>QEPC01007720.1:2433902-2484408 GCA_003113815.1 Sphenodon punctatus | reverse complement strand
CCCCCCCCCCCCCAAAAAAAAAGAGAGTGAACCACAGATTGTGTTTGATTCCCAGGAGTGGGCCAGGAGAGGTAGAATCATCAATACAGAAGCCCCCAGCCCCCCCCCTCCCCTCCCCCTCTCAGTCCCTCTGCTCTGTGCCAAACATTCCCCTTTGGTTAGATGATGAGTTTGGGGAGTGGGCACAGTATTTAGGGTTAGAGCTTTGGCCCACCATGATGGTTCCCTTGTGAACCCATGGGCTCTGCATTCTACACCCACCAGCAGAAGCTGGCAGTCCCTCCCACAAGGGTCCTCACTAATGAGTAGTTGAACAATCCGCAGCAATAAAGTGTGATGCTCTGGTATTTGAGAGCACAAACACCAGCCCAAGGCATCTTTGTATTTTATTTTGCCAGTGTCAACAGTGGCTCACCTGAACCCCAAACCTGCGGTTGGAGGGGGGGACTGTACACATGCTGCAGGGGCATGACAACACACTAATGAGGAGCTGGCTGAGCCCTTTTAATTAAGTGATTGTTAGCATGGACACAATCTAAGTGGGGATCTATTACCCTGATATAGTGAATCCTTGGTGTTGTCTTCAAACTGTGGTCACCTGAGATCTCATAGAGTGAGCATAGCTGAGATTGGAAGCTCCCACCCACAGGCTCTGTTGTTCTGGTGCTCATGTAGTTAAGGGGGGTTTATACTAGCAGAAGAGGCAGTAAAGTGGAGTGGGCTTAGCATTGAGGTGAGGCACCAAGTCCTCCTGAGTTCTAATCCCTCGTCTGCTGCTTGCTGCGACCTTGAACAGGACACCTGACCTTTGGCATCCATCTGTAAAATGGGGATAAGAATAGCCACTTCGCGGAGGCGTTGAGAGGCTTAGTGAGTCTTTGTGAAAATCCTGTCTGCAGTTTAGCCCTACTGGCCCCCCAGGAAAGTGTTACGCTGCGTCCTGCCCGGCCCCCAGTTTGTGTTGCTAGCCCTTTGCCATTTAAAGGCAATTTGGTGTGTTTTTGCGGAAGGAGCACACAGGAAGCTCCTTCCCCCGACTGTGTGCTGGAAAGGTCAGAGTTCATGACTCACTCCCTGCTGCCTCCGCTCTGCTGCTCTAGACTTGGCAAACGACTGTGTAGGCAGAGGGTTTTGTCACAGGCTAATCACGACCGACTCTGGCAGCCCAGCAGAGCTGATCCCCTTCAGACGAGGTAATCTCAGCAGGCAGGAGCTAGACGGGACCTTACCTCCTCCACCTCAGCCTGGCACATGAAGGGGTGGGCGAGCAGGGAACCTCAGACAGCTCACTCCGAGGGCGGTGGCATCAGCCTGCCGATTCTTCCCCCCTCCAGCTCTTTGCAGCCTCGTTGGGATTTTTCCCAAGCATAAATGTCAGTGGGTTTCCCCTCAATAAATCTCCCTGGAAGCTGTTTATTTTTGTGCGATGATGCCAGAGTTCTCACGACTCAAGCATCACATGCTGACTTGCTGGGACTGGCATGGAGGTACTGGGAGTGCACTCCTCTCTCTTTAGCTAGGCAACAGCATTGCTGGCTGTGCCTTGCTCTTTCTGTATTTAAAGCTTGTTGCATGGACCTGATTTGTTGCAATCACAGTCAATCAGGAGAAAAAAAAATCCTTTCACTTGCAGGCCCTGATGTAGGCATTGAGAGCTGCTCCTGGTTTGAATCTTGTGGAGGTTTTCTTTCCTCCCCCACAACAAGGGAGCCTTCCTGCAGGCAGACTGAGAACTCGCCCCACCAGTCTCAACATCATCACAATACTGGCCTTTCCAACACCAACCTCTCCCCTGCCCCAAATCCAACTGCCCCTGGGGCAACAACTAACAGCTGGTTTGTGACGCCCCTCTAAGCAGTATTTTGTCCTTTCCCTTGCTGTCACTGAATAGGTGGGTTATCCCAACTAATGAAAGCCTCCTGAACACCAATTGGAGTACTACTGAAATCTCATTCTGTCACCTGAGCTATCACAGGCAGGGGCCCTTAGTATCTTCTTCTGTTCCCCAGTGCCATGCTAAGTCTGCACTGTACCAGCTGGGGGCAGGGCCGCAGGCATCCTTGGGGGGTGGGAGGTACTCCTGCAGCTACAGCAGAGGACTGAATGCCTGGCTGTGTTTCCTATGAGGCCTTGAGCAGGGCACATCTCATGTCCCATCCATAAAACGGGATAAGTCTGGTTGCGAGGGATGTTTGCAGAACGCTCCAGATGGAGGGTGCGAGGGAAGGGCAGGAGGTGTTAAATGTGTTGAGTTGTAATAATCTCATGGAGAGGTGGAAAGTGTGGGAGAGTCTATTTCAGAAACGTTAACACTAAGCTGATGGTCTCTTCTCCTGAGGGCTGCCAAGCCTCACTCTGGCCATTAGGCAGAGGGGGTGTTCTCTTGCTTGGGTCCTGGCTCCCCTTTCCTAACCAAGCCCTGTTCTCTTCCTCACCCCAGGTTGTGTACTACACTGAAATGTACAAGATCTTTGGGGACTTGACGCAGCAGATTGACGAGCCAGGCCTGACAGACGAGCAGCGGGAGAAGGAGAACGAAGCGAAACTGAGTGAACTGCGGGCCCTCTCCATCGTGGCTGATGACTGACCTCCACCCCTTCTTCCCTCCCTCAGTCAGGGTCTCAGCTGTGTGAATCTCCCAGAGGGCAGCTGCTGATCTTGAGCAGGAAGCAGCTGACTAGGCAGGGGGTGGAAATCCCCATTTCCTCACAGTGACTTCCTGACTCTGCACTCCCCAGACACACACATGGGGTTTAACCTCTTACAAACTGCTTCCTCTTGCCCTGTACAGTTGCAGCTGCTCTGGACTCTTTACCAGCTGAGGTACCAGTTCCCAGTGTTTCACTCTGACCTGTCAGTAGGGAGGGGGACAGCCTAAAGCAGCCCCAGCTTTCTGCACTGGGCAGCAAAACTTTAAAGGGACGACCGCCCTGGGCAAAGCTGAGGTGGAGACAACTTTTGAGAATCCGGCTGGCCCATTTGAAAAAGATGCTGTGCACCCTCCCATCATAGTTTCACTGTCTCCTACAGTGCCATGGCCCCAGGGAGGCACTGCCAACACTGCTCAGCCTCTTGTAAGGCCACAAACTAGTTTTTGTAGTAGCAGATTTAACTAGTACCAGAGTAGCAACCTAATCTTCTGTAGAGTAGATTCTCTAGCTCAACAAGAGGCCTAGCTCCACCCCACCTGTGGGAAGGGCGCTCTGGGTTGGAAGGTGCAGGCATAGAGGGAACTCAGTTTTCCCAGCTGCTAAAAGAATAGTCAGCAAAACCTGTCCAAAGAACACTACATCATCCTGCATCTTGGTTAGAGTTCTTTGCTCAATGACTGTACCGGCAGCCTTCACTGGAGCAGTAACTGCAAAGGGAACAAATTAGGAGAGTATTCGGGTGAACTGCCTGGGGACGTCTTCAGAGCCAGGCAAACTGCTGCTGATTGGACAAGGAGCAAGTGACCCTTTTGGTTTAGACTGTAGAGCACACTGGCTTTGTGGGCAGTGCCTGGTGTTTTGCAAATATGTCCCCACATGCAAAACTGTGCCATTTACTCCAGCAAAATGGGGGCAAGGGACAGGAAAGGAAGAATGCGTTGCTCTGCTGACTTCCTGGCACTTTAAGCACTTAGGCTACAATCTTATAGTAATTTGTCTGGCTCTAGCTCCTTTCATCTCTTAGGATCCCAAAACATTCTCCATAGCCCAGCTGGGACAAAGAGCAGCAATAGCAGGAGTTTCAGCTCAGGATGTCATAGAGCAGGGATAGGGAACCTTTTCCTGCCCAGGGGCCACTTTGAAAATTAATACAAGCTCCAAGGGCTGCACAACAATCGGGGGTCCTTAAGGGGTACACTCAGGAAAAGGAAGATTCAGATCACAGGTCTGTGCTATGGATCTCTTGTCATCCTTAAGTGCATGCCCTCATCTCTGCTCCCTACTCTTGAGTGTATGGGGACAGGAACTAGATCCAGAACTGCAAAGAAGCCAAACAAAAACTAGTTACAGGCTACATTTGGCCCCTAGACCTGCAGTACAGCATGTGCCTGAATTGCCTCTTGTGGGGCAGTGACAACCCTGCAGGACTAAGAGTTTTCGGGGGTGGGAGGAAGAGTCTACAGCGGTAGGTGCTGCTGTCATCCCTAAAGACCTGCCCTAGTCAGTGGGGCCCTAATCTAGAGCATGTGCCAGGCTCCTGAGTCACTTGCTGTTGGCAAGTAAAAGCCACTTTTCAGAACAGAACCAGAGCCCCGTTCCTGGCTCTACTGCACAAGCGTAACACCCCTTTTCTAAGCAGGACCCAAGTGTCCAAGCTTCCTTGGGACAGCAGGGCTCGCTGCTACTTCTCTCTCACACGCACACAAGCTGGAGAGCTGTCGTGTGCAGGCAGTGGCTGCAACGCTAATTGTGGTTTGTCCTACATTTGGGGAGACCCCATGGTGTCTCAGATTTGCTTGGGTAATGGGGGGGGAGCTGTCTGTGCATTCCCGTTAACATCTGTGTGGTAGTTGGTGTCATGTATACTTGGCCACCTTGTGCACTAGCTGATGGCAGGGCTAGCTAGTGAGAGCGAGCTGCTGAATAAGCTGTGTGGGTTTATAGCTTCAGTGGGAGAATCTCTTTAAATATATGCTGAATTAACTCTGCATTTCAGCAATAATTTAAGCTCTGTCAACAGCCCTGGTGCCAGAAGCAACAGCCTTGAAAAAAGGAAAACCGGACAGGACTTGCAGCAGAGAGAAAAGGGACCTGCCACTTGGCCGCATATGTTTGCTGCTGCTCCTAGCTCCGAAGAGTGACCAGGCTGGATTGGATTTCTTGGCATGGAGACAGTCCCCCTTGGAGAGCATGGGGGCCTCTGGGCTACGCAGCTCTCCTTTTTCAGAGGTATAGCTCATTCTGACACCTCTTCACCTCTCTCGTGGTCTTACGGGGTTTTAGAAAGTCTTAACAAACAATGGTGTCTTTGTATTAAACAAATGTTTTGGCTGGGACAGACATGGTTATGGTCGATAGTAGCTAGCTGCCCTTAAGTGACTCATTTAAAACCTCTTGTTCTGTAGCTTGTAGAACTGTTCATCGCCACACTAGCATTGCTGCCCCTAATGGTCAGACTGCATTTGTGCTGCTTGTTACAGGCTTTACTACTAGGGAAACTACTCCATGTTGTACAGTAGTTTCCCTCTGGATCAAGGGTGGGGAACCTCTTGCCTGCAGGCCAAATCTAGCTCCTTCTCATTCACTCTAGGATAGGGGATAAATGCATGGATCTCCCCTTCCTTCCTGGCCCACGGAGCTTGCACTCATTTATTTCCCTTGTACACTCATGAAGCAAATTGCAAGCAGCTCATCCCCTCTCCCAGACCTCAACTTAACTTACTCCATTTTGTTTAATCAAGCATGAACTTCAGTACAGGGCAGGAGTCTTTTTAGTTTATCAAGCTGTCCCCTCCACCATCTCCTCCCCACATTTTGCAGATCACTAAAGGGGGGTGGGGGTGGGCATGGCGTTGTTATAATACTATTAAGAAATTTGGTTATTTTTGCAATAAAAATAACAAAACTTGTTAGGTCATGGTCTCTTTCAGCCCTTTCCACTGCATTGCACAGGTGCTTCTCCCCGCTTCTGTCCTGAAGAGGCCACAGCTGTTCATTCAGTGCTACATTTGATTTGCCCTGTTCCACAAAACAAGGGCCTTACTAGCCAACCCCAATAAGTTGCAGAATAAGACTGAGGGTGTCTGAGTTAGTTACAGCTGGCCAGTCCCCATCGTCCAGCTCTCATGTAGGTTTCTTAATAAACAGCGTTCAGAATTCAGAAAGGCAATCAACAGTATTATAATGAATTGCTTTAACAGACTAAAAAAGAAGGGAGCTTTGGGCCTGACAATTTAAGATTTAGAGTAGGATTTGAGGAATGACACGCAGAGTCCAATTCTATTTTAAGCCTATGATTTCATCCAAAAGCTTTGGATCCACTCATGCGCACACACACCAGCTTGTTTATAGCACACAACTATTTATTTAGATTTTTTTTTAAAAAAAAAAAGTTATACAAGGCCAAACAAAGTAGTTTTCACAGGGGGGGAGGGAGGAAGAGAGGAGAGACATGAAAGTAGCCACAGACCTTCGAGTGAAGAGAAACGACTTTAAAAGAGGAAACTTTTCCAATTAGATACAAGCTGTTGCCACATTTACTGACTAAAGCAACAAATCCAGAAGTGTCAGCCCTTCCTGTTAAGACCCTCAAGTGGTTAATTTGGCAGTGGGGAGCTTCCTGGTTAATAGCCAACAGGAAGCCAGTGCCCAGAGACTTGCAATTCCTCCCCTAGGAGCATGTGGGAAGGAGGGCTGGATTCCTGTGCCACTGATTTGTATGGACCATCTTGTTCCAATGCCCATAATGAAGGGAACTCATGCATAGCCCCTACCAAGGCCCTTTGCACCCACCAGCTGAAATCCAGCATGTCTCCTTTTTTCTCAGGGGGCAGCCTAGGGCTCTTAACAGTTAAAAACAACCAGGTAAGAATAAAGTTAATTTGCAGTTGGGAAGCTGGAGGGGACCTATCTGGACACTGGGGCTTAAAGCTAAGCACAGCAGGCAAGCAAGCCAGGACTGGCTGGGGAAAACACAGGGTATTTTACCAATGGCCTGAACAGGAGGTTATAACTAAGAACCACTAGAGCAAAAGCTCCCAGCCAAGTGCATGATGGGACAAGCCAGCCAGGACTGAACACATGGCAAATTTTGCCCAGGCTTGCTGCCCTGGTATTGGTTTTAAGTGAGTCCCAACCCCACCCCTGTGGAGGGGGAAGCGGAACAATGCTCCCCCTGTAAAGAGCACACAACAAAAGCTGGCAGGGCTAGAAGGGATAGGGGTTGTGCAGCACCAGGAGGCAACCATGTCTGTCTGGCTCCGGCTGTAGGGCTGCCGCCTCAAGTCCATTTCTAGTGACACTAGGATGGGGCAAAGGGTCCAGCCTCTCCCTAATAAGTTCTGCTAGGCAGACACTGAGCTCCCCATGCTGCAGCCCCTGGCATCGCTCTCACTCACACACTAGGCCATGAAAACTCCTACCTAACAGATTTCCTTTAAACAATGAATGATGGATCCTGCCCCTGTGTTACAGCTCCCCAGTCAGCCATTGCCCCCGAGCCTGGAGGTGGCAGAGGATGAGAACAGCCAGCTCTGGCCTCTGGCTGGCAGTAAAAGGGTCCAGGTTGAGAAGGCTTGCTGACCCTACCATTTAGTCTAAAAATCAAAGCAGGGCACGGACTCCACACTCCCTTCCTTGTGAGCGGTCTCCTCAGGGAGGGATGTCAATTGCTGGAGGTTGGTTCCTTCTTCTCTAAACAATTATTAGTCTGCAAGAGAGACAGAAAAACACGTGATGAGGCTTGGGGGGCAGTCACTCAAGAGAGCAAAATATTTTCTGATTCCCTTTTCCTGCCTGCAAAGCCACGCTGGGGGTGAGCACTCTGCCAGCTTGGTCTCTGCCCAGGTCTAGAAGGAGACAGAAGAGCAGCTGGCCCGTCTCTGCTAGCTGGAAATGGAGCCCAAGCCTGCAAGCATACAGCAGGCCAGTGTAACTTGTGCACAAAACTGTTTTCTCTGGCATCTTAAGGGTCACACTCTTTTACAGGAGTAAAGAAAGGGCTTGCAAGAGACCAAAGGGGCAATACTTTCAGTCCCAAGTAAACCTTACAAACCACATCCCCAAGAGATGACAGTGAGGCTGTGTAGCCAGCCACTACCAATTCCCATTCACGCAGCAGTACAGAAAGGTCAAGCTTTCGGACCAACCCCAGCCACTTCTCCCTACAGATTTTCATGGCTCTGAGCTGCTCCGAGTGGGGCAGGAGCACTAAGCAAGCAGAGGCTTGATTTCTTGCTGCAGCCAGCAGCATACTGGGGTGATGGCATGGAGGAGGGCAGAATAGCTCTGCCCAGAAGAGATGGGTTTAAATTTACTATCCAATGCTCCCAACTGCCTCATTTTGAACCAGGATGCTTGGGAAATGCAAGTCCTCCCTTGCTTCCCTCACAGCACACTGCATGAGCCGCATGCCAGACTGTCCTCTGAGTGCCTTCCAACCCCAGTGCCTGCCCCAAGAGCCGCCACACAGTCACTCCTGCTCAAGTGGGGAGCCATGGGCTGTCCCTCTCCCCAGACAGAACCCGATTCCTTAGCTCTTCACATTTCTCAGGCTCTCCCAGCTCCTGCTTGGGTGCAGGAAACAGGCTGGGTTCTTCTCAGGTCCCAGATGACGTTCATAGACAAATAAATTCTCATCTCAGAGTCTACAACAAGCACATTGTATCTAGTCACTAACCCAAAGCGGGGCTCCATGGAGACAAAGTAGCATATGCTCTCCAGAAAAGGGACAGTACTCTGTGTCCGATTGACACAGCATTTTATCTAACACCCTATTCCACGGTCTTAGTTCTGTTCAACACCAAAACCAATCATCTCCTCCCCCCATTCCCAAGAGCCTCCCCTAACGGGAGCAAAGGAAATAAAAGAGTCGCCAAATAATAGGGAGTCAGTCTGCTTGCAGCTCAGAGGCTCTGGAGGGGCAGGAAAGCTGCCCAATACTGTGTTAACTAGCGTCCAGGGCTGTCAGACCAGCACTTTCCACTGCCCTTTAACTGACTTTTAACCCCTGTGGCTTTACAAGGCCAAGCTGCGATGACTTCAGAGCTGCTAGACTGGCTGCCTGCAGGGCTCGAGGGAGCCTGAATGCCACCGAGAGAGATGGCACTGTCACGCACACATTTGTGATTTCCATCCCTTGCTTGGCAGCACATGGAAATGGGGGGGGGGGGGGGGCTGCTACCCCCTGCAGGGGCGGTAACCCCTAGCTCACATGAGAGGTGTGCTGATACCTTCTCAATGATCTTCTGGATCTCCAGTTGCAGAGGGACCAGACGCTTCTTGTTCTCCTGCAGCAGCCTCTGGAAGTGGGATTTTTGCCTCTCAGCTGATTTCACCTGCTCCTCCATCTCAGCCAAGCGCTTCTGCAGCTCCTGCACCTCGGATGTCAGGGCCTTGTTGGATGACTCAGTTGTGGAGAAGCGGATCTGGGTCTCCTCTGCAAGGAGCAAGCAACACTGGGTTGAGATCGGAATGGGGGACGAGGGGGTGGGTCACAAACAGTTCAAGGGCTCAAGAACAAAGCCAGCCAGTGCACTTGCACCCACAGCAGGGTCTGCTCTGAACCGAGGATGGAAAGCACCACATACAGCCCTGCTCACATTAGAAATTTGGGCCACCACACTGCCCACGGGGCACTGTGACACGGTACAGGGCTAGGGATTTGACTAGGGCATTTCCCCACCCTTTTCCAAAGTGACCATGCCATGACCTGGGGCTTTGTAGGGGCAGAGCCTCCTGCAGCGAGGGGGTCTAGCCCGAAGGGCTTGGACAAAAAAGTAAACCCAAGGAGACGACCAGTTGGGCCACAGGCTCCAGCTCCACAGAGATGGAGGGCTCTTTCACAAAGCAGCTTAAACTGGGAATCAGAGGGGGCAGTGACTGGAGGCCCACAACCCTTTCTGGAAAGCTCAACCACATCCTTCCTGGAAAATCCTGTTCTAGAAGTGCTGCAGCTTCCCTGGGTGGGTCCCAGCCAGGGGACTACATGGTACAGATGCTCTCTGCATAAACCCAGACACCCTCATCCCCCTGATCCCATGTGGCTCACCCAGCTTGACCTCCAGCGTGTGGATTTTATTCTCCAGGTAAAGCCGGCTGCTTTCTGTCTGCTCTGCCTTCTCCAGAAGTTTGCACACATTGAGCACAGTCCCATTGTGAGAGACCAGGTCCCCAGGTTCCGCTGCTGCCTTGGGCTTGGCAGGAACCTCCGCTGCAGAGGCGGGCAGCAGAGCGAGGTTCCCTGGGAGAAGAAGAAGAGATTCAAGTCTCCTTGCCCTTGGAGCAGAGGATGCCAATGGTTGGGGACAACCTGCAGGTTTGCAGTGGGGAGAACCGGACTGTGGGTGCTGCCACCCACATCTCAGACCCAATGAAAAGGCCTATGGGGGGCTTCCAGCAGACCCAGCCCTGCCCTGGGTGGATCAGGGTTCCCAATTCAAGACAAGCAGGCAGTCTCTGTTTGTCTTAGGAGCAGGACTCCCCATGTTTCTCCATTGGGCACTGTACCTACCAAAAGGCTCATCCTCCGGGCCTGGCTCTGGCCCCTCCTGCCGGCTGTAGCGCAAGTTGCGGTACTGGCACACAAACTGTGTTACCACCCGGTTCACCAGCCGCTTCACCTGCCATCAGAACAGACACCCCCTCAGTGAAAGGCCCCAGAGCCACAGCCTCTTGCATTCTGAGTGATGCAGGCAATTCTGGGGAAAGTGCAGCTCAGACTGCCCAAAGCAGGGGGAGCTGCCTGCTCTGCAAGGGGACAGAAACAGAGCATTCCCCCAGGCTGCCAGCCTCCTTGGTACTCACCTGTTCCTTACAGAGATGGAGCCCCACGGTCAAGAGAATCTTCTCCAGATCCCTTCTGTGTAGGTAGCCACAGAAATTCAGATCAAAGTAGATGAAGGCGAGGAGGGCATCCAAGGGCAGCACAGCACTAGGGTCTAGCTCCTTGGGCTGGGAAGACAACAAGCCGCATACACAGAGCTGCTAGAATGGGGCTGGCTGGGCTCAGGCTGTTTGCCTTGCAGAGTCAGAGCTTGTTCTCATTCGTTGTACTGACCTGGGAACCAGGAGCCTCCCAGCCCCCTCAACCCTGATCCCAGAAGTTGCCCCTTTACTGCCCCCAATTCCTGTATGTATTTGGCGATGGGGTGGGGGATAAAGAGTAACATTCCCAATTGAAAGACAAGAAACAGGTCTCAGCTGTAGGCCAAGCTGCCCCTACACTGCACCCTCCCACTGTGTAGCCATGCTGCCCTGGGGTGCAGAGCAAGGAGGGCTCAGTCAGTGCTTGGGGCTTGTGAAGGCTGCCTGTTAATGCAGGAAGGTAGCAGGGCTCTTATGATGTGCAGTGCACCTTGACTTGTATGAGCACACTGGTCTCCTGAGAACCCAAGGTCATTTCACTCACAGGCAAAAAGCCATCTGATGAGACCAGCTCAGGCTGGATTGGAGCCAGTGACATGGTCTCCAGCTCCAAGACCTTCCCTTCTTAGAGTAAAGCAAGTCAACAAAAGCCATGCTTCCCTCCACCCCAGGAACTCAACTCCACAGACAGGACAGAAGAAAGGGGTGTTTCCCTGGTGGGACTGCCATGCAGAGCCCCCACCCCAGCTATTGCAGAAGGTCAACCAGAGCAGGAAAGAGTCAACAAAAGGGTGGGAGTCTTACTGACCACATCATGGAGGGAGGAGAACTCCATCTCAGATTGGTTGGAAGCAATGGATCTCACTTCAGCATCCTCCAGCTTCACACCTGCAGAGAGATGAGGGAGTTACTTAGCACAGGTGAGCATAGGGTACCAGGTGCCAGCCTGCCAAGCACCTGGGGCGGGTAGGCAGAGTCTGCTGCTTCCAGCCACTATACCAGCACCCTGGAACATAGCCCTTCTACCCAAGGACCTCAGAGCTCTTCAGACACACACAGGAATGAACATTGTGGTGGAATGATCCTCACTTTGCAGAGAGGAGCAACTTGCCCAAGGGCACCCAGATGGGAACAGTATCCAGGAGTCTCAATTCCCAGCATCCCTGCTCTAACCACAGGAACCCCTGTCGCAGCTCTAGCCACCAGATACATTCCTCACACTTGCTGGAGGAATTTCTCTACAATCAGCAGTATAGCCCCTCTCCAGCAGAGGGCAGGCTTGCTCTGACTCTGGTCCAGCTAAGAGTGGCTGCGTTCCAGGCAACCTACCAAAATCCTCTTCCTCTTCTTCCCTCAGCAGCAGCAAGTCATCCTCCAGGCTCAGCATGCATAGCTCATCTGTCGAGTCCTTGGCCTCTGCTTTGCTGTCAGCAGGGGCCTTCTCTTCCTCTTTGTCTGCCTTGGCCCCTTCGCTGTCCACTGGCTTCTCAGCCACCTCTGCATTCCCAGCATCCTCCTTCTGTGGGGAGGGAGGAGAGTGTCAAGCACAAACAGGAAAACAGCCCTGGGACTGGATTATGCTCAGCATTTACACCCCCCAGTCCCCCACCCCCCAAGCTTGTGACACTAAGCTCCGCTCCCAACCCTAGGGCCCAAGGGGAAAGGTAGGGGGGAGAAGATTCCACTCCAGCGATTAACCAAGCAAGAGGGAAAGACTGCAGGGCTTTCAGGGAGGCACACGGCCTAGCGCAGACTCACCTGCCCTGACGCCTGGTCGTTGGCTGCTGCCTCCTGCTCCTCTGCCCCGAGGTTCTCCTGGGTCTCTTCTTTCAGCTCTCTCTCTTCCTCCTTCTCAGGCTCAGCTGCCTTCTCTGGCTCTGGGTTCTTGGTCTCTGACGGCTCTTCCTTTTCTGGCAGGCCCAGCAGTGCCTTGTAGAGCTTGTAGCCAAAATCCCGCTGCAGCATCTCCTGGAAGAGCTCTGCCACCACTGCCACCTCGGGGGCAAAGAGCAACAGAGAGAGCTGTGAGTAGCAGGCAAGTAGCCGTACTGGTTTCAATGGGGCAGATCGCATGCAATGGGTGCATGAAATGTCTCATAGCCCAACTCCTGACCCTTCCCACCCAAACTCTAGCAGGAGAAACCCACAGTTCAGCTGCACTGAAATAGCCCAAGGAGCAGAGAGAACCAATTCCAAAGTCCTGACTCAGCTTGCCATTGGCTGATCTGCCCCTGCTGGAGAAGCCAAGCTTACCTCGAAGGAGAGCTTCTCCCTCTGCCGCCTGTACTCCAGCAGGGCACAGAGGGAGAGGTTGCACAGTGTCGGGCTGGGGTGAGCAATGATGGCTGGTTCCATGGGGGGAGTCGGAGTTTCTGGCTCAGGAGCTACTGGCTCAGGCACTGCTGGCTCAGGTGCTGAATTGGTGGCATTTGTTTCCGGTTCACCGGCCTCCATTTCCTGCTCTGGTCCTTGCTCGGGCTCCACTTCCTGCTTAGAAGCACAAACATTAACCCCAGGGAGCAACCTTGGCTTGGGCTGAAGTGCACAGCTGGAAAGCAGCCTTCTGGGCCGCTTACCCCTCCCAACTGACAAGCTGATCTTTTAGCTGCCAGGGGGGGAGAAAAGTAGCCCATCACTGGGGACATTCTAAACCTGGATGGATCAGCACCAGCTGGGATCACTTCCCCCGACTGCTACCTGCCTCAACTGCATCTGAGCTCCCAGCACACACTCACCATCTCCGCTTTCTCCTCGGGTGCTGGTGAGGCCTTCTCCGCTTTCCGCTGGCACAGTGTCTCCCACTCCTCTAGAGACGGCATGCAGCTCCAAACATCTGGCAGGAATACCACTGTCTGCTGTCTCTCGGAGGGGTCTCCCTCGTGCAGGTACCTGAACTCAGCAAACCGGAACCTGATGTATGGGAGGGGGGAGTCAGTAAAACCCAGCAAGTCACCCCACACCCCCCATGAAAGACAGTCATGGCCCGGACCATACGACTTTGAAAGGCAGCTTCACTTTGGGGCCTGGAAAACTTCGGGAGTTAGGAAGTTCTGGAGTGACCAGACCTTGCTGGGTTCTAGTGGCTGTTCAAGCCACCCCAGTAGGAAATGTGTAGGTGATTCCTCAGTATAGTTTCAGGACTTTGAGAAGAACTCACCTGACACTGTCCCTCTTTAGTGGGACTCAGCAAAAAAGCTGGTAAATGGTGGCAGGGGTTCAGCAAGATACGCAGATTCAAGAATCTGACAAAGGCCACCAACATGAACAGGAAGCTAATCCAGCAACATTGTGAGCTACCATGCTTACATTATTATAGAGAAAGAAAGGTTGCTGTGTTGGTCCCAAATATATGCAACAGAGACAAAGTAGTACAGTGATCTCTTTTATTGGACCAACTCCAGTTGGTGGAGGTATGCAAGCTTTCAGACCTCACAGGGTCCTTTGTCAGGCAAGTCAGGAGTTAGCTTGCATACCTACACCATTACTTATCTGGAAAACGGAGTAAAGAGCTGATCAAATTTGCAGATGACACAAAGTTATTCAAAGTAGTTAAAACACGAGCGGACTGTGAGGAATTGCAGGAGGATCTTGCGACACTGGGCAACTAAATGGCAGATGAAATTTAATGTGGACAAGTGCAAAGTGATGCACATGGGGAAAACCAGTTCAAACTATATGTACACAATTTACCAAAACAAAAAACTTTAGTTTAAAAAAAAAAGTTAAATGCACAAGTTTTTAAAACTAAAAACTTTCCTCTTCAAAACATCACAAAATCATTTTGACTCTAGCTTAAACTCCAAAAAATATACAAATTAATTACAATTACAATTAAAAAAACATTCAACTCCATACATTGCAACAAGACAAACGCCAAAAAACATGGAAATTATTTCAGAATTTGAGGAATATATCATATTTATCCGCATCATAAATGCAATATATGTACTTAATTCCTTACCATACATACTCATTCATTTTTATCAATAACTAAGCTTTCACATTTTTTCATTATTAAACTTTAATTTATTATCATAATTCGACAACAAAAATTTTTTGGAGAGTACATTAACTCTGTCTTTTACAGGTATACAAATTGTATACACTTTATACAATAAACTGTTAACAATGTCAGTGTAGAGAACGTTATAGAATTCGTTGTACAGAATGCAGTTCTGTAAAAACAAAGTTAATGCACTCTGAAAAAAATTCGTTGTCGAATGATAATAAATTAAAGTTTAATAATGAAAAAATTTGAAAGCTTAGTTATTGATAAAAATGAATAAGTATGGTAAGGAATTAAGTACATATATTACATTTATGTTGATGAGGATAAATATGAAATATTCCTCAAATTCTGAAATAATTTCCATGTTTTTTGGTATTTGTGTCTTGTTGCAATGTATGGAGTTGAATGTTTTTTTAATTGTAATTGTAATGAATTTGTATGTTTTTTGGAGTTTAAGCTAGAGTCAAAATGATTTTGTGATGTTTTTGAAGAGGAAAGTTTTTAGTTTTAAAAACTGTTGTGCTCAAATTCACCATGCACTTTGCCTGTACAGTTCCATCTTTCCTCCTCTGATACTTCCCAAACAAGTCACATGTGTGGCCAGGTTTAAGCAAAATAAAATCAGTTGCCACGGTTACCCAGAGCAGAAATTCTATATATAACCATGATAGAACCGGCCAAAACAAAGCATTCAAAGGTAGGGCCTAGTCCTCCACATCAACAGGCTGACGATCTGACCCCATGGGAGTCCAGGATGGTTCTGACCAGCCCTGAACATCAGGAACTCACACACGTATGTGATATACATTTCTGATTTTGACTGTGTTCAGACTGAATGCATGCGCATGCATCTTGTGAACGTACACTATTCCTAAAAGCAAGCATGTCTGTCTGCGCACCACCTACAGAATTCAGTGAATCCTGCAATAAAACCATACAATTAGTGGAAGCATTTTAAACACCCCAGAGACCTGCAATACAGCTCTGCCTCTAAGCTGAAGTGTTTTCTCATATTGCACTACACTAGT
The DNA here is from genome assembly GCA_003113815.1 of Sphenodon punctatus. Taxonomy (NCBI): domain Eukaryota; kingdom Metazoa; phylum Chordata; class Lepidosauria; order Sphenodontia; family Sphenodontidae; genus Sphenodon; species Sphenodon punctatus. Next base: position 2,468,857 of record QEPC01007720.1, on the reverse strand, counting down.
AGCTGAAGGCAGCCCCAATTTTCTACTAATTTTATCTGGGAACCAATCAGAAATGATTAAGCATACTTTCTTTAACTGCACTTTACACAAGTCTTGGTCCTATCGCAGAACAGCACTGAGGAATTCAGCCTCACTGCCCAACCGTGCAGCAGAGAATCGTTAGCCCCATTTTACCAACAGAGAGACAGAAGCACAGAGTGAGCAGGTGAAAACCAGCTGAGTTATGGGCAGAGACTGGAAGAGAACCCAGGAGTCATAGTTTCTCTGCTGGGTCTTAAAAAGAAAGTTCAGGTGTGCTTCTCTCTAACTCTCTTGGGTGTTTACATTTTGAATAAACAGGCACCTGAGATTATGTTTTGCTAGTGCCAACTTTAGGGTTATCAATTTAGTTTTATAAAAAAGACACGCCACTAAATTCCTTCTGACTCTAGCTATTCAAATAAGCATTGATACCACTCTGTTGGCATAATATTCAAGTGTCTATGGGAGCTAAATTAGCTCCACCTATGCCTAGGGATTCTCAAAGGGTTGCTTTTAAAATAAAACAAATCTATGCCTCATTTACATCAAAGCACTTTATAGCCCTCTTACACAAACTCTCACTGAAACGCAGCTAACTCCGCTGTGCAGGGGAGACAGGCCTGGCAAAAGGGGAGGAATGAGGATACAATTGTACCAGGCTCCCACGCACTACAAGAACTTTCTTTCTTAGCATACATCAGGGGTGGGGAACTTTTTCCCTCCCAGAAGCTACTTTGAAAATTAGTACAAGCTTCCGAGGGCAGCACAGAAGTTGAGGGCAGGGATGTTTACAGGGTGCACTCAGGAAGAATCATGGATCTGTGCCATGGATCTGTCCCCTAGCCTTGGGTGTGTGCCCTCATCTCTGCCCCCTTAACCAGAACTCTGTTTTTCGGTGCTTGGGGGTAAGAACCGGATCCAGGGACTAGATCCAGGAACTGGGAAAAACTAACCGCAGGCTGCATTTGGCCCCACAGGCCTGTGGTTCCCCACCCCGATATACATTAACAAACAAAAATGATCAAGAGTATGGAATGGCTCCTATAGAAGGAGAAGCTCAATCAGTGAGAGCACTTCAGCTTTGCGAAGAGAGGACTAGGATAGAAGTTTACAAAATCATGAATGTTAAATAGAAAGCTGTTCTTTACTTTCTCAAATAATACTAGAACCAAGGGACACTATGAAGCTGGTAGCAGATTTAAAACAAAAACAAAAAAGGAAGTATTTTTTAACTTTTGAAACTTGTTGCCAGAGGATTTTGTTAAGGCCAATAATATGACTGGGTTTAAAAAAAGATTGGATGAATTCTTACAAGATAGGCTCATAAACTAGTCAAGTTGGTTGGGGGGGGTGGGAGTAAATAGAAAGGAATGGATCACTCCAGTGTGACGTGTTTTTGTCCTTCTCTGAAGCAACAAAGGAGGCCCACTGCGAGACAGGATGCTGGGCTCGATGGACCATTAGTCTGACCCAGAACGGCACTACTTCTATTCTAAAATAGGATGACTAGATCAATAAATACAAGTAACAGGCGTGTGAATAAATTCCCAGTATAATCTCTGGTTTGAAATTGGTTTCAAAACTTATGATGGGAGGCATAGGAAGTAGTGGGCTCCCAGCTACAAGGATGTACTGCAAACCCAAATTTCTCTCAACAGGCCTGCCAGGGGAGCAGTCAAGTGGTAAGCAGCACCACACAGAACGTTTAGGGAATATTTCACGAGCTAAAGACACCTGCCCAAAACTATAACTTGGGATTTTCAACATCTCAGAAGGACAGTATGGCAGGGATGGGCTTGCCCGGGGTAAGTCCTGGCAGGATCAGGTCTTGACAGTCACTTTTACTCAGGGAATTGGTGTAGTCTCTTTGCACAGTCTCTCATAAGCCAGGCATCAACCCTCTGGGTGTTACAGTTTCTCTGGGTCAGGCACAGTCCTTCTGGAACGCAGGTTGACCCCTTAGCTCAGGCAACAGCCTCTGAGCTTCAGTCCTTGAAGCAGAGCTCCCTCTCAGCTCCTTTCTTACTAGCCTTCTCTACACTGAGCCCTGGCTCAGCTTCTCTCTCTTGGGCTGGCTCCGGCCATGCCCACTCTCACAGCTGCTTCCTCTTAGGCACTATCCACTGCTTCTGCCAGCACCTGCAGCCCAGCTAGTCAATTCCACCAGCTGGTCCTAGTTCACTCTTAAAGGGCCAACATCCCACAGGAACTCTGCCCTGCCACAGATGGTCAAACAGGATCCTAGTTTTTGGTGTCATCCACAAGACACTACAGGAACCTGCTACTCCTAAATCACTTTACTAGCTTCAGCTGATATACAGAGTCCCCTTCATCTGCCACTGAAATGCAGGCCACAACAATGCAGCTGTTTAACAAGGCCCAGTAACACAACAGGCTTGTTAATACTTTAAACCCTTTCATCTTTACAGCACTGGCCAGTCATTAACTAAAATCAACATCAGGAACAGAACAAGTCACCAAATGAAACTGAGGACATTCAGCCAGACACAAAGCAAATCTGCACGCCAGAGTGTGCTGGGGTTAACAAGCCTTATCCTACAAAAAGAGTGATGAGTGTGACCTGATTGGAAATACAGCAGCACAGCAAACTGATAACACCAGGCTGGGCATTCACTCAGTACCCACAGCTAGCACCAGCTGGATTTGACTTGCAGATCACCTATCCAAATACCTGTGCAACCCAGCTCTGCTTAGTTTCTAACATTTGATGGGATACCATCCAAGGGGAGATGGCTGCAGTCAGCAGTTTTATTTGAATACATGACACACACCCCTCTGCTCTCAGGAGCTGCATGCAGCTCTCCGGAACCTGTACTGAGGCTCTCAGCAGACGTGGCGGCCTAAGGAGTGGCCATGCGGTTCCCTCAGGATCAAGAGACGACAAGCTACCATTCTGGCTGCTGGAGCCTCATGGGGGCTTTGGGAGGGGGGGGCAATGCCCTGTGCCACTACTGCCATTGCCTGAACACACCAGACTGCCTCAAAGCATGAGCTTTGATGGTAGGATGGGGATTTGGTGCCCCATCCCTGGGATCAGGGGACGCCACAATCATTTTAACACGTCATGGCTCTTGACAATATAAAAACTTTGCAATGTGGCTCTTGGGCTTGGGAACTTTGCCCACCTCTGCTATAGGCCCACAGAACTAAATGCTCACATGTGCTAAGGATGGGCATGCGAGCGACACCACAGCCAGCACCAGTGGGGAAAAACCACAGCTACAAGAAGAGTAAGTCCTGTCCCTCCCTCCCCCCCCCTCACCATTTTGTACAGTTGCTGAGATCCAGGCCAGTCTGTGCCTTGGTGCAACGAATGGCTGTGCGAACCAGGACCATGGGATCAACGACCGGATCAGGACCATCCAGAGCAGATGACCACTCTCCTCCGATTAGCACAGCTTCATCTTCCTTCCTTCCCAGCAGAAACTAGGGAAGAAGCAACTGTGAAGTTCATTCATTTTCTGGGAAAGTGGGAACAGGACAGGGGGAGTTCCCCAGGGAGGTCCAAGCTCTTCCCTGGGAGGGCGTGTTGTGGGTGCTCTCTGGAAACTAACCTGCAGCACCCCACTCAGTGCTTGCAGGCTGTTAGAATCAGACACAGCCAAGGCCTAGCCAGACTGGATCAGACCTATGGGCCACCTAGCCCAGTCTCCTACACAAGAGACCATCCCCAATACAGAATGAGTCCAATTCATGGCTGGAGGGCAGGGTCCTTGCCTGCGCTCTCTCTCTGAGGCCGAGGTCTAGCACCAACAGTGGCTTCACCTTTATCTGCTTTGTTGGATGCTCAGGATTCTCCCTCTGTTCACTGGGATCATCGACATAGAGCAAGCAATGGCGGTAGAATTCCTCTAGACCTGGAGAGGATAGCAGCAGCACCTATAGAGAGAAAGCAGGGCAGACATGGAATTCCCCCACCACTGAACAACGTGTGGAGGCAGAGGGAGCTGGCCACAAGGGACAGGACTGGAGAGTGGCAACAGCATCCATTTGCCAGCCCCCCAGCCAGAACAAGTGTGGCACTGACACTAGCATGGCTGGCACTAGGAGGTTTCATGATCGCTCCAGGCTGCAGGAGGAAAGGCTAAGACAGACAGGACCCACTCCCCATCTGCCATGATCAGAAAGGAGTGTAGAGCTGGGGGAAGGGGCACAAAATCCCTCACCTTGGCACTGAATGCAGGGATGGGGTCATCTGGCACAACATCCTGTGCAGCACCCTCCTCTGTCTCTGGAGCCTCATCAGCAGGATCAGCCACCTGGATGCGGCTGGGGCACCTCAGGGTCAGCGGCTGGGTGAGTGGGAAGGTGTTCAGCCAGCAAAGGCGGACGTCATAGAACTCCCGGGGCAGCTGGATGCTGCAATAGCGTCTCACAATTTCCATGGCATCACAGGAGGGGCTGGAGACAGACAGACAGAAGCCAAAGATATCAGATACTGCAAGCTTAACACCGACAGAGCAAACGCTCTGAACGCAGCCATGCAAACCAGAATCGGAGGCTCCAGATGCCTGTCTCCTGTCACTAGATTCCAGACTCTGATTGGAAATTGCCAGGTTTGTATTTTCACCTGGGATCTGGATAAACACACATTGGAGGGATGCTGACTCCAGCTCAGGGGAGCTACCGAAACACCATGCCAGGTGCTAATTGTTCTGCAAACCTAAAGCAAACAACACTATCACATTCACTAAACATCTATCTGGTAAGATGCCCTAATCTGCACATTAACCCAGGAGAATTCTGAACCTGGTCTTGCCAATCAAATGCAAAGCTTCCACCTTTGCGGTTTGCGAGTCCCTCCACCCATCCTTCTCACCTGCACTCTGGGAAGGGCCCAACCGTCTCCTACTTAGGCAAGCACTCTCTCACCTGTCCACAGCATAGCGAGCGAAGTGGACCCGATACTGAGGTGGCTCATGCCGGGGCTTTTTCACTCCCCATGGCTCATTGCCTTTCTGCTTCCGTTTCTTGGAATCAAAGTCATCCCTGAAAGGAGCACAGTACACAGACCATCAGCATAATCCTCTAAACAGCAAGGAGGCAGAACCCAGTTACTGGAACTGAGATCTGCCAGGACGTGGGATTGATAACCAGACTATCAGAGCAAGAGCATCAGGTTTTAAGGTAAAAACCACATCTGACCCCAGCACCAGGGAAGGCCTCTGATTATGCCACTTCCTGCGGTAGGAAGGTTCCCACCCAAGTCTTGACCAGGCTAGGGAACCATGCAAGATCTCTGCACCACATGAGCTGGTTGCAGACCACAGATAAACCAAGCATATGCATCTGGAAGGATGCAAATGTTTCTGAAGCACTAAGAACAGCTCTCCTCCCTTTGAGCTTGCATGAAGGCTGCTCTCCAGAGGGTTGTGAGGGACCAGAATCCAGAATGATGCCAGGGAATAGGCAGGGAGACACAAGGGATGCTTCTCTCACAGTCCTTACCATCTGCCAGAGTCCTGCCTGCCCTTTGGACCACGACCAGGGTATCTCCCAAATTGACCCAGGTGGATAGATGGGGATGCCTGGAAGAGGCTCATTGCTGAGGAAAAAACACAATCTTATTGCTACAAGCCAATCCCTCCACAGACTGGGCCTCAAACTCACTCTGTGTTTTCATACCAGCTCCTCAGCCATACATGTATTTTCCATCTCCTGCAGGAAGAGCAGTATGAAAGCTTCCCCACCAAAAGGAAGCGCCATCCCAAAACTCCCCACAGCCTGGAGGGCACCAAACCCAGTTCCCGCCAGGCTGTGCCAAAAGTGGGACTGGTGTGTTCAAGTCAGGCCTTTGGTCCAATGACCATTAAGGAGGACGTACCCCAGACTCATGTCCCATATCATAAGATGGAAAACCACCCCAGAGGAGGGGCATCACCCAAGTGCTTTCCAAGCCTTCTGAGAGGGGTGCATCCCAGACTTCCTTGATCCCAACCTCAAGCTGAGCTAGCAAACATCACCTGCCCCCAGACCCTCCAGGAACCTCTGGGGAAATTGGCGTTGCAGACACAGGAGGCAGCAACACTCACGTTTCTGGGGAAACAGAGGGGGGATCCGATGAGGCTGGAAGAGCAGCTGGGGCTGGGCTCTCAGAATGCCTTGCTTCTGCCCCAGGGATGCCACATGCAGCAGAGGTGTGGGAGCCTTTAAGAGAGGCTGTAGAAGAAAACACAAAACATTCAGACTAGGAACTCATCATCCTCCCAGCCACCAAGAATCAGACTCCAGAAAGTTCACATGCAAAACACATTGGTATTTTGTATGCGACATTAGCTTTTATGTTTTTAGTGATTATTTTGTATACTACTTTGACATTTTAATATTTCAGCAAAGCACTGTTTATCATATATTACAGCTCCTTTTGTTGTTGTTATTGCTTGCCATTATTCATATCCCTCTGGTATGGTCCCTGTTCCCGGTGAGAGTGGGGAGGGAAGGGACTGGGGAGAGAAGGTGAGAGGGAAGGTGATGACCCCAGGGTAGGGATTTCTGAGTACCTCCCAATGAGAGCAGGGGGTAAGGCAGGGGTGGGAATCTTCCTCCCCACCCAGGCAGAACAGCCATAGGGGGAGCGGTCCATAAGGGTCAGCAGGGAGGGTATATCATCAGGGTCATGATGGGGCAGGGGAATTATGGTTCGGGGGGGGGGGGGTATTCGATCTGTGAGGCGGGACAGGTGTCTGTCACCCTCACAGCCCTGCAGGCAGGCAGTGTGGTGGTTCATGATCAGCGGGCCCCTGGCCTGAATCTGATGCTGTTGAACGCGAGGTCAGTTGTAATTAAAGCAACACCTGTCCAGGAGTTAATCCTGGACCAGGCAGCCATCCTCATGTGGATTACAGACACCTGGCTGGATAATGAGTCGGGGCCTATCGTGGCTGACCTTGTTCCAGCTGGGTACTCCATGCAGCATCAGCCATGGCCAGAGGGATGAGCGGGTATAGCTATTGTTTTTAGGGATTCATGATCTGTTAAGAGATATCCGGTGCAGTCTATGTCAGGTATCGAGGGCCTCCATCTTGTGAGTGATTTGGTGGGAGACAGATTGGGGGTGCTGATAGTATACCATGCACTTTCCTGTACGGCAGCATCACTACATGCTCTAACAGAGCTGGTGTTGCAGTCCCCAAAGAGACTAGTCTTGGGGGACTTCAACATCCACACAGATGCCAGCCTTGGAGGGACGGAGCACTAGTTCATGGCCGCCATGGCAACCATGGGCCTGTCTCAAGTAGTCACTGGCCCAATACACGATGGAGGGCATACCCTGGACCTGATTTTCAGCACCAGCCTCGAGGCGGGGGATCTGTTGGTGGGGGAGTTGTCAGCAGTGCCCTTGTCATGGACGGATCATTACCTCTGGGGAGGTGTGGAACCAGTTCAGTTGCTTCACCCCTAGAGAGGTTCCGGAATGCTCTCGGGGAGATACCCTCTGATCTTGATGACCGCTCACTCAATTACCTCATCACACTATGGAACATTTTGCTGACTGAGGCCATCGACCGAAAAGCTCCTAGGTGTCCGCTCAGTAAGCATCAGTACCGCAGGCCTCCTTGGTTCACAGAGGATCTGTGGTGGCTGAAGCCAACAGATTGCATCATAGAGCTAGTTTAAAAGTCTATGCTGTGGCTATGCAGACAGCAAAGAAGGGGTTCCTTGCTGCCCTCATAGAATCTGCAAAGTCGCATCAAGCAGAGCTTTTCCGGGTGGTGAGGGGACTGGTCATTTCGGCCTCCCTCCACCTGGAAATGGAGTTTTCCAGTGCCCGCTGGGACATGTTTGTTGACTACTTCACGGATAAAATCACTTGGATTCACCATGATTTCGACACTGCGCTTAATACAATCAGAGAACCAGAGGTTATGGAAGCCCCGTCCTGTCCGGTTTTGTGGAATCAGTTTCAGTGAACTAGACCCATGCCCATCCTGGCTGGTTAAGGCGGCTGTTGCTGGCGAGGGTCGTCAATGCCTCCCTTTGGGAGAGCAGAATACTGAGCTGCCTCAAGGAGGCGGTGGTGCAGCCTCTGCTCAAGAAACCATCACTTGGCATTGACTCTCTCTCCAGTTATTGGCCGATCCCTTTTTAGGGAAGGTTATTGAATGGGTTGTGGCTCTGTGGTTGCAGGGGCATCTGGACCGCATCAGTTTTCTAGATACCTCACAGTCCGGCTTTCGTCCGGGCTATGGCACTGAGACTGTGCTTGTGGCCTTGGTCGACGACCTCCGCCATAAATTAGATCAGGGTCGATCAACCCTCTTGAATCTGCCAGATCTGTTGGCTGCCTTTGATATCGATGACCACGAGATGTTGGTGACCCACCTGTGGGACCAAGCTGGGGTGGGTGGGACTGTTCTTGAATGGTTCCGCTCCTTCCTGGCTGGGAGAAATCAGCGAGTGTTGCTAGGGGACTGTTCTTTGTCTCCCTGGGAACTCTCGTGTGGAGTCCCGCAAGGTTCTATTCTGTTCCCTCTCCTGTTCAACGTGTATATGCAGCTGCTCATTAAGGTCATGAGAGGATTTGATGTTTGGTGTTATCAATATGCTGATCGACACCCAACTCTACCTCTCCTTTTCATCAGACCCAGGCCCGGCAGTCTCGGTGCTTATTCGATGTCTGGCAGCTGTGGGGGACTGCATGAAGATGAGCCTTCTGAAGCTGAATCCCAACAAGATGGAGGTGATGCTAGTGAGGAGAGCGGTGGGGTTGGTATTTCCATCACTGATGGAGTTCACCCTCCACTGGTCCTTCAGGTTCATAGTGTGAGAGTGCTCCTCGACTCACCTCTATCTGGATGCTCAGGTGGGGGCTGTGGTAAGGAGCGTGTTTCGCCAGTTACATCTGGTGCGGTGGCTTCAGCCGCATGTCTCGGACTCTGACCTGGCCACTATCAGCCACACTTTCATCACCTCAAGACTAGATTATTGTAATGTGTTCTATGTAGGACTACCCATGGTGACAGTTCAGAGGCTGCAGCTGGTGCAGAATGCGGCAACCCACCTCCTTATGGGGACGGGTCGCTGTGAGCACATTATACCAGCACTCCGTTCCTTGCACTGGCTGCCTATAGTCTTCTAGGCCCAATTCAAGGTGTTGGTACTTACCTATAAAGCCCTATATGGCCTGGGCCCTACCTATTTGCAGGACCACCTCACGCCCCGGGCTCAGGATCGACCCCTGCGGTTGGACAGGAGCGCCTTTCTTGAAGTCCCCCTGCAACTATGAAGAGGGTATTCTCGGTGGCCACACCAAGGCTGTGGAACTCCCCCTCAGCAGAGGCCTGTATGGCCCAGGATCTCTCCTCCTTTCAATGAAAATGTAAAACCTGGCTCTTCCGCCAGGCTTTTGGTGAGAGACATGGGTAAGGGGTGGAGGGATGTGGGTTAGGGAGGTAGGGTTTTTGTTGTACTTTTAGTACCTGCCATATGGATTTTTAATGTTTATTTATATTATTTATTTTAATGTATTATTGTATTTGTATTTTCTACTTAATATCTTATATTTTAAAATTATTTATTGTTAGCCACCCCAAGCTGCTATTAGCAGGAGGATGTGGGGTAAAAATCTATATAATAAATAAATATAATAAATAAGCATCCCCACCTCAACTCCTATCCAGCCCATGGAGTTTTTACTAATTTTCAAACTGGCCCTTGAGAGGGAAAAAAAGCTCCCCACCCCTGCTTTAAGGAGCATTTGAGAAAGTAGGGAACACATCTCCAAAACAGACTGGGACCAGGACCGTAACTGCCTAGGCCCAGTGCAATAGTATCTGACCAGTCCCAGGAGTGAGGGGCCCATGTTTGCATCTTTCAAGGAAGCTGGATGCTTGAGAACTATTTGACACACTTCTCTCTCATCTCTGCCTCTCTATCAGTCACCCATGCCTCACTTTAGCACCGCAGCAGGCAGAGAACTTAAGTCTCCTCATTTAAAGAGACTAAGGTGGATAGGAACCAAGCAACCAAAGTTCTGAGTACAGGAAGGAAACATTGGAGGAGAGGAACTCCTCCCTACACACATATACAGATCAATGCCAAGTGGTACCTGATTGGACAGCGTCTGGACTTTCAAGGCATTCCAGGGCACTGACTGGCTAGGGTTGTAGACAGCTTTCACCAGCACCTTCTCACCAATCTGTGGTAACCGTCCCTTGACGACACTACCGCAAAACACAAAGCAGCAAGGTACCTACATTAGTGTGGCTGGCTCTGGGCTCCAGATGTGTGATGATGTGCTGTACGCCAGAGAGCAAGGATGCAGAACCCAGGAGTCCTGATTCCCAACTCCGCTGCTCCTGACAGTATACAAGGCTCCATCTCAAAACTCCCACGCTTCCCAGAGAAACTCAGAGAGGAGGATCCATCAGAGGAAAATGAACCGAAACCAGAGCCATGATGCCTGGAGGAAATGCAGTATCCTAGATTCTGGGTTGCCCAAGCAACCACCTGCCCCCATCACGCACATGCACACACCTGCTTTCTACTCACCTCAGTTGGAAAAACACCTCCTCATCCACCACCCCAAAGTAATCATGGAGGCTGGTGACGATGCCAGTGAAGACTCGTTGCTTCTCACCCACCTGCAAAGCAAAGACCCAGCTGGGTCACTGCTAGGTCACAGTGAGGGGGCTGCACACTGGTACAAGATCACTCAACAGCTTCCCCCACCTCTTAGCCAACACACATGCTCCCACCATGCTCAGTCACCATGCACTCATAACAGAATCATCCCAGAGTGCACTCAGGCCCTACACATGCCAAGACACAAACACGCTGTCACCGTACCACTGACATGCACACCAGCCTGGTACTCATACTCTAAATAAGCATATGCAAACGCAACATACGCCCACGTTTAGCATGCACCCACAACTGGGCATCTGCCTGAGGGCACACAAGTCAATTCCTTCCTTCTGCCAGGCAATGGCCTGACCGCACAAGCTTTGAGATGGATGAATGTGAAGAAGAGCTGGGCTACTTTGGAGAGCTGCAGTCAAGGCCTCTCTCAGTGATCAGCCACAACTGCCAAAGAGGGGGAGTCTTTCCAAGCCCTCCTGCATTGGCACTGTGGCTTGAACTGGTCACACACAGGCTGCTGTTGATTTCACTTGCATTTGGCATGCTCTGCGTCATCAGAGACCAAGCAGAGTCATGGGGTAATCCCTGCAGCCACATTTCCAAGGCTATGAGTGATCAGAACATGCTAGAAGCAGAGTACCTCACCTGTCAAAGCCCTTCCGGAGAGCCCACAAGGCTAGACTGCAGCACTGCCCAAAGCCTCACTTCAGCATTATAGGAAAAGACTCCTGGGATTAGCTACCTCAGCACTTGGGTGTCTGATAATGCCGAGGAGATGGCAGGATTCCTAGGCTGCTCTCCCCAAGGAGTAAAAAGATCCAGGGCATGGTTGTAAAAATCCACTCACCTACTGACTTCTGGCAAGTCTAATTTTCAAGCTGGCGAGTGAATTTTCACAGCCTCCCCCACTGCAAGTCCCATTCTGGCAAATGGCTTTTTATACCTGGCTAATGAATTACTTAGCCTTATTATACAGCCCTAATCCAGGGGTACTGCAGCGCCACTGGCCAGCTCTTGGGAGATCACACAGGAAACAGGATTGTCTCAGACATACCTGAAGGTGCCGTGCATTCTGAAGGATATCTGCTGAGATAGGAGGGTTTAATAGACCAGGTGCGGGTCCCAGTAAGGAAGCTGGAGGATTCCCTATGGGGGAAAAAAACCACACAGTTTGAATCCCCAACAAAACCCTTAGAAATGACTTCTAGTACCGGTCAGAAACACCTACCGACTAGGGATGTACCCCCTTTCCCACAGGAAGAGACAGCTTGTGGAATCACTCACCAGCCCTACACCCTACTGGGAAGATGTCCTTGGAGCGGAACAGTCTCCAATGCTCACTGATAAGCCCTTCCAGACCATATTGCAGGAAGGGGAGCAAACTAATACCCTAATGATAAAACAAACTCTTTCAATGGGCAAGACCTTGAAACATTTACCAGACACTAACCAGTCAGAGAACCAACCTTCTAACCAGAGGCCAATGCAAAAGATTGACTCTGCATAACTAATCGTGTGCTTCCAATGCAACCCTAATGTTCCCAGGGTGGGGACATGGGCCCGGTGAACGGAGGCTGTCTCAAGAGCCTCTTCAGTGACCCCACTTATTGTACCAGCCTCTGCTAAGTAGTTGTCTGCTTCCTCCTCCCCTCTGACCTTCAGGATATTATTATTATTATTATTATTAGACATTTATAAAGCGCCAGTCGTATGACCTGGTGCTGTACAGAACATAGAATTAGACGCGGTCCCTGCCGGTGGCTTACAATCTAAAAGACAAAGACAAACAGGGGGAGACAGAGAGAGGGGACAGTGGAAGAGACATGGGAGAAGACAAACAAACATTCAGGCGGATGCGAAGTCTCAGGTGCGTATGCTTGGCTTGGTTACAAAGAAGTTGGTAGCAGCAGTCAGCAGAGGAGGGCCGACAGTAAGAGTAAGGGGAAAGACTAGCAGGCATTGGGAAAGGCAGCGAGGAAAAGGTGGGTCTTGAGGAGGGATTTGAAGGAGCGGAGGGAGGAGGCAAGGCGGATGTGGGCAGGGCAGGAGTTCCAGGCTTGGGGGGCAGCGAGGAAGAAGGGTCGAAGGCGGTTAGCTGAGCAGGAGAAACGAGGGCGAGTAAGGATGGGTACAACGGAAGAGCGGAGAGCGCGTGCAGGAGTGCGTAGGGAAATTAGGTCTGAGAGGTAAGGGGGAGCTTGGTCGTGGAGCGATTTGAACGTGAAAACCAGGAGTTTGAACAGGATACGTTCAGGAAGGGGGAGCCAGTGAAAGGAGAGGAGAGGCTGCACATGGTCGAAGCGACGGGCAGAGTGAATGACCTTGGCGGCGGAGTTTTGGATTGCGATAAGGGGGGACAGGTGAGAGCGAGGGAGGCCAGCAAGGAGGAGGTTGCAGTAGTCGAGGCGAGAGATAACCATGGCATGAACAAGGATTTTGGCCGAGGAGATAGAGAGAAAGGGGCGTATGCGGGCAATGTTGAGGAGAGCGAATCGGCAGGATTTGGCCACAGAGTCAATGTAAGGTTTAAAGGAGAGGTGCGTGTCAAAAATGAAGCCCAAGCTGCGGGCACGGAGAACAGGACGGATGGTGACCCCATCAATGCAGACGGTCAGGTCAGAGGGAGAGGAGGGGGATGGAGGAAAAATGAGGAGTTCAGTCTTGGCCATGTTCAGTTTGAGTTGGCGTCGGGACATCCAGGCGGAGATATCAGAGAGGCAGTCGACGAGGCGTGAGCGGATAGAGGAGGAGAGAGAGGGGGTAGAGAGATAGAGTTGGGTGTCATCAGCATAGAGATGGTATTGGAATCCGTGGGAGGCAATAATTTCGCCAAGGGACAGGGTGTAGATAGAGAAGAGGAGAGGGCCAAGGACAGAACCTTGGGGAACCCCAACCGAGAGGGGAAGGGAGGGGGAGGTCGACTCGGGGAGGGAGACATTAAAGGAGCGGTCAGAGAGGTAGGAGGAGAACCAGTCAAAGACAGAGCCACGGAAGCCCAAAGAGTAAAGCGAGTCCAAGAGGAGCGAGTGGTCGACAGTGTCAAAGGCAGCAGAGAGGTCAAGGAGGACAAGAACGGAGTAGTGGCGCTTCGATTTAGCGACAAGTAGATCATTGGTGATCTTGGCCAGGGCAGTTTCAGTAGAGTGGAGGGGGCGGAAGCCGGACTGGAGAGGGTCCAGGGAGGAGTTGGCAGAGAGGAGGTTCAGGCAGCGGGAGTAGACGACACGTTCCAGGAGCTTCGAAGCAAAGGGAAGGAGGGAGACTGGCCGGTAACTAGAGGGATCGAAAGGGTCCAGGGTAGGCTTTTTGAGGATGGGGGAGACAGTGGCATGTTTGAAGGCAGAGGGGAAGGAGCCTGTGGAAAGGGAGAGATTGACGACATGCAGAAGGGGGGGAGCGACAGTGGGAGCAATAGAGGTCAGGAGGCGGGAGGGGATCGGGTCAAGGGGGCAGGTGGAGGGGTTGGATGAAGAGAGAAGAGCAGAGATTTCCTGGAGAGAGGCAGGAGGGAAGGATGCGAGGAGGGAGGGGGGCGGGGGAGGGCTTGGGAGGGGAGCGGGGGGCGGAGGAGGGCGGGAGGCAATATCCCGACGGATCTTGTCAATCTTGGAGGTGAAGAACGACGCAAGATCCTGAGCAGCAAGGGAAGAGGGCGGAGGAGGGCAGGGGGGTTTGAGAAGGGAGTCGAAAGTAGAGAAAAGGCGGCGAGGGTCGCGGGAGAAAGATTCGATCCTAGAGGCATAATAGCGATGCCTAGCTAGGGAGATAGCCGAGGAGAGGGAGGAGAGGGAGAATTTGTAATGGAGGAAGTCAGGGAGGGAGCGGGATTTGCGCCAGAGGCGTTCGGCAGCCCGGGTGCAGGAGCGGAGGTAGCGGATGGCAGGGGTAAGCCAGGGGCGGGGGTCGAGGGGGCGGACGGGGCGAGCAGAGGGGGGGGCAAGAGAGTCAAGGGTCGAGGAGAGAGAAGCGTTGAGAGCAGAGACAGCAGAGTCAGGGGAGGAGGAGGCGAAAACGGGGGGGAGAAGGGGGGAAAGATGTGAGGCAAACTCCGAGGGAGTAAGGGCCTGCATATTGCGGAAGGGGCGCATAGAGGGGGAGGAGGAGGGGGGTCGGTGGGAAAGGCTGAAGGTGGCGAGGAAGTGATCAGAATTAGGGCAGGGGTCAAAGGAGAGGTCAGTAAGAGAACAGTTTCGAGTGAAGATGAGGTCGAGGGAGTGGCCGTCAGTATGAGTGGGGGAGTCGGTCCAGAGTCGGAGATCAAAGGAGGAGGTCAGAGAGAGAAAGCGGGAGACAGAGGGGGTGGAAGGTGTGTCAACGTGAATGTTGAAATCACCAAGAATGAGAGCGGGGATATCATCGGAGAGGAAGAAGGTGATCCACGATTCAAAGTCTGGGAGGAAAGAAGAGAGGGAACCCAGGGGGCGTTAGATGACAGCAACCCGAAGGTGTAGAGGGGAGTACAAGCGCACAGAGTGGGCCTCAAAGGAAGGGAAGGAGGGGGAGGGAGGAGGGGAGAGGGTTTTGAATTAGCAGTGCTTGGCAAGGAGGATAAGAGAAGGGAAGAGTTCTCTGACTTTCTGCTTCTTCTCCTCTCCATCCCATAGAGACAGGGCTTCTACTACATGCCTCTCCTTCAGCATCAATTTATTGGCCTCACCTCCTCTCTGAACTGCCCCACTGCTCATCTCTGCCAGTATCCCTTCTGAGCAGCAGCACTATGAAAATGTGATTTCCCCCTGTGTGTGGCAGAGGAGTCCAAAATGAATTCATTCGCCACTTGGCAAAGCTAAGGAAGTCCAAAGAGTCGTCTACGGACTTGGGAACATGGCCCCAACTTCTGTCATATCTATTTGCATAGCCGTAAGTCCTGTATGTGTTCCAAGGCCAGCCAAGCATCAAACACCCAAAGCTGTGACCATCAGGCCTCATGATAAATGTATTTTTGACTGGCAGGTTGCATACAGTGGGCAATTTACTAAAAGATTAAGACTCATCACCAGCGCTAGAGCCCACCCCGCCTCTTTTTACTATCTTTCACTTTACAAAGCTCTCCACAGAATACACACAGCAATCTCTTCATTCTGTATTGAAATGCAACTACCTCTGGGGGAGAATATGGCAGGTGCAGGACAGTGCACTTAAGCGCATGGCACAGTGAAAGAGCACATGGGTATGTAGTGAGGCTGAGTTCTTACACACTTATGCTGGGCACTACAGCAGCTGCCCTTCACCCCATCCCCATCCTGGATTGGCCTTAGAAATTACGTCTCCTGTCGAAAAGGAGTAGGTTGATTTTTTTTCTAAGGAATTCTGTGTTCCTCCTCTAAGTGGCTGCTGTTCATTCCCACCAATGACGGCATGCCACGTGAGGCTACGAGGAGGAACTGTAGTTACTGATAAGTAACCTATTTTCAGCTAGAAGAGGTGAAAATGGTAAAGTTCCAGCACTATATTTAGTGAAGCAGTTTGAGATCCTTTGGCTCAGAAGGCATTCTACAGCTTGAGATACTAATTAATATTGTACATGTGTCTTATTAGGCCACATCCCAATGAACAGTTACTTCAAAGTAGCTCCACCTTGCTTCACTTTAATTTCTGATTTGTTCACATGTAGGCCATGTTCTGATAAAGTTAATGCAATGTAGTTGAGCTGTACTTTACTCCACTTTGGTAGTGTTTAATTTTATCACTACTTCATTTTACCTCTGTTTGTTGGAATGTGGCTGTTCAGTTATTCAGGAGTAGGAAAAGCAGCATGTACTCCTAAAAAATCAGGAGTACGTATTCCCTTTGATTCCTACATTGAAGTAACTGTAGCGTGAACACTTCTAAGTAAGAAGGAAAGGGTAGCATTGTTTGTCATGATCATTTGGGGAGACTGTGAAGTAACTACATGTTTGCAGCTGCAGTGAGAACGGTACTAAAGCGCAGCAGTTACTTCGATTTAATTAAATTTAAGTAGTTACTTTGGAATTACATTATTCATCAGAACTTGCCAAAGAAAATCCCATACAGAAAGAATGGTATTAGTCATACCAAAGGAAATACAATTCAGAAGTGAAAGTTAATATGCTCACTGCAGGTCTGCAGCACAACCACAACCCTTTCTCTTGCGAGTCTGAACAATGTTTCTCAGGCAGTAACTTCCCTGAAGAAACCCACATTTTACCATAGGCAATAAAGTTCGGACTGACCCAACAGTGCCAGGAAACAGAACCCAGAAGTCCCAATCTCTCACTCTGAGCGCCTGCAAATATGCAATGGTTTGCAATTAACCCATGCAAAGCTCTGGAAACCAGAGTGATGGGGCAGATTCTGTATGTTCTAGAGGCATCTCTTCCAACCAAGCTCTCAGATGAACTTAGCATCTTCCCCCACCACACAGTGAGGGGAGTTGACCTGCTGCTGCTAAAGTCCCATGGGAATGTCCTAAGATGTCTGGCCTGCTGACCTGAGAATGATCTCACTCCCTGTAGACTGCCAGCTCTCATTGTCTTCTGGCGCTTGAACTGAGCCATTTGGGATGACCTGGTCACTTGTCTTCTCTAGCAGGAAGTCTCCGCTTCCCTAGGACAAAAAAAGACACAAAGGCTGTGGTTACAAAGCTGCTACTTCCATGGAAGACACGGGAAAGACAGTACTATGGAAAGTACTAAACTCTAAAGTGCTTTAGAGGAATGGATTTAGTAGGCTGGCTAGGCACCTTGGGCAAATTTGCAAGCATAGTAAAGCCCTGGCTATCAAACAACATTGCCCTGTTTAAGAGCAGTCAAAGAGATTAGCTGTTCACCCTCCCCAGTCTATAAGTTGTCAGTTTACTGGTAAGCCAGGCAGGCTCCCCATCTTAACATCCCTCCAATGAGGACTAGGGAACAGTGATGCTGCCCAATTCGGGGGGGGGGGACGGACTGATGCTGCTGTTCCCTGTGCTAGATGTGGGGGTAGGATGAGAAATAGATCACACACACCCCAAGGCTAGCAGAAGTGGGGACAGGGAGAATTACTGACAGCAACAGGGATCAGAGTGAATGTTGCTGCTGCTCTGTGCTGGAGGAGAGAAGATGGGCACCATCACCCTGGACTGAGGAGTGGGAAGGGGGGGAGAATTGGAGATCCAAGAGCTTCCAAGGAAGGGAAAGAAGCTGCTGGAGCCTGAGTTGGGGAGACAGAGCTGGAAGGGGGCAGAACCTGGCACTGGGGACACCCAACTACCACACTGGGAGAGTAGGGACTGGTATCCCACTCTGCCATGGGAGAAAGAACAGGGAATTCTGTGGGTAGAACTGGAATGGGGGCAGAAGCTAGTGCTGGGGGCCAAACCCTATTAGGGAGTCTGGAACAGCAGAGCGGTCAGACACACACCCCTGCCCTGGGGAAGAAGGGATGCTCTTGGAGCAGGGAGGGAAGGCAGAAACTAGCACTGTGGTCCATGGGGTAATGACTGAGAAAACTGAGGTAGCAGGGCTGGCATACACACACACCCTCTGCCCTGGGGATAGAGAGGGAAAGTGGGGGCTGGGGGCAGAGTTAGAGGGGAAAGGGGCAGAGGTGGAGGGAGGGGAGCAGAGCTTGGCACTGGAGGCTGCACCTACTAGACCAAGAAAAAGGACTGAGATGGGGTGGTGTCCCTTCAGCCCTGAGGGGAAGGAAGGAGGAAGTTACGGTCTGGGGACAGAGGTAGGAGGGCAGAGCTTGGTGTGGGGAAAAGGTTGGGTGAAGGGGCTAGCGCCCCCTCTGCCGAGGGGGGGGGCGTAAAGGGGAGAGGATTGGATCCTCCCTAGTAGGATTGGCCGTTGTAAGGCACCCCTACTGGCAGGAGTGAGGGCTGGGGGAGGGAAGTTGGCGAGGGGAGGAATTGGTGCCCCCTCTGCCCGGGGGGAGGCTTTAAGTAGCCCCCTACCCGGTCCGGTGCTCCCGCCACCTCACACCCGCAATCGGATCCCGCCAGACCAGGCCGACCCCGGAACCCACCTGTGGGCGGGGTCGGAGCGGGCCAGGGTCAGGCAAGGCCCACGACACCGGGACAAAGAGACCCGGAAACACCGCCCGGAAGCGCCTCAACAGAAACGCCGCCCGCCCCCGGCCCAACCGGAAAGGACCGAGTGGCACCCTCCCCAACTACCGGAAGTGCTCCTACCCGGACCGAAGCACCATCCGGCAGTGACGAGACCCGTACCGGAAGTGTCCGTTTCCCGACCAGACGTATGGTTGCCTCTTGCGGCCGGAGCTGAGGGAGCCCGTGGAACTCAAACGGGACTTAGCCGTGCAAGAGCCCCGGTTAGGGGAAGGTTGGCACCTCTCACGGAAATGACCCTGAGGCTAAAATGGGTGCGTCGGGGACATTTCCGTGGAAAGTAGCAAGGGGGGAGAGGGACGCGGCTCGTGTACTTGCTCTAAGGGACTGCGTGACGATCACGATTGAAGAAAGTACATGGAATCAGAACGGTGCAATGATATCGCAGTCATGCAGTGATGTCAGCATTGCACATACACTCACGGGGGCGCCATCCTGCATTTTACAGGTGTACTCGTGCGGCTGTTGGGAAAGCTGGAGTATGCACAGAGCACGCATTGTTATGCACATACACAGATAACGTGCTAGCAAGCAATGGCAACGTGCTGCAAGTGAGCTTAACACGTTAGGTTCCCAAACTGGGTTGGCAGGGTCCCTATGTCATATCACATTATTAATTATTAATTCATTTATTATTATTATTATTATTTTATTATAAACATTTATATAGCGCCAGTAGCGTGACCTGGTGCTGTACAAAACATCGAAATAGACGCGGTCCCTGCCTGTGACTTACAATTTCTGCAGATGGGATCACTCTGATTGATATTTGCTATTCTTTGTGTGGCTTTTTAGCTTTGTAGGATTGCATTTAAATCTCAAACGGGGGTCACATGGAAAAAGTTTTGCGAATCATTAGATCAACATGCAGACCAGGCAAATTGTTAGAGGCTCTAGTAAAGAACGTAATTATTAGGTATATGGACAAACGTGTTATGGTGGGGAAGAGCCAATATGGTTTATGTAAAGGGAAGTCATGCATCACCAATCTATTAGAATTCTTCGAGGCTATTATCAAGCATGTAGATAAGGATGACCCTGTTAATATAATGTATTTTGATTTTCAGAAAGCCTTTTTAAAATCCTTCAAGTGCTTTCAAGAAAGTTAAGTACTCAAGGGCTAAAGAGGCGGTTCCTTTCACGGATCAGAAGCTGGTCAAACGATACATGTGTATATATGCTCAGTTTTCACAATGGAGGAAAGTAAGCAGTAGAGCAGCCCAAGAATCTGTATTGGGATAGGTGCTATTTAGCACATTCATTAATGATTTGGAAAAGGCAGTGAACAGTGATGTAACAAAATAAAGTTTTACAGATTACAAAACTGATCTCTTATACTGGACTAACTTCTGTTGGGGAGTGCAAGCTTTGGGCTACATGGGGCCCTTCAGGCATGTAAAAAGTCAGAACTATACCCCTAAATTGAGATTACTAAATCACTGAAATCAATAAACAACTTTCAGATTACAATTGCCATAAGAAACCCTAAGAAAATCCTACATCACAATTCACACTGTCTCAAAAACATCATCAAAGTTCTCCCCAGAAAACTCCAGGAGAAACTCTTACATCATCCCCACAAACCCCACCCAAGGGATTGTCTACATGCTTCCCACGATACATAAACAAGAACTGTCATATCTGGTCAAGGCACACTTACAGAAGGAATGACTTATAGAAACCATTCTTAAACCACTTGCCACTCAAAGGTACAATTTAATCAAAGATGATACCTCTGTAGATCTCACAACGTAAGAAACCAGCTCCAGAACACTATCCTCGCAACTATGACTAACTTCACTATACATCATTGGTCCGCATCCTTTTTGTTATCATAAACCACTTTCAAAGTTCAAGATTTATAGCAAGCCACAACTTTGTTTTGAAAGTTAAATCATTTCCATTTTCCATTTAATTTATACCCCGCGCTCTCTCCAACGGACTCGAGGCGGCTTACAACAGAGAAATATACAGTGCTGGGTATTTTCATACAGTTCATACAAATCATATAGTTGGGTTATGTTTAAGGTTGTAAGTAAGCAGAAAATAAAAACTAAAGTAGAAACTAAAAATAAACAACCCCATGGATGGTTTTCTCCCCCACTACCATCTATTTTCGTTCAACTTTAAGTTGTTTTTATTTATGGGTTGTCTTTTTAGTGTCTGTCTCTTTAAGAAAGCCTAACCAAGATGGTTAAAACCCAAGGTGAACACTTTTCCTGCAGCAGCAGTTCCCAGCTTTTCCAGCCCCCACCCCCACTCTGCCAGAGCATATGCTCACTGGGCTTTAGGTGTGCAGCCCCTGCACTCCCCACCCTCCCCCATATAGTTGGAATAAGGGAAAGACAAGCAAGGCTGCAGCATGCCCACCCCAGACCTCCTGCCTGATTCCCCGAACTCAGGCTTGCCTCACTGACACGACATTTAGTCAGTTCCAAGGAGCACACAGGCCTTCCCTCTCTCCGCCAATTAAATTGCCTCAGGGCACTGGTTCCCCGGCCAATAAGAGAAGAGGAAAGCTTCCTCTGCCCCACCTTCACAAGAGGGAATGACCAGAGCCTGAAGAGCAGAGAAGGGAGATTTAGACCAGTTTGTGAAGCTGGATTTTTATAGTTCTAGTGATTATTTTTTTATTATTACTGGTCTTTGATTTTCTTTGTATTAATATGTCCTTTGAATTTTGTCCCAACACCCAGAATGATTTGATGATTATTTATTTTTTTAACTTTTTAGTGATGTTTAAAATTATCTGGATATTTTGTGGGCTTACTGAGTGCAGTAGAAAATACCTTTACAATGCTTGCTTTGTATAGTCTTACAGTATTTCTGAAGGGACAAAATTGTGCTGCTATTTCCTGTCGTACGGCCCCTTTTAATTATGCCCTTGCGACTCCCAATGATTAATGCCACTGGGAATCTTAGGTTTTTAAGGATTTTTCCATATTTTTTCTTGTTCCTTATTTTTCGTGGAGCTTGTAAGAAGGACATTGAAAGTGGGTGTTATATAAATGTTTAATAATAATAATAATAATGATTCTGGTCTCCACTTCCTGTAGTTTCCAGATACCAAGATGTCTACTTGAATTGTACCTTAACTAACGTACTTCCCTCCTCTGTTTGCAGTTCTGCTGGCTTTGGGGACTGACTCTGATGCTGCACCCAGGACCTCTTATTCTGCCTGCTGCAAAGTTGCCAATCAGCCTTGCTCTTGCAGATAAGCAGCCCTTTCTAAAACAGTTAGGTATCACTTTAGAATAGGTTATGTAAAGAGAAGGAAGGATCAGAAAATGGTCTGTGTTCATAGTGGAAATAGATATAAGCAACGGAGAGGAGGGATAGGAGATGATTTATTTATTTATTTTATTTATTTATAAATATTTGTTAGCTGCCCCCTCATGCCTATGGCATCTCGAGGTGGCTTACAGCATAAAAACACACAATAAAATTCATTAAAACAATGTTTTAAAAATACAATTCCCCCCTCTACCGCACGCTCCCCTCTGAAGGCCTGGGCGAACAGCCAGGTCTTGCAGGCTCGCCGAAAGGCCAACAGACCTAGGGCCAGACGGGCTTCCTCCAGGAGGGAATTCCAGAGCCTCGTCCCGGCCACCGAGAACTCCCTCTCCATTGTGGCCCCCTGCTTTACATGGGGGACCTCCAAAAAGGCACCCCCGGTGGACTGCAGGGATCGCTCTGAGGTGCAGAGGGCGAGGCATTCCCCAAGGTATGAGGGGCCCAGACCGTGTAGGGCTTTATAGATCAACACTAGCACCTTGAATCGGGCTCGGCACGCTATCGGCAGCCAGCGCAGAGCCCGGAGCACAGGTGTTATGTGCTCCCGCCTTCCCGTCCCCATAAGGAGACGGGCCGCCGTATTCTGCACCAGCTGCAGCCTCCAAACCAGAAACAAGGGAAGCCCCACATACAGCGCATTGCAGTAGTCTAGCCTTGAGGTGATGAAGGCATGAATGAGGGTGGCCAGGTCGGACCTGGAAATGTATGGACACAGCCTCCGTACCAGATACAGCTGGCGGAAGGCAGCCTTAGCCACCATCTCTACCTGCCGATCCAGCCGGAGCCCCGAGTCCAACACCCCCCCCAGACTCCGAACCTGCTGGGCTACAGGAGGGCGGACCCCCTCTACCAGGGGAGCCAGTACCTCCCTCACCCTACCCACCACCATCACCTCCGTCTTATCAGGATTGAGCTTCAGTCTGTTCTGCCGCATCCAATCTGCCACAGCCTCCAAACATTGGGAAAGTAATGAGACAGCAGGACCTGGGTCAGTTGAAAACGAGAGGTACAGCTGAGTATCGTCAGCATATTGGTGACATTACACCCCAAACCCTCTCACAATCTCCCCCAGGGGCTGCATATATACATAAATAATAGCGGAGACAAGTTCGAACCCTGCGGAACGCCACAGGTCAAGGCCCAGGGGCTTGCTGTTTCAGCCCCCAGCACCACCCACTGGCTTCTCCCCGAGAGGAATGAACGGAACCACCCTAGGACTGTCCCGTTCAAGACCCCCCAGGTCTCGCAGCCATCTCAGCAGCAGCCCATGGTTCACGGTGTCAAATGCAGCCAAGCGATCTAGCAGAATCAAGAATATTGAATATCCTGCGTCCATCTCCCAGCGGAGTTCATCCACCAAGGCCACCAACGCCGTCTCCATACCATAGCCGGGACGGAACCCAGATTGAAAAAGGTTCAGGAAACCAACGCTGTCCAAATGCGCCTGGAGCTGCAGTGCCACCACCCGTTCAATAACCTTCCCTAAAAAGGGAAAATTAGAGACGGGTCAGTAGCTGGCGAGAGCGTCCACATCCAAAGATGGCTGCTTCAGCAAGGGGCACGCCACCACCTCCTTGAGACTGGGTGGCAATCTCCCCTGCCGAAGGGACGCGTTCACTACCCTCGCCAGCACCATCCCCAAGGTCTCCCTGGAGGCTTTCACCAACCAGAACGGGCATGGATCTAGCTCACAACTAGTGGCTCTAACAGACCCCAGGACATTCACCGCATCAGCCGGTGTCACTTCCTAAAATTCATCCCAGAAAGATCGACCAGACAGTGCCTCCATAACCTCATGCCCCTCGCTTACTGCTTCCAAGCAATTATTTTATGGACAAGCAATTATTTTATTTATTTATTATAAAGATTTCCTATCCTGCCCCTCCTGCCAAATGCAGCTCGGGGTGGCGTATAATATAAAAGCATAACCCAGGCCAGTATGATGTACCAGTTTCTCCATCTCGATTGCCGTCATGGGACCCTGTCTATATTGCTGAAATTGAAGATCTGATTAGTAAACTGAAAAGCGGAAAAGCTCCGGGACCAGATTTTATTCCGGCCGAGTGTATGAAATCAAACATGACATGGTGGGCGGCTATGCTGGCTAGTTTGTTTACAGGCATTAACCAGACTGGGAAGATGCCTGAAAGCTGGAAACGGTTCGGTTGTCCCGATTTACAAAAAGGGTTCCCCAGTAGAAGCTAAGAACTACAGGCCGATCAGTTTACTTAGTATTGTGGGGAAATTGTACGCTAGTTATCTGGCTGTAAAATTGGAGGAGCGGATAAAGACTAATAAGATTATGAGAGAGGAACAGAATGGATTCAGGGCTGGCCGATCCATTATTGAGCACTGTCTGGTATTAGAACATATGGCAAAGTAGTATTACAGGCTGGACCTGTTCACAGCCTTTATCGACCTCCAGTTGGCCTTTGACCTGGTTTCCAGAGCACATCTGTGGCAAAAGTTGTTGGTTACAACTATAGACAGGAGATTACTCTTCCTGATCCAGGGTTTGTATTCTGATACAACATTGACGGTTAGACTGGATCGGGAGGGTTCCCTCTCAGCTCTGGTTAAAACAGAGAGGGGTGTGAAACAAGGGTGTGTGTTGGTCCCCACACTATTTAAATTATATTTGGACGATGTAACGGAAGTATTGTCAGCACCACATTTCCATCTCCCTAAGTTGGGGGATATAGAAGTGGCCATACTACTTTACGCTGATGATGCAGTCCTGATGTCAAGGACCAGGGTGGGGCTCTGTAGACCATTAACAGCTTTTGGCTCTTATTGTAGTCGCAACGTCTTGAAAGTTAATTATGACAAAACCAAAATTCTGTTTTTTTCACCTAGGTATAGGATTTATGGGTGGTATTTAGATGGACATCAGTTGGACCAGGTCAAAGTGTATATATATCTGGGGCTGGTTTTTCAGGCCAACGGTACCTGGAATGCCCATGTGGGAATGGTGTCCAGACAAGTAGGTATCGTGGTAAGATCTATTTCCCGCTTTTTTCGGGCTAGAGGTGGCCAGCTGGTATCCCCGGCATTTCATGTATATAGAGCTAAATGTGTATCCCAAATACTCTATGGGGCTCAGTTATGGGCACTTGGAAAGACTAGGAATTTGGAGCCTCTCTTGGCCACTTTCCTCAAATCCATTTTAGTAATCCCAAATAGTGTTCCTGGCAGTGCGGTTCATCTAGAGTGTGAATTTTTGCCATTAGAAGCACAGGTATGAATGACAACATTTAATTACTGGATTAGACTCCATCTTGGACTGGCGACCCCGTTCACCCAGCTTGTCTTAAATAGAAGTCCCTGGGTGGAAGCAGTGGTTGGAAAGCTGAGCACAATTGGCTTATCACCTGCTATTTTAACTTCTCTGGGATATGAGGGGGCAAAGAGACTTGTTAAGCGACGAGTGAAGGATATCTTCTACCAGGAGAGTTTAGCAGAGGTCAGGGATAAAAAGTCGTTGAAGCTGTATTTGGGACTGCGTATTATGCTGTTAGTGGCCGCGCCTTACTTGGAGTATAGTATGGGGTTGGTCACTAGGAGATGCTATACAATGCCTCGATTTAATATCTTTCCCTGGCTCAAACGTTGGGTTGTCAGGGGAGGGGGGTATTCCCCTGGCTAATTGATTATGCAGTTGTGCCATGGCCTGCATAGACTCCATTGAACACATACTTTTGGAGTGTGACCTATATACCGGCCTTAGGGCTACACTAATAGCTCAATTTCTGGAGGGATGCTTGGGTTGGCCTTCGACCACAATTGTGGTGTATCTTCTTGCTGGCCGAGAGGAGCAAGCCACTAAGAGTGTAGCCAGATTTTTATATGGCGTTCTAAACTTTAAAAGTAATAAGGGGTAGCTTGGGTGCTACCCAATACTTACCTGGTTACATATTGGATCCACAGTGTATAGTTCTGGGGATGAAGGTCATCCAATCCCTAAGCTCTGCTTTTGGTCTGGGTATCTGTGGCTATATTGCTACTGGAGGTGGGGCAATAATAATAATTCATAAATAATTATTTTCAGCATGAGTAAGCAGATGTTGTTTGGCTGTATATATTGTTCGCCTACATGTGATTATTTATTTGCTATGGCTTCAGCTGACTCAATACAATTATTATTATTTATTATAAAAGCATAAAACATATACACATAACTTAAAACAATAATAATAATAATAATAATAATAAAACCATCAATTCCCACCCCTGCCCCTACCCATCTCTCTCACCAAACGCCTGGTGGAACAGCCAGGTTTTACATTAATGCCTGAAGGAGGGAAAGTCCTGGGCCAAATAAACCTCTGCTTGGAGGGAGTTCCACAACCTAGGTGCAGCGACCAAGAATGCCCTCTCTGCTGTGGCCCCCCTCCAAACATGGGGGACCTTCAAAAGGGTGCCCCCGGCCAACCACAACAGCCGTTCCAGAACCCGGAGAGTGAGGCAGTCCTGCAAGTAGGTGGGGCCCAGGCCGTATAGGGCTTTATAGGTCAACACCAGCACCTTGAATGGGGCCCAGTAGGTAACAGGCAGCCAATACAGAGAACGGCGCACCAGTGTTATGTGTTCTCGGCAGCCCATACCCATCAAGAGACGGACTGCTGCATTCTACACCAGCTGCAGCCTCTGGACAGTCACCTTGGGTAGCCCAGCGTAGAGTGCATTACAGTAATCAAGCCTCGAGGTGATGAAGGCATGGATGATGGTGGCAAGGTCACAGTCTGAGACATAAGGCTGTAACTCTCACACCAGGTATCACTTGGCAAATGCGCTCCTCGCCACAGCTGCCACCTGGGCATCCAGGTAGAACTGCGAATCAAGGAGCACCCACGGACTATGAACTTGAGGAACCAAGACGGGACATACCCCATCAATGATGGGGGACTCCACTCCCTCGGCCCTCCCCACCAACATCACCTCCATGTTGTTGGGGTTCAACTTCAGGTGGCTCACCCTCATCCGGTCCCCCACTGCTGTCAGACATTGAGTAAGCAACGAGACTGCGGGGTCTGTGTCTGCTGAAAACGAGACTTAGAGCTGCAATTAGGGGTGCGAGGAATGCAGCACCATCAATGTGGCTCAGTAGCTAAGATTTAAAATCTACTGTTACGTTTCCTAAACTATTTTGCCCCATGCCTCCTCTCAAGAGAACTCTACCATTCATGCCTGCCTCTCTTCCAACTGAAGCAGAGTGTGGAGTGGGAATGGAGAAAATTGGTAACTTGTGCTCTTTGATGCATACTGAGACTGATTTCTCATGTGCGTGAATACCCACCTGTTGGCACCGCAGGGAAGTCCAGGACTCTAAAGTCGCACAGCTTCCATCTCGTGAGAAGAGTGGAAATACAGATCTTTGCCTGCAAACATGCACGTCCAACAGAGTACCTTTTCCCTACCCTGACGGATGCACATATTTGCAGGCAAAGATCCACATTTCCATCCTTCTCATGAGATGGAAGCTGCATGTCTTTTGGGTCCTAGACTTCCCCATGGTATTAACAGGTGTGTATTAACACACATGAGAATGTGGTCTAAGACTGAGGCTCACACTGAAGCTTTTCCCACAGTTGGGCATTTATAGGGCCTTTCTGCTGCATTGTGGATTCCTGTGAAAACAGCAGGTGCAAAGCCTGCCAACGCATCCCTACCACAATCATTATGACCCACCTGTGCCACCAGAAAATAGCATTTAAAATACAAGTGACCTATATGTGCTAACTACTACATGTGGGATCCTCCATTCAATGCACTAAATGCAGCCAAGGAAACTAGGTTAGTGAAACAAATCAATCCTTGCAAAAAATGAATGAACTTGATGGACAAGGACTCTTACTCACCCAGGGATGTTCACTCCTCCAAGAATAACCACTCCTATTTCTGATCTTTCAGTCTTATGAAAGGGAACTTGTACAACACCTTGAAAATATGGGCCTGGAAACTAAAATTCATGACTCTTGGACACTAGACTGCCGATTTGGTGATTTCTTGAAATAACCTAATTGCTAGTTCAAAGACACTCTCTGTGGTATGTAAGGCAGAGGTAACGCACAGCTACAATGAATCATGACCTCTCAAGTGGGACAGGAACTGTGAGATAACAAGAATGTTGTGAAGTTAGACTCTTTTAGATAAGGACTAGGGCACATTGTCTTTATGCGGTCATCTTCATACAGCCTCAGATCTAGTCAGAAGAGGAAGAAAACATCTTATCAATTAAAGAAATTGTTTGTACAATGAATGTGTTAACTACATCAAAAACATTCTTTATGGAATTTGTGGGATATATAAGGATATATAAAGACAACTCTTCATGGAGTTCAGGGTCTTTAGTTCCTGACTTGTGCTGGTCACGGTCTGAGTTGAAGAACCCCTTTTGCAAGAGGTTCTGTAACTTTGTTTCTGCTTTACTCTAGTCTATACTATATATTCATATGGCCATATCTTTATTATTTTGTTGTTGTATATCTCTGTTCAGATTTTCAGTTGTATTTTTTTACATATATATTCTGTCTCTATTCTTTTTGGAGACATTTGTACTCTCTCTTTTAACTTCTTATAGTAAAGTCATCTAAAGAGAACTTGGTCTCTGTGTTCATTAGGAGAAAGATTTTCCTATCTCCTCTCTCTTTGTACCGCCTCCTAGCTAGAGTGGTCAAGGTAAAATCAATTCCGCTAGGGCCAAATTCTCAGTCTACAACACAGAAGACAATGGACTAAAAGATTTGGGCTTTATAAGTCACTGCAGAAATATGCATCACACTGCCTGCTGTTTATTGCCTGCTGCTGTGTTTCTTTCGCTGTATTTAAATGTTTTAAAAATTCTTAACTACCTTTCCTCCTACAATCTCTTTTCCTACAGCCCTTTCCTAAGTGCTTGATGCTATACATTTATCCTAGCCTGTAATTATTTTGTTGATCACTAGTTCCCATCCTTATATTTAAATGATTGAAATGCTAAGTACTCTTTCCGCTAGTAACTCTCCCAAATTATTGCTTAAATATCATACATGCACACCCCTGTCCTGCATTTGTTCAGCTTATAGTTCTGATACGTTACATGCCCAAGAAAGGGTCCTGTGTGTTCCGAAAGCTTGCGTACTGTCACCAACAACAGTTGGTCCAATAAGAGAGATCATCTGAACTACATTTCTCTAACTTTTACAATTGGGATCAACATGTTCAGTAAAGTTATTAAAGCTAGTTACATCCAAGCATATGGCAAAGAGTTACAGAAGGATCTCAAAAACTGGGTGACTGGGCAATAAAACAACAGATAAAATTCAACATCGATAAATGCAAAGCGGAAAAAATTATACCACCTCTACACACACACAATGTTGGGTTCTACATTAGGTATCGCCACTCAGGAAAAGGATCTTGCAGCCATTGTGAATAATTCAATATGCAGTAGTGGGCAAAAAAGCAATCAGTGTTCAAAATGATTGGTAAAGGACTAGAAAATAAAATTATCCTAATGCTAGAGTCATAGCTATCATAGGGTCAGAAGGGACATTTGTCCAGGGGCTGATGCAGATGGTGATGGGGCCCATCGGCCCCTGGACAAATGTCCCTTCTGACCCTATGATAGCTATGGGGAGCACAAATCCTGCCTTGTTATGGTGCGGTTGGGTGAAGACAGCTAAGTGGAATCACCTGCAGGACCCACACAGTGGGCAGCACAGGACAGAGCAAGCACCAAGGCCAGCACAAGGCTGGCAACGCAGCCACAGCCTCCAGAACTCAGTCAAAGCAAGCAGAGAGAGGGAGAGGCACTGTGAGGAGGAAGGAGGGGAGGGGGTAGGACAGGAGAGAGGATGGTGATGGGAGGAGTCCTTGTGCCTAGGCCCATTTCCCAGTCTAGCTACACCCTGCCTTAATGCCACTCAATAAATCTATGGTGCACCTACAGTTATCAGACCATATGCAGTTCTGGTCATCCCCATGACCCCATCTAAAAAAGGCTGCAGCAGAAATGGAAGGATTACAGAGAAGGGAAGCCAAGATGATTGAGGATGTGGAATGGCTTCCATATAAGGAAAGGCCCAAAACATTAGGGTGGTTCAGTTTTGAAAAGATAACTGGTCAGGGATAGATGTCAGGTGGGGCGGATGTGATAGTGGTTTATAAATGCATGAGTGGTGAAGAGAAAATGAATAGGAACAGAATTGCACTCTGTATGGAACTCATTGCCATGGGACATTGGGAAGCGCAATAGTATAGCTGGCTTCAAAAAGGGCTTTATACAATTTCATGGAAGATAGGTCCATCAATAGCTACAGAAGAAGTAAGTGGAGGATGCCATAGGTGCCCTGTTTTTGTACACTTCTTCTGAAGCGTGGGTATAGTTTGAATTTACTTTGGTGTGAGGCAGAAATGAGACTATCCTAGGGCTGCAGCACTGAGGGGAGAGATTGATCCTCTCCACAAGCCTTCGTGAAACTCACTCTATGTACTGAAGCACCTGGCTCTGTCTACTGTCAAACAAGATACTAGGCTAAATGGACATTGGTCTGAATAGCATGGCAGCATGTGTGCATAGTACATCTTGGGCATGGCCTTTGAGCAGGCTGGCCATGCATTCCTCATCTGTGTCTCACAAAATAACTCAGGAAAAACAGTCAACCTACCCCGGATATGTTAAGAGTATTAGGGTGATGACGTGCCGTGCTGCCCCAACGGACACAGCAAGACTCCGTACCAACCGTGCAGTCAGGCTGGGTCAGGCTTTTAAAGTTTGAGATTTGTAGCTTTTTTCCCAGTGAAAGTAGCAAGACAATTCTTGGCCACTGTCTGTTAGTGCAGGGGCTTAGTGAAAAGTAGTGCCAAAATATTTCACTTCCAGCTGCATGTCGCAGGTGGAAGTTTGCAAATCATCCAGGAACCACTCTCTCACACAGCTCAGGTGAGGCGTATGGGACACACTCCAAAATAGCCAGCAGAATGTGGGTGCAGAAGTCCCCCAGGAGGTCATAGAGCCTAAACGCTGCTCCACAGTACATAATCTCCCTCTCCTTACCAGCATGATCTCCACCAATAATGGTGTGAGGCAGGGCTGTGTTCTAGCCCCTGCTTTATTTAATTTTTTCATCAACGATGTTGTTCTGACCCTCACTCAGTATGAATTTTTCCCTCCCAAATTGGCCTCTAGACCTGTCGGTTGTTGTATGCCGACGATCTTGCTGTCTTATCACAGACTCAAGTCGGTTTGAATAGGCAATAAAAGGCTTTTTCAGTCTACTGTTCCACGAATAGGTTAAAAATAAAATCTAATTAAATCTTTAATTGGTCTTTAGATGGCCATAACATCCAACAACTTACGACCTTTAAGTATCTGGGAATCAATTTCCACGCACAGGAACAATGGAGTGACCAACTTTCTAGGGCTACTGTGGTTGCCAATGGTCCATCCCAAGCCATCTTAAGTTTTTTTGCGGATATGGGGCGCTGCAGACCTGATCTTGCTGTTAAAGTTTTTGACAGCAAGGTCAGGGCTAGCTTTCTTTACAGAGCAGAACTTTGGGCTCCCCTCACACCAACAAATTTGAACTTGGTTCAGTCCAGTTTTCTTTGTAAATTACTTAAGGCCCCAAAGGGCACCCCTATGGCAGCAGTGAGGCTTGAGGTCGGTCAAAGCAGCTGGCACACAGTTGCCTGGAAATTTACATTAAGGTTTTGGTTAAAACTTGTTAAAACTCCTCACGTGGGCTTGGTCCAATTTATGCTTAAGGATGCCTACAAAGGTCAGTGACTAAAAGCTATAGACAGATATCTGTATCGCCTAGGGTTCTCGCAAGAATATTTTGAGAATAAGGATCTAAGATCAGCTTGGGCCAAGATCTCGATGAGATTGAATGACATAGACAGACAGGAGGAGCTGGCTAAGGTCAATAGTTCTCCTCATATGGTAGAATATATTCTCTGGGCACCAGCCCCTGGTAAAATGGCTTCATATTTGGCCTCATCTCTCCCATTTAGAGAGAAGTATTTATTTCTAGCAGCTCGACTAAATTCTCTTCCTTCTAGGGTGCTTGACGGTCGTTTTGGAGGTATTCCTTACAGCGACCGACTGTGCCCTTTTGAGCAACGGGTTACAGAATCCACCCATCATATATTATTTGAGTGTCACCTTTATGACTCTCTTTGGTTTTTGACTGACAAATTCCCAGGCAGAAATTCTTTTGCTCTTTTGAGGATAGCTTTGAGTGACACCGATAATACGGTCACAAATGCAGTAGCAAAATTCCTGAGGCTAGCTTTTGCCTTAAGACATGCCTTTTTGGATTCCAAGTCCATATTTACTTGCGGGATAGAATCATAACTTTTATGTTTTGAGAACTTGTATACTATATTACTTATTGTTTCTAATTAGGTTGAAGTCTAGTTCTGTATGTAAATCCAAATAATGTTTGGTTTGTATTTGTTTATTTGTTTGTTCAAGTTATGCTTTAGGCATGTTTGTTGACCGATTTATTTCATCCTTATGTTTTTTACTTTATACATGCTAATTTACTTTTACCTCTTCTGCAATGGCCAAAGGTCACACAAATACATATATATATATATATAAAATGAAGAACAGTATCGCTGGACATGTTGATAAACATGGCTTAATGAGGAAGAGTCAACATGGATTTAGCAAAGGTGAGTCATGCCTCACTAATCTGTTGGAATTCTTTGAGGGTGTAAATAAGCATGTGGACAAGGGAGACACAGTAGATATAGTGTACCTGGATTTCCAGAAAGCATTTGACAAGGTCCCACATAAAAGACTCTTGAGAAAATGAAAAAGTCATGAGATAGGCGGTAGTGTCTTACTATGGATCGGTAACTGGTTAAAGCATAGGAAGGGAAGAGTAGGACTAAATGGTCAGTTTTTGCAATGGAGAGATGTAAAAAGTGGTGTGCCCCAAGGATCTGTACTGGGACCAGTTCTTTTCAATGTATTCATTAATGATCTGGAAAAGGGTGTTAAGAGTGAGGTGATCAAATTTGCAGATGACACCAAGTTATTCAGAGAAGTCAGAACACAAGCAGACTGTGAGGAGCTGCAGCAAGAACTTACAAGGTGGGGTGTGGGCCCTCCCATTCCTCCTCCTCCACCCCCTACAACCCTCAGTGGGCTAGGTGGAGCTGGGAGAGCAAGGCGGGATGCTCGAACCGCTGCCTGGAACCTTGTCATTTCACTCACCGGCTGGAGCGATGAGCCGGGATGCTACAGAGCGGGGGCGGAGCCAGGGACCTGCGGGGATAAAGAGCAGACGGTGAGCCCCTTTGCACTATGAAGCTGGGAGACCAAGGCGGGACGCCCGAGCCACTGCCTGGAACCTTGTGCATTTCACTCACCGGCTGGAGCGACGAGCCAGGATGCCGCGGAGCGGGGGCGGAGCCAGGGACCTGCGGGAATAACAAGTGTTGGCTCCCCGTGGGTACGAGCCGCGGGCGTGAGCCAAAGGGCAAGAACACAAGGGTATTGCCCTTGTGAGCAGCCCTTGGAGCGGCCCGGAGCCAGGAGCCCCCATCGTATACTTGCTGTAGGAGATTGAAGGGACGAGACTTTCCCTTGGAGTTGAGCGAGCAGTCAGTTATTTGGTGCAGGAACTGGGAGGCGGTAAGCCTGATTCAGCACCGCTAGTGAACCCAGCCCTGCAGCTGAGTGGCGTGGGGGTGGATCCCTTATGACATTGCTGGGCAGGACATGGTCTGACACCCTTTGAAGGAACCCCTTAAAATACAGCAGCAACTGGGGGTTGGGGGAAATCTTTGGTTTAGATTTTGTTGACGGTATTTTGCCTGGGGCCTTTGTGTTTGAGTCTTTGGTGGGGACAGAATATGACTCGCAAAAGCGGTAGGGTGGGGATGCCCCAGAAAGAGGATGCATCACAATCTAAACAATTAAAATTGGATTCATTTATCCCAGCACTAGCCGCTGAGATTGCGGGGAGGTCTGCTGTGGGACTTACGCCTCCCTCCCCATCAACAGGTGCTTTTAGAAAGCAGAAGAAAAAGAGACACAGTAGTTTCTCCCTGGAGAACTTGACTGCGGGGGCTATGGGATCCTTGAATGAAAGTTTATTAGGCTCTGACAAAACGTTGTTAGACCCATATGAATTATTAGGCAATCAATGCTTCTTAATAGGAGACCTGATCCAAAAATTGTCCAAACAGCTGACTGATGTTTTGGATACCTTAGAGATCCAAAAAACGTATTTATGTTCGTTAACGGACTTTGTGGCAGATATCAGACAAGGTAAATTGGCCCATATTTTTGATAAAATGCAGGCCTCTAGGGGTCATTCTTTGCCCTCCCCTTTAAGGCCAAACAAGACCCCCTTAAAAGGCATCAGAGAAGAACCTTCTTTGGAAAGATGTACTCCAGCCCTGCTCCGGTTAGGAAACAAGGGAAAGATAGAACTTTTTAAACTCACTTGATGGCCCCTCTAATTTAACTGTCAACCCTACAGCGATTATGCTGCGTATTGTGCCGCTGCCAAATGGCTCTTTTCCGCAGTGGCATACGAAATTCAAAACACTGCAGGACATCATTTTGGATCCGGGTACCCCTTTGGCAGATGGAACGTTTTCAAATATTACCCCCTTTTGTATAATATTCAACGTTTAGTGATACATTGCCGTGGTTCTTGGTTACCCACGGTAATTTGTAATCAGTTTGATCTGTTTCAGTCATGGGGGGTAAGGGTCAGTGAAGTTTTTATTGATAGGAAAGCTCCTTTACCTCCTCTACCTGATAGTCAGGATGTTCTTCAAGGTAATGGTTTTGAGTCAAGGCCCTATGGGAACGGAGATTGTTCTGATTTACTAGAACTGGTGAGGCTGCAGCTTGTCTGCATACGCTCCCAGCATTCTCGGCTGTCATCGCTCGAGGACACCACGACCCTCCTGGGGTTTGGCCTTCCTGCCACCCCGAGCTCCACCGACCAGCAGG
>QEPC01007720.1:2411901-2421958 GCA_003113815.1 Sphenodon punctatus | reverse complement strand
CGCACTACAAGAAGGTCTGAATGCATTATTTCGCTGTACTTAAAAACGGTATGGCATGCATGTGAATGCAACAGGACTTGTTAACAGCAAACTATTGAGAACCAGTTTTTAAAAATCCAGATAATTGCTGCATGTGTGAATTCACCCTTAGGCGACGGCCGGGCGCTGGGTGACTTATTTGGTTTATTTAGCTCCCAGAAGGTTGACTTATTGTTGTATGGTTGCGTAAAATCCATCTTACCCAAGAACGTCTTCTTTCTGAAATGTTCAGGACTGGCAGATTCCCCTTGGTTATATTCAATCTTGGCTGAGTAGTGATCAGTAGGGATCTTCCTCAGAGAAGGGGACTTGCTGCCAATTTCTGGATAATATTGGTTTTGTTTATTATACATTAACTGATTTCTAATGACCCATAAAAGGGGGAGACAGGGCCAGGTCTCCCAGGGCGATTCTTCTCAGCAAAAGCAACAAAGAGTAGACACTTATATACTAGCAGACCCTAAAGAGACAAAGGCCAGAAGCAATAACGATCAGATTAACCTCCTTTCACCATTAGGTGCTATCAGTAAATCGAAGGTCAGGAAATTAGATAGGTCCATCCCAGAATCCCTGACCTCAGATGGTACGGAGGATGTTTTGAATGAAAGTATCTGCTCATCAGAGAAATCTGTTATAGATCCATATGACTTGCTGGGCAATCAATGCTTTTTAGTAGGTGATTTAATTAAGAAATTAATAGGGCAAATGGCCAAAGTATTGGATCTATTAGCAGTCCAAAAGGACCATCTTCATACTTTGACAGACTTCGTTACAGAAGTTAAAGATGGTAAATTTAAATGGATCCCTATGGCAAATGATTATTCGGGGGAAATCAGAGCCATATATTTCCTCAACCCAGGATAACTCCAGATCAAAGCCAGCCTGATAGGGTCCGGGTTAGAGGATTGGTTAAAAGTCAAAACAAGGAGGTTACTACGGGACGGCTTTTGGCAAATAGGACCGATGTTGTCATAAATCCCAGAGCAGTTTCAATTCATGTATCCCCATTGCCAAACAGTACTTTTCCATCTTGGCACTCCAAAATTGATATCCAGCAACATTTGCAGGATATCTTCAGATTTCATATACCATTCTGGCAAATAGATTATTTTCCAAAGCTACCATCCCCTCATAACCTCCAGCGCTTGATTATATATTTTCATAGTCCCAGGTTGGCATCAAATATAATCAACCATTTTAACTTGTTTCACTCCTGGGGGATAACAGTGGGGAAAGTCTTCATGGATATGATTAAGCGACCATTTATTAACTCAGTTTTGGGGGTGGGGGGGCGAGATATAGCACCCGTAGCAGTAACAACTATTTTTATTTATTTATTTTTTATTTATTTTATAGATTTATATCCCGCCCCCTCCTGCAATGCAGCTCGGGGCGGCTAACAACAATGATAAAAACAATTAAAATCAGTTAAAATATAAATATAAAATGCATCAATAAAACAGGGCTAAAAGACAATAGTAAATAAATAAATGGGCGGGGGATTAAAATCACCCCCCCCCCCCCCCTCCCAAAGGCCTGGGCAAACAGCCAGGTCTTACAGTTCCGCCGAAATGTCAAAAGGCTTGGGGCCAGGCGAGCTTCCTCCGGAAGGGAGTTCCACAGCCGCGGCCCTACCACCGAGAATGCTCGCTCCATCGTGGCCCCCCGCTTAACACGGGGGACCTCCAGGAGGGCACCCCCGGCAGACCGCAGGAGCCGTTCCGGGGCGCGAAGGGCGAGGCGGTCCCTAAGGTAAGAGGGGCCAAGGCCGTATAGGGCTTTATAGATCATCACTAGGACCTTGAACTTGGCCCGGCACACTATCGGCAGCCAGTGCAGCGCTCGGAGCACCGGTGTAATGTGCTCCCGGCGACCCGTCCCCGTAAGAAGACGAGCCGCCGCATTCTGCACCAGCTGCAGCCTCCGGGCCAAGAACAAGGGAAGCCCCACGTAGAGCGCGTTGCAGTAGTCGAGCCGCGAGGTGACGAAGGCATGGATGAGGGAGGCCAGGTCCGGGCCAGAGACATACGGACGCAGCCTACGTACCAGATAAAGCTGGCGGAAGGCAGCCTTAGCGACTGCCTCCACCTGCCGCTCCAGCCGCAGGTCTGCGTCCAATATGACCCCCAGACTCCGGACCTGCTGAGCTACAGGGGGGCAAACCCCCCCAACCAGGGGGGCCACCACCCCCTTCGCCCTCCCCACCACCATCACCTCCGTCTTATCTGGGTTGAGCTTCAGTCTGCTCCGCCGCATCCAATCCGCCACGGCCTCCAAACATTGGGATAGCACCGAGACAGCAGGGTCTGGGTCAGTAGAAAACGAGAGGTACAGCTGAGTATCATCAGCATACTGGTGACATCGCACCCCGAACCCTCTCACGACCTCCCCCAAGGGCTGCATATAGATGTTAAATAATAATGGAGACAAGATCGATCCCTGCGGAACGCCACACGGTAAGGCGCGGGGGCTCGATGTTTCCTCCCCCAACACCACCCGCTGGCTCCTCCCCGAGAGGAATGAACGGAACCATTCAAGAACAGTCCCGTCCAGACCCCCCCGGTCACGCAGTCGTCTCAACAGCAGCCCATGGTCCACGGTGTCAAAAGCGGCCGAGAGATCGAGCAGGATGAGAAATGTCGAACATCCCGCATCCATCTCCCGGCGGAGGTCGTCCACCAAGGCCACCAACGCCGTCTCGGTGCCATAGCCGGGGCGGAACCCAGATTGAAACGGGTCAAGGAGCCCGATATTATCTAGATGACCCTGGAGCTGGAGCGCCACTGCCCGCTCAATAACCTTCCCTAAAAAGGGAAGGTTAGAGACAGGTCGGTAGCTGGCGAGCGCGTCTACGTCCAACGATGGTTTTTTCAGCAGGGGGCGCACCACAGCCTCTTTTAAGCAAGGCGACAACCTCCCCTGCCGAAGGGACGCATTCACCACCCTCGCCAGCACCGTCCCCAACGTCTCCCCGGAAGCTTTTATTAACCAGGACGGGCATGGATCTAGTTGACAACACGTGGCCCTCACAGACCCCAGGACATCCACCACATCGGCTGGCGTCACTTCCTGAAACTCACCCCATAAAGATGGACCAGACGGACCCTCCGCCCCCCCGCGCTCTTCCCCTACTGCTATCAACCCAGCGTCGAAATCGGCCTGAATCCGAGCGATCTTGTCTGCGAAGTAGATGACAAACTCCTCACAGCGGGCCCGGGACAAGTCCCCATCCAGGCGGAGGGAGGCCGGACTAACCAGCCCCCGCACCACCCGAAACAGCTCCGCTGGACGCGACTTCGCAGACGCTATGAGGACGGCGAGGAATTCCTTCCTCGCCGTCCTCACAGCCTCCACATAGGACCGCAAATGGGCCCTATGGAGAAGACGATCGGAGACAGACCGAGTCCGACGCCAGCGTCGCTCTAGCCTCCTGCCCACACGCTTCATACACCGCAGCCCCTCAGTAAACCAAGGGGTCCTGCGGTGACGAGACCGAGGCAGAAGGCGCCTCGGAGCCACCCTGTCAATGGCCTCCTCCAGCAAGATGTTCCAATGCCGGACCAGCTCATCCACAGAGTGACCGTCCACATCCAGGGTAAGCTCCCTCAGGACCTCCTGGAACCGCTGGGGTTCCATCAGCCTCCGAGGGCGGACCATCCTAACTGGTCCCTTCCCCTTCTGGAGGGGGCGCGCTAAAAGACCGGCCTGAAGGAGGTAATGGTCCGTCCACGACAAGGGCACCGCTGTCACCTCCCCCACAACCGGACCCCCCGCCTCAAGGCCAGAGCCGAAGATCAGGTCGAGGATATGTCCCCCCACGTGGGTCGGGCAGATCACCTCCTGGGACAAGTTCATAGTTGCCATGGCGGCCATGAACTCCCGCTCCGCCCCAACAAGGCCGGCATCGGCGTGGACGTTGAAGTCCCCCAGAACCAAAGTCCTGGGGGAGCCCAACACCACCTCCGAGGCCAGCTCCGCTAGAGCGGTAAGGGATGCCGCCGGGCATGAAGGGGCCCGGTACACCAGCAGCACCCCTAGCTTGCCCCCAGCCAAATCGATCACCACGTGCAGAGCCTCTACACCCATAATCTCCCGCACTGGATACCTCCTAACAGGCCAGTCTTCCCTAAAAACAATAGCTACACCCCCTCCCCGGCCGCCCATGCGGGGCTGATGCTGCACGGCATACCCAGCTGGAACCAGATCCGCCAAAGTTGGACCGGCCAGATCATCCAGCCAGGTCTCCGTGATGCATGCGAGGTCCATGGCCCCATCCAAGATCAAATCATGGATAATTGGGGCCTTGTTAACAACGGACCTCGCATTCATCAGCACCAGCCCCCCACGTGCGGACCCTGGACAACTAGTACTCAGTTGGGACACAATGGTGCCACGCCACCCCCATTGTGGGGAAAGTCCTCTTTCCTCCCGCCACAGAGTCAAATTCGGGGGGAAATTTTGTCTAAGCCTGTTGGTGTTCGTCTACAGGATATTGCTATGACAAGGAGTCCACAGACGTTTGACTCAAATTTGGAGATCACCTCTGGATCTCCCCATGCAGGGGGCCTCTCTTCAGTACCATTTTCTGACACTAATCTTATGGATATAGAAGTCCCATCTCAGGGCAACTAAATTCTCTCTCCAATGAATAACAAAGGCATGAAGGCAAGCCTCGGCCCTTGTCTAATTTGTGACATAGGGCCACCTGCAGGAGGATATAATAGTGAACTAAGTATCGACCCCCTGGGATGTAGTGACAAAGTAGATCAACTACCCACTGCTGAGGAAGCACCAGTTAATACACATTTATCTAGTAGCAATTGACGGAATAGGTACCATGATCCACTCAATATTTCACTCTGCTCCTGGAACATTGCAGGACGGCAGTCACATAAAGATGATCCAATTTACTCAATATATTAGTAAGTTGATATCTTACTTCTACAGGAGACTTGGGCAAAGACCTTAGTAGTAATAGAAGGATTTAATTCTTACTCTTTTCCAGTCATCTCATATAGGAAGAAAGG
This sequence comes from Sphenodon punctatus, assembly GCA_003113815.1. Lineage (NCBI taxonomy): Eukaryota > Metazoa > Chordata > Lepidosauria > Sphenodontia > Sphenodontidae > Sphenodon > Sphenodon punctatus. The sequence goes on along the minus strand of QEPC01007720.1, from coordinate 2,416,892 downwards.
ACGTCCAAGTGGAGGGGTTACTTGTCTAGTTGCTAGTACCCTGAACTGTACTTTTGTGAAGGAATTAACTCTACCCCCAATCGCACATGGAGTAATCCTGGATATAGAGACACTTAAGATAATAATTCTCTCAATTTATATACCTCCCACGAATGTGACCTCCTTTGACAGGAGCCTTTGGGATAACCTTAAAATATTTGCCGAGGATTTGTTACTGACTTTTCCAGATGCATTGATTTTACTTGGGGGTGGCCTAAATGCGAGGCTGGGAACATATGATGTGGCCTTGTTTGGCTATTTACCTTTGGACATAGCCATCCCAAATCATTGCCCGTGGGGTCTTAAATACCGACTACCAAAGGATGCCGGAATTAACGGTTGGAGGTCCGGCCCCCCACTTTACCGGGTTTGAGCGACTCAGTTTCCCTCGCGTACAGCCCACTTGAATCAGTTTTCTCTCTCTGGCTGATTCAAGCCTGCTGCAGGGACAACCCCTTTGTCACCCAAGGGCCCGATCCTTCCCGTTTACAGACTCTTTAATCTCTGGGTTCGCAAGAGCTTGAGAACTCTTGTTGCTCACTTGTGTTCCAATGTTAGACACAGACACTTCTTCATAAAGATAAGAAGTCAGTTTATTGATTACATAAGCAAGATTGTTGATACAGAGTGGTTACTAGAAATCAAAGGTAAATATAATGCATTCCTAACCTATACTGGTTGAGTTCCTAAATAAGCATCTTACCCTACCAAGGTCCATATGTTCTTCTCAGTCCTTGATATAAGTGACTGACTCTTCAGTCTTAGCGTTGCTAGAAAGCAAAGTCATGCCTCTCAGTCCATGGTTCAGCTCAGCCCTCCTGGCTGCAAGATGGTTAGTGAATTCCCGATAGTCCCTCTCCCCTCTGGGGTACAACTCCTTATATCCCCAGGAGGAAACTCCTCGTATCTTCTCGAGGCTTCTAGAATTCCTTTTGTTCTGTTTATCAGCTTTCTGTGTCTCTTGCATGTAGGCAATGGCTGCCTGCATTAGCATATTAAATGTTTCTGGCCATCTATCTGGGGCAAATCCACAAACTGTCTTTCCATTTCCTGGAGCCATTTCTATCCCTGGGGAAGAGACACCCATCGTTCCCCCCTCCATCCCAGGAAAGGTTTCCTGCACATTCCCACCTCCTCTTAAGGTAGAATCCTCCACCTCCCAGCTTGCCTGTAACCCCTTGGGTTCAGTTAGCTGCTTCCCCCCTTCTCTTAAGGTAGGACAACAAACCTCCAGGCCATCCTGCAACCCCCTGGGTTGAGTAGGGGCGTCTGCAGCCTCTAACTCTCCCCCCGCGGTGGTTACTCGATTTGATTCTGCAGAATTTGGTCCCTCCTGTGTAAGGTGGGGTGCGAAGTCCTGGGCTTCAGAATCAGGTTGACCCATTTGCTTCACTCCCTTCAGTTCCCCATGTGAGACAGGGACTTCTACCAACTAAGAGATCAGTGCCCAGTCGCTTACATCAAGGACTGAGAAGAACTTATGGACCTTGGTAGAGTAAGATGCTTATTTAGGAACTCAACCAGTATAGGTTAGGAATGCGTTATATTTACCTTTGATTTCTAGTAAGCACTCTGTATCAACAATCTTGCTTATGTAATAAATAAACTGACTTCTTATCTTTATGAAGAAGTGTCTGTGTCTAACACTGGAACACAAGTGAGCAACAAGAGCCCTCAAGCTCTTGCGAACCCAGAGATTAAAGCGTCTGTAAACAGGAAGGATCGGGCCCTTGGGTGACAAAGGAGTTGTCCCTGCAGCAGGCTTGAATCGGTTAGAGAGAAAAACTGATTAAAGTGGGCTGTGAGCGAGGGAAACTGAGTCACTCAAACCCGGTAAAGTGGGGGTGCGGACCTCCAACCTGTGACAGTGGGGTCTTAAATGCCGTGAAAGATTTTCAAGTTGATGGTTCCTGTATCAGTGATCATTTACCTTTGATATTATACTTAGATTTGAACCTGGATTCGCTTAAAAATGGCCCTTCTGAGAATAACCAACCGAGGTACTCTGACTGTCAGGCCCAATATTTACCCAAAAAATGGGACCAGAAATTAAAGCAGTACTTGAAAACTGTCTTGAGTAGTGAACCTGTTGTAGCTATGAGAACTAGGGTACTCTCTATGAACTTAGAACAACCGCAATCAGTAATAGGAGAATTTGAGAAACTGATGCAATTTCTGACACCCTACCTAACTAGGGAACCTAGAACTCCAATTACTTTCCATCCTAGGAGTCAGAAATGGTTTGATGCAGAATGCCACCAGGCCAGACAGGCCTTTATAGCTGTTTACCATACTTACCGGATGAGCCAGGTCATTAAACTACCACCTCTCTGTTTTGAACTTAAAAAACAGTATCAGTCCCTAAAAAAGTGTAAAAGAAGGGAGTACGCTGACAGAACATGGCAGGCGGTCTTTGAGGCTGGGAAAACTAACAACTCAAGAAAATTCTGGTCCATTGTTAATGGTACATTAAAGCGAGGAAGGATTATAGGAATTCACCCAACAACAACTAGATCTTGGGAAGACCATTTCAAAAGTCTCTTCCATGACAGGCAGGACTCTCAAAGGCAGGAAATTGACCTAGAAGCTCATCCTTGCTCTTGGCCACCAGTCACCGGTCTCGAGGTCATGGAAGCAATAGACTCTGCCCATAATAACAAGGCCCCTGATGCGGATTGCATAAGGATAGAATTCATAAAGGCATTCAGAGACTGGTGGATACCCTGTTTGGCAGCATTATTTACTGCCATCAACGAAACAGGGGTTTCCCCCGTAGGTTGGGGAGAGGCAGTGGTAACACCAGTTTACAAAAAAGGTTGCAGGTCGAATCCTGACAATTACAGGCCGATTAGTTTATTAAGTGTAGTTGGCAAATTATACTCTAAAATTCTTTTGAATAGGTTGATAGCATGGTTCACTACCTGCAATATAATCCATCTAGAACAAGCAGGATTTCAAAAGGGGAGATCCACTATAGATCAGTTTGCGGTACTTTACCATCTAGCCTGTAAATACCGCAGAGCTAATGGGAGACTGTTTGTAGCCTTCTTAGATTTACGTTCTGCTTTCGACTCAGTCAACAGAGAAATTCTTTGGGGAAAATGGAGAGCCCTTGCAATAGATCCTCACTTGCTCATGCTAATGCAAAATCTATACAACCAGGCTGCTATGGTAGTCAAAGTGGATGATATGGGGCATCTATCTAATAAAATAGATTTATCAAAGGGGGTCAGACAAGGTTGGTTGCTGGCCCCAGCCCTTTTCAATGTATACATTAATTTTATTTATTTTATATATTTCATTAAATTTATTAGCCGCCCCCTCATGCCGACAGCAGCTCGGGGTGGATCACAATATTATAAAAACACAATAATAATAAAATCAACAACAATAAAAACACAAACCCACAACAATTTATAAAACATCACTACAACCAATGATGTGGTACCACTCTTGGTAGAAGCCAAATTTCACCCTCCCAAAATAGCATCAAGACCAATAGGTAGCCTCCTTTATGCGGATGATTTGGCTATTTTGTCCCAGACTAAAGTGGGTCTGCAGCGTCAATTGGAAACTTTTGCCCAATATTGTCAGGTAAATAAAATGCGAATCAATTATGACAAATCAAAGGTTTTTATCTTCACTAAAGTAAAGAAAGTATACTCTTGGTCCATTAATGGACAGGTGATTCAGCAAGTCAAGGAATTCAAATATCTGGGCATCACTTTCTAGCAAAATACTAAATGGACTAGACATCGGACAGCCAAATTGGTGATAGGCGGAGCCCCCCCTAGCAATACCCCGACTTTGGGGGCACTTTGGGAGAACTGAGCTAAGGTGGGCCATGAGGGTTTTTAATGCCAAGGTGAGAGCAAAATTCTTACATGGAGCAGGACTATGGGCAATCCCAGCCCCAAGAGGCTTTAATTGTCCCCCAAATTTTTTCCCCAATTTTTATTAAGAACGTCACGAGGGATACCAACAGAGGCCATTAGACTGGAGACTGGCCAATCTAGCAGGGAATCCGTTACAAGAGTGGAAGCCCTGAACCTATGGTCAAAAGTGAAGTATGCTTCCAACCATTTATTGGGTTTGATAGAAAGGGATTCCTTTGTGAACCCCTGGATGAAGCAAATGGAATTATACCTTGCCCAGATGGGATATTCAAGGGAGTATATATCAGCTAAGAGATGGGCCCAATTTAGGCCCAAGCTAATCCAAAGACTCAGGGATTCTGAAAGGCAGCAGGCAGTTTCCCGATTAAGGGAGACCTCTTTTTAAAGGGATTACCTGTGTATAGTGCCTGCGCAGGGAACCATGGCAATTTATTTAACTATGTTGCAGACTTTCAGGCCCAGATATTTATTTTTACGCATCAGCTTGAATTCCCTGCCTTCTAGGGTTCAAGACGGCCGACTAGCCAAACTTGATTACTCATCCCGTCTGTGTCCTTTTGACCATCAGACTCTAGAATCAGTCAAGCATATATTGATTAACTGCCACCTTTATGATAAACCGCAAGCTCGATATTTAACTCCTTTTTTGGATTATTACCCGGGGAGGTCTGGCCATGCCTTAATTAGAATTATGTTGGAAGGCATTGACCTGAACCTTACGCATGCTGTAGTGTGGTTGTTGCAAGCTGCTTTTATTATCAGGGGGGAATTCTTGTCTTTACATTATACGGAAGTGGATCATGGTACTTAATCATATTGTTTGCACTTAGTTTGTGCCTGGGGACTCTATTTATGAGCAATTAATTGTACTGATCTATATATATTTATTTTATGTTATTTATAAATGCCCAATTATGAGCAGAGCTGTTTACAGGTGCTTTGTAAAGTTACTTTGATTCTATTGTAATATCATTTTATTGATTAATCAATGTTTGCTAGCTGTAATAATTGCTGATCTTGAATACGATTGTTGTTGTTACTTGGGGTATTTTCAGA
>QEPC01007720.1:2357441-2392334 GCA_003113815.1 Sphenodon punctatus | reverse complement strand
TACATAAGAGAATCCACCACAATAGAGAAAGTATTATTTGAATGCACAAACATAAAAGGGAGATTAGCAAGAATATATAGAACATTAAAAGACATATGGTACCCCAAGAATCCCACATACATCCAAAAATGGAGGGAGGAATTTAATATTGAAATAACAGAGGAAGAGGAAGCTGAAATTATTGATTTTATGCATAACAATGCATCTTCATTAGAAATCAAAGAATGCCAAATTAAACTAACAACTAGATTCTATATGACACCAATGCAATTTAGGCATGTAGAGGGAGGGGGGAGAGGACTATGTTGGAGAGGCTGTGGGGAACAAGGAACACAGAGGCATTGTTGGTGGGACTGCGACCGAGTACAGCCTCTATGGAGAGCAGTTTGGGAAAAAATTGAGGCCATGACAAAACTCATTATGCCATATAGACCGGAGGTGGCTCTGCTGGGCCTATTTCCGGCTGTGGAGGCCTTGCGAAAACACCGGGATTCTTGCTCAGTCTTCATCCAGGCTGCAAAGAAGGTCATTGCGCTGCACTGGAAAGATCCAGGGGAATTGACTGAAGGAGAATGGATGAATAGACTATGGCACCACCTTACAATGGAAAAGATATCGGGGAACCTACTAGATAAAAAAGAAGCATATGCAGCAAAATGGTTCCCGTGTGTATGTGTCATGACAAAGGACAATCTGCCAGAAGATCAACGTGCATGTCTATTTGATTATTATATATGAGAAAGAACTAACAACACAGCATAATAATACTTACCTGAACCCAACAGTTAATACAGTTAAAGTTTATGGTTATGAGTTTATATTTGTATGACTACACTAGAGTGTACCAATGTATGTAAAAATATCTAAATAAAAAAAAATTGTTATAAAAAATAAATAAATAAATAAATAAACGTAAGGCGTCCAACGGGGGGGGGGGGGGGAAGTTCTCAAAAATATATTGTGTGGCTTGTATTTTTATAGATTTGTCTATTTTGAGCTGAAGATTTTTCTCCCATTTACTCCAAATTTGCACAGGTTCTTTCATGTAAGTCTCCTGGAGGGCCCAGTATATTTTACTAAGGCACCCTTTTGTTATCTCATGATCAAATAATACCTTTTCTATCCCTGTGGGTTTCCTAATATTAGGCACATTGAGCCCCCCCCCTTTTTTTTTTTTCTTTGGGCGATACAACGTGGCCTTTGCTATTCTGGACACTTGGTCTTTCCAAATTAATGTCTTAAATAACTTTTTGCCTGTCAAAAAGAAAGCCTCCAGTAAATCTATTGGCAATGCCATCATTTTATATAAAAAAAATTGTAGAGCTATCATTTTAAATAAGTTGCTCCTCCCCATCCATGAACAGGTAAGACCCTTCCACCTCTGTGTGTCCTTTTGTATTTGTTCAAGCATTTCTGGGAAGTTTTCCCTATACAGATTACATGGGCTTTTGGTTAGGTTGATACCTAAATATTTAAACCCACTTTCTGTGACCGTGAAGGGGACAAGCCTAGTTAACACATCTTTCCTATTGGGATCTCCTGCATATAGCATAGCCACTGATTTTTCTAAATTTATCTTGTACCCTGAAACTTGACCAAATTCCTCTATTAAACTCAATAACAGTGGAAACGAATGCTCTGGGTTCTTTACAAACAACAGAGCATCATCCGCATATACTACGATCTTATGTTCCTCCCCTCTGACTGAGATACCCCTTATTTTTTCCTCTCGTCGGAGTGCACACACCATGACCTCAAGCACGATGTCAAATAAAAGTGGGGATAGTGGACACCCCTGTTTGGTCCCTCTCAAGAGCTTAAAACCCTCTGTGAGCTCACCATTTATTATTAATCGTGATACTGGCTGAGCATAAATTGCCTTGATTCCTTTCTGAAATTCTCCCTCCAAGCCCATTTTTTCCAGCATCTGAAATTGGAATGGAAATGCCACCCTATTGAAGGTCTTCTCCGCATCAGCCGAGATAATCAGAGCTTCTCATTTCTGGTTTTCTATTAACTGTATTATATTAACTGCCTGCCTGATGTTATCCGCTCCCTGCCTTATAGGAATGAAACCAACCTGATCGGGGTGTATTAAGTCCTGCACCACATCTTTTAATCTCGTAACCATGATCCCTGCAAATATTTTAAAATCCACATTCAATAGCAATATTGGTCATTAGCTAGCTGGAAGCTCAGGCTTCTTACCCGGTTTCAGGATTAGAGAGATATGTACCTGACTGAACGTTTGGGGCATCACCCCTGTCTGTCAAATGCTACTATACATCTGTACCAGGATTGGAATCACTTAGTTTGTCCTGAAACAATTTATAAAATTCAGCAGGAAACCCATTCGGTCCTGCCGCCTTATTATTTGGCAGGGCTTTGATTATTTTTCTGATTTCGTCACTTGATATTGCTCTATTTAATAGCTTCACTTGGTCTGTATTTAGTACAGGTACTTCTACTGTTGTACCATCTAAATGGTTCTTTTAGAGAGGTCTCGATAAAAAGACACAAAGGTCTCCTTAATTTCCTTCCCATCACAAGTTGCTGTACCATCCTGTTTCTGTATTGCTGAAATTATTGTTTGCTTTTGGGGGGTTTTCGCCAGGTTGGCAAGCACCCTACCCGCTCTGTTGTTGTTTTCAGAATAAAAACATTTTATCCTTCTCAGTTGTTGCACTGTTTTTTCTGTTTCTATCACATTGACAGCCCCCCTCATTTTTTTAATTTCCTCATACTTTTTGGACTGTGGCCTGGTCCTGTTTTGCACCTCTAAAACTTGTAATTCCCTATACATTTTCCCCAGCTCATCCTTTTTCCTTTTGACTTTAGCCGCCTTTAAAGCTATTAACTGGCCAGAGAGGCAACCACTGCATAATGATCCGACAGCAGCACTGGTATTATCTGGCAGTTTATAGTACTCTGCAGGGCCTCCTTAGTCCCTAATATGAAATCAATTCTCGTATAGACCTTATGCCTTGCCGAGTAGAATGTAGATTCTTTCTTTACCGGATTTAGAGCCCTCCACAAGTCGGAGACTTGATACTTTTCACACTCCTGTTTTATCTTCCTCTGCCAGGGTTCCATTTTCTTGCACCCTGAGTGATCACTTTCCCAAAGTGTGTATTTAGGTCCCCTAATATTATTACCATCCCTTTGGCCTCCTCCTTTATCACTTTTCAGGTACTGTTTTATGAAACCTTTCGTTTGTGAATTTGGGGCATACAGGGACACCACTGATACCGCTCTCCCCTGCATTCTCCCACACACCATTATAAACCTCCCTTCATTACCTTTGTGTACATTTTCTACAACCAAACCACAATTCTCCGTGAATCCAATCAGGACTCCCCTCTTTTTTTTTGCAGCACATGAGGCATACATATGCGGAAACCGTTTAGATTTAAACCTCTTCACATCCTGCGCTAAGAGGTGTGTTTCCTGAAGTCCAAATATGTCTATCTTCTGCGCAAATAGGAAATTATTTACCCTTTTTCTTTTGACCGGTGTGTTTAGGCCTTGTACATTTAGTGTCATACACTCTATCCCCCCCATTGCAACCGAGCTGCATTGTTCCACCCTACCTTCCCAGTTTCCCCTCGTAGAAAGAATCTCCAGCTATGCGTTAAACACTTCCCATGCCCCACCACCACCACCAATCCCTCTAACCAAACTAAACCATAACATACCAAAACCTCCTACTCTACTTCCCTTCATCCCTATCCTTAACCGGACAGTCTGCGGGACTAAACTGTCACCTTCCCCCAGCACATAAGTTACACTTTGTTATGCCTTAGCTCGCTCAGCTCCCCCGGTTTTACCCCATGTTTACCCTTGTCTGGTTGCATGTAACCCCCAACTACAACCAGTTACAATATTCTTAGGTACACTGCACATCAGCACTTCAACAGAAACAGCATTCAAAATTCAACTGGCTACTAATTCTTAGTGCCATCACTCATCCAGTCTCTGCTTTATGTTTAAGAATGAAGCTCTCCAGCTCTTTCTTGTCTACAAAAGTTCTCCGCCTGCCATTCCACATTAGAGCCATTTTTGCTGGAAAGAGGATATGCGGGTCTGTGTTCATGTATCTTAAAGTTCCAAAGTATTTCCCCCATTCTCTCCTCTTTTCCATAGTCTCAGGAGCGTAGCCTGGAGTAATCCTGATGGGCTTGCCCTTGAACTGAAGCTGCTGAGTCTTCCTTGCCAAGGTCAATATTTCTTCCTTCTGCGCGAACCTTAGAAAGTTCATCATAATTGGTCTTGGAAGCTCGCCTTCTTTAGGTTTTGCCCTCAGGGCTCTGTGAGCTCTTTCTATGTCCACGTTATGGAGGTGCTGGGCTTCGGGGAAGGATTCTTTTATGATTTGCACCACCAGATCACTGATTCCTCCCTGTCCCGCCCCTTTCATCACTCCAAAAAACCTCAGGTTGTTTCTTCTGGACCTGTTCTCAAGGTCCTCTAATTTGTTCCTGCAGTACATGGTTGCTTCTGTGCTTTTTTTCCTTTGTTCCTCAGACCCCATAAATTGATCTTCCATCCCCGCAATCCTTTCCTCGGCTGCCCCAATTCTGTTGGCCAATTCTTCTAATTTGTTATTGCCCTTATCCACAGAGCTCTGCAGCTTTTTGATCTGGTTAACCATTCTATCCCACGTCTTCTGTGTGGTGGCCAGCTCTTTTTTCATATTGTCCTTCAATTCTGCTAACATCACTGCAATTTTTTGTATTGGGTCTTCTTCGCCCCCTTCTTCTTGCCTCACTCCGCTAACCGCCATTTTCTCTGCCATTTTCTCTTCTGTTTCCTCATGCCGCTCCCCTCCCGTGGACCTGGCGAAGTGCTCCAGCGTGTTCCTTGGGGGTAGTGGCTTGCTCACTTTGGCCCTGGCGCTCATTTTTAGCCAATTTAGGGGTCTGGGAATGTCTCTAGGCAGCATACCTTACTAAATTTCACCGAGGCTGGGTCAGAGCTCCGCGGCGCATGTCCAGCCGCTACCTGCACATGCGCAGTTCCCTCCTGGATTTCCCATTGTGTCTGTTGGTTCTTCTCCAATGCAATCGAGATTGGCCACTGTCAGAGGACAGGATGCTGGGCTTAATGAACTATTGGTCTGACTCAGTATGGTACTACTTACGTTCTTATGTTCTTAACTGGTGCATGTGTGTGTAATATATAATGTGGATTTCTTCTAAAAATATGTTATTACTTGCATGTGATCAGGCATGGCTTAAAACCAATCTGATTATGTTTTTTCCTTCCTATTGTATTTCCGAAGCCAGGAAAATGCGTTTTAAAAGTGCAGGCTTGGCCACGCCCACAAGACACACATTTTTCAGTGATGGTGAGACCTCAGATAGTGGGGGAGGGTTGCTGATGGTGGCCAGATATGCACATTTTAGAGCACACTTATGAGAAATACAGGTTGCAACCTGTATTTCTCATAAGTGTCCTCTAAAACTTGCACTACTGGCTGATTGTGCAGAATGTAGGGAAGAAGTTAATTTTAAATTCTAAACTTAAAATCTAAAATTTCTTATAATTCCAATCCATGAGGATGGTAGAGGGAAGGGGGAGACTTCCTCTATCGCTCCCATTATTCCAGCACCTAAAGACATCAGCCTTTTCACCTTAAAGACCTGATATGTGTCAATTAGAGATGGCATGGAAATCTCCCCCCCCCCCAAAAAAAAAATCTTCCACCCACCTAAACACAGCAACCTTCTCACCTAACAGGTCTGATGCATCAAGGCAAGGTTTTGTGGCTGCAAAGTAACGTCAAATCTATAAAGAAAGGCAGGAGAGAAAGTGAAAGTCCAGCTCAGTAGCTGAAGATTGTGACAGCTACATGTCAGCCAATAATGGGGTGTTTTCATTCTCTGGCTGGGATTCCAGTTTTCCAGCAAATCTTCATGAAATTTACATGAACACTATATTAGCTACAGCGGTGATACTTGTTCCTCTGCCTATTGAATTACTAATCCAGAGGTTTTCAACCTTTTTTCAGTCATGAACACTGGAGTGACATATGCGACTCCTTGGGAGCACCGCATAATTTGCATGAATTATTTGCATAAATGTGCATAGATTAAGTCTCCCCTCTGCAAATTCAGTTTCATTCAGTTCGATGCCTCACGTGTGAAAGTGCTCCTGAGCACTACTGACAGCTGGCTTGGGGAGCACTTTCAAACTTTCCCCGAGCACTCTGGTGCTCCCAAGCACCAGGTTGAGAATCTCTGTACTAATCAATGCAACTATGGGCAGGGCCCCGACTCTCCCACAGGTCTGCAATTTGCAGATTTCCCGCAGAACTCCCCTCCCACCCATGGAATCTCCTCCCCCGCTTACCTCAGCACAGAATTTCTAGCCTGCGCTACAAAGACGCGGGGCAGGAGATTCCACGGGGGGAGGGAGATGAACAAATCCTCAGGACTTCCCCTCCCCAGCCTCCGCTGGCTGCCAGGGGCTGCCTCCCAGTTTAGAAATTAAAATTAACTTAGCAGTGACAGCCAACCACTCCGCTCAGCGCGCTCGTCCCCACCCGGCTCCAGGGCCTCTTCCTGGCCCCTCCCAATGGGGCCTCTCAGGGCGATGCAGCCGGATGATATCATCTGGCTGCACTGCTCGGAGAAGCCCTGGAGCTGGGTGGGGACGAGCGCGCTGAGGAGAGCGGCTGGCCATCACTGCTAAGTTAATTTTAATTTGTAAACTGGGAGGCAGCCCCTGGCAGCCAGCGGAGGCTGGGGAGGGGAAGCCCCTACCCTTCACAGCCTGGGGGAAGGATTTACCAGTGCTGGGGGGGAGGAGGCAAGCCCCCCCCCGCATGGTAAATCAGCGCGGTGAGGCACAGAATCGGGCCCTGGGCTCCACGGATTTTTGGTTTTAATTCTGCAGGAGAATCGGGGCCCTGGTTATGGGATTAAAACTGGAATCTGAAACTAAGGAATAATCCCCATTTGTTGCCATGGATATTATTTAGGATAACTGAACTGGGTTTAATGATTTCTTTTTTTTCTGCAAAGTTGATGAAATCCTAGGCATGGCCAAACATCAGAAACGTAAACTACCAGTGTTTGAGGCCACCCTCAGCAGACTACCCATTAACTGGGATTGATGCATTCTATGTCAGGAAGATTCTAGACAGTCACTCATAACAGCAATAGAAAGTGGTTTGTGATCTTTAGCAGACAATTTATTGGGGTATGCAGAGTGTGAATTGCTGGCACCACATCTGCCACTGAAGAATCACCACAAGATACTTGCCAGCAATAATGCCAAATATCACAAGGCACGTAGAACCCAATTCAGCACCCTGAGGATTGACAGAATGAAGAAAAAATGTCACCTGGATGAAGAAATCTGAGGGTCAATCATCTGAAGGCCTTGTGGATCAATGTGAGATCCCATCAGCCCCCTATCTTCAAGTGAGCGAACAACAAGATCTGTGCTCTATAACATGGACATTAAAACAGCTTGCGTCTTCTGTGAGGAGGGAGACACCAAAGAAAAACTAGTGTGTGCATCTACACTTGGTATTGGTCCAAATATACATGCACATGCAGTGGCACTTAAAGGTGAGAAACGTCTTACTCAGCTGTATTCTACAGATCTGGTTTCCTTAGAAGCAAAATATCACAAACACTGTTACGCTGAATTCTTAATAAAGTTGAGAACTGCGAATATGTCAAAACCAAATATGGAGAGTAGTTCTCATCAAACATCAATGAAGTTTATGGGTCAATTCTCAGTAAGCTGGTTGTCTACATGCAGGACATGTACATGTACAGCCCTACGGCTCTTGCCTTCAGGTTATCAAACCTTGTCAAACTTGTTCATGATTGTCTCCAAGAGCTTGGATATGGGGACATCAACCGAACCCAGATGAAAGAACATCTTGCATTCATCCCAGGTCTTCATGAGAATAAAGTGGGCTACGGGCTGAGAGTCTGTGCTTACATTTGAGGGGGATGTTCACAATCCCATATGTGATGCCGTGTGAAAATAATGTCATCAGTGATTGGATCTGTCTAGCCTGTACAGCAAAGATTCTTCGGGATATGTTTGATGAATACCCCAAGTTTCACAGCTCATTTACAAGAGTTAATTGTGTTCCAAAGAAAGCCCTAATGTTCATAAGAATGGTACTGGAGGGTGCCTCTACTGGAAACCCCATTACTTCTGAAGATCTCGCATATAACCAACAGTGCAAAATTCCTTTAGCTGCATTGAGCATAACACAGCTACTAAAATTCAATAGCATAAAGAGAGTAAGGAAGCTAACAGAGTTCACTTGACATCCCACAGACAGAGAAACCCCACTTCCAATCGTACATTGGACTTATGCTGCACAGTCACACCCAAGGCAAAAAACTGATTGACAAAATGTGTAAACTCAGATTAAGTGTATCTTATGAAAGAGTACAACAGGTATTAGCAGGAGTCACCGGTGCTGTATGTGAACACTACTACAAGGAAAGGGGACTTTTTTATCCACCAAGTCTGTTCCACAATGTATTTACTTGTGCTGCAGTTGATAATATAGATCGCAACACCATCTCCAGTACATCTGTGGACTCCTTCCATGACTTGAGTATCTCCTTTATACAACACCCAGTTGAAAATGTTACTGTGACAGAGTCTCAACCTTGAAGGCCACCCAACAGATAAAAGCACAACTGTCCTGCCAGATTCACATAAAAGCCTTCCTCCTACCCAGAAACGTTAATGGGATATCCTTGTGTCAACAGTTAATTACGTCATCACTGATAACATTTTCAACCACACCAAGAAATGAGGGAACGATTAGAACACATCCAATGCACAGTTCAAGACAATGATGAAACCCTCTCCTGGACAGCCTTCCATTCCCATCAAGAGAATCCTGAAGTGTATAAATTGAAATGCACCTCAGTTCTTCTTCCACTATTGAGAGAGGAAATACATTCCACATCCAAGGTAAGCCATACCATGGACATAATTATGAGTATTATTAAAAAGGTTAATTCAAACCAGACTGCAGTTATAACAACAGACCTGCCAATATATGCCATTGCCAAGCAAGTTCAATGGATGTATCCCAAAACCTATGGAGAAGGGAAATTATTTGTCATGTTATACATAGAAATGGCAGTGATTACAATGATTGGTACATGGCTAGCGGGTAGTCACTGGAATGAAAACTTGGTGAAAGCAAGTATTACAACATCAGGAAGAGCAGAAAGCATTCTTAAGTCATCCCATGTAAAAAGAAGTCAGTATGCACACAAGGTTAGCACCGCAGCCCTCCATATGCTTCAGAAAGAGGCATACACCAATGCAAAACATGATGATTGCAGTGACAGGACAGAAGACTTTGAAGAGTAGGTTAAGAGAAAGCAACAGAAATCAGCTCAATTCAAATTCTGGAATACAACTATAGAACTGGAAGCACTTCTGCTGATGTTCATCAAAAGCATAAGCCAAGCTAACGTTTCAGATTTCGTGGCTACTCTCCAAAACATGTGTCCCTGGATGTTTGTTCTCGACTATGTAAACTATGCGAGGTGGTTATCCATCTTTGTACATAGCCTTCAGCAGCTTCCTCATCTCCACCATGATATCCACAGTGAATTCATGAAAGGAAACGTTACAAGTTGGAAGACAACAAGGAACTTCTCATGCATGTCTCATGATCAAATTCATGAACAAAACAGCAAACTGGTAAAAGCTGATGGCCCATCTCTTACACTGTTAAGTAATGAGAGTGCATTGCCAAGATGGATGGTGTGCCAGAAATCACATGCAGGATCTCCAAGTTTGAAGATATGATTAACTTGGATCATGACGGTAACTCTTGTGGAAATCAACATCATGAAGACAGTACTGCTTTTGGCAAACAGTTCTGGATAAATGTTATCAGCATAGTACAAGTGTTTCGAGAACAGGGTAACCCTTTTGAAGATGAAGAACTTACTACAGTTGATGTTTATTTGACATAAGTTGTAAATAAAATTTGTTGTTGTCTTACAGTTGATGATCAAAAAATAGTGATGAAGAATCCAGTCGTTTTTCATGAATGATGCCACGATAGGAGACCAGCAGTATGCATAATTCATTTTGGATCATTTGATACTAGGGAAAGTATAAATTAAAAACATAATTAAATGTAATAACCTTCCTCTATTCAGCAGTCGAAAAGTACCATTGCTGTTGAAAGATAAACAGAAAATAATAAACCTTAGAAAGGATTCAGGTCTGTTCTATAAATTGTATGTTGCCAGCCAAGTCAGAGATGGAGATGTCACAGAATTTTTTCCCCATGAAAACTACCCATACCCACCATCTCTTTCGGACTTTGGAAAATTATGTAAGCCATCCAGTCTAACATTGTCTCTTGTGTTGCACATTTCTGTAACATTGTTCAATTATCTCAACAGCTAGATGCATCTGCTATAATTGTTGATGGAGCTGCTCTTATTCACATTGACACCAGGCACCTCATGAACATTCAATCAGTACAGTAGCAGGATTGTTGCATCATACATCCAGTCACAGCTGAAAAATGTTAGCCGAGTGGATGTGGTATTTGACTAGTACCTTAGTGGCAGTTTGAAATCTGACACACGACAGTCTCAAGGTTCAGGGCACAGAATAGGCATCAAACCAGGAGTGAGGATTCCAAAACATTTCAAGAAATTCCTCTCATTAGACAAAAATAAATAACTTTTCAGCCTCCTAGAGAAGCAACTAATTCTGCAGCTAACAACTGGGAAACAAGTTTTCTACACCTACAAAGATACAGTAATAACTTCAAATGAAGATGACCACATCAATCCCATATCACCCTCACTACATGGGGAAGCAGATGCACAGCTTGTTACACACACTGGCATTCTGTGAAGAATGATCACAAGAAAGTTATCACCAAAACTGTTGACTCTGATGTTGTTGTAGCACTGCTTGGGTTCTTACGCATTCCAAACCTAGAAGAATTATTGATCGAGTATGGAGCTGGGAGCCAAATTCAGTATCTACCTATCCACCTGTTACATTCACACCTTCCTGCTGGTATGGCTGCCTTATTCCATGCCTTTCACAGGATGTGATATATAGTATCTGCCTTTTTCAGGCATTGGAAAGAAAAGCATGTGGAAGCCATGGATGTCGTTTCAAGATGTAGATTCTGCTTTCCAAGAATAGCCCAACGTTCTATCAACAGAATGCCCAGCATTTGCTTTAATTCAGTGTTTTGTAGTGTTAATGTATCATCCTGCTAGTGGCATAGGAAATGTCAATGAATGCAGACAACCGAACCATAGAAAACATTCCACCAACATTGGACGCAGTGTTACAGCACTCAAAAAAGAACTGCTTTGCGATCCAACATCTGGAGGAATTGCTTGACAAGCAATCCACAGATCCAAAATCCATGTGACTGGGGATGGAAAACAAGTGATCAGGGGCGTAGCGTCCATTGAGCGAACCCAGCATAAAGCCGGGGGTGCTAGGTCCCAGGGGCCGCTGCTTGGCCCTGCAGGGGCAGCCCCACACCTGTGCTGGGCTGGAGGCCTGGGTGCAGGGCACCCCCTCATCATGGGGGGGTCCCCATCCCTCACCTGCCTCTGCATGCTAGTAGTGCTTCTGTAGCAGCAGTGGGACACCAGACAGGGAGATAAAGCTGTTTGTAAACAAACCCCTCCCCATGTGACTGATCAGAAGGTTGTTGCCGTGTAAAGAAGAAGGTTCTTCGAGATGGTTCCTCACATTCTCACAACTGGGTTGTGCACGCTCACCCTATTCAAATAATAGACCACGTGATGCTCTCGAGCTCCTCTAGTATAAAAAGCACTCTTCCCCTCAGAATGACAGTTCCTTCCAGCCCTTTCTAGGAATATAAGAAAATTCCATGCGGGCTGGAAGTGTGGGTGTTATGAGAATGTAAGGAGACATCTCGAAGAACCTTGTTTACAAGGTAGCAACCTTCTGTTCTTCTAGTGGCTCCTCACAGACCCTTTTTACACGGTGCCTCCAGATTGGGGGGGGGGGTCCATGGGCGTGCTGGTGCATGGGCAGGGCGTGCACACAGCCGCACATGCATCCCCACTCACCCCCACACACACACTCATCCACACCCATGGAGCAATTGCCGTTTCCCCCAGTTGCTCCGTGCGTGGGGATGAGTAGGGGGGTGAGTGGGGATGCGTGTTAAGTGGACGCATGCACCCCTACTCACCGCAGGCACTGCATTGTTCACACAGGGCTCCCCCACCCATGAACACACAGAAATCTATGTGTTCATGGGTGGGAGAGGCCTGTGTAAAAAGGGCCACATTCTCACAACTGTCTTACTTATACTATCTTAGGTAGGAATTTAGAATGTAAAGCAATATCTATTCTATCTTGGAAAATCTGCAGATATGTTTCTGACATTATTATGGCTGCTATTTAACTCTTCTTAATGAAGTTATTGCTAAGGAATACTGTCTTTAAACCCCACTCCATAACTAGTTCATTTGTGCCCCCCATATAATCAATTCATGCTGCCCCGGGGGCGCAAATGAACTGGTTATTGGTGGGGAGCAGCATGACTTGATTATGAGGGCAGGGCTGTAAATGAACTGGTTATGAGGTGGGGGCAGGATGAATTGATTATGGGGGCACTGCTGAACTGATATATATATATATATATATATATATATATACACACACACACACACACACCAGTTCAGCTGTGCCCCCATAATCAATTCATCCTGCCCCCACCCCATAACCAGTTCATTTACAGCCCTGCCCTCATAATCAAGTCATGCTGCTCCCCACCCATAACCATTTTTGCCCCCCACCCATAACCAGTTCATTTGCGCCCCCGGGGCAGCATGAATTGATTATATATATATGTGTGTGTGTGTGTGTCTCTCTCTCTCTCTTTGCATGGCATAATGTGCTTAAAAGGCTGGCTGCATTTTTGGTGTCTTGTGTGTTTGATAGCAGCACCCACAGGTCCGCTGCCGGGACACCAAGAGGGGGGGTCCATCTTGACTTCTTGGCCGGGGCCCATGCCACCCTAGCTATGCCCCTGCAAGTGATGGTTTAGTATATCAACTTCTATGGACAACACTTCCTGATGTCAGCACGTTGTCAAGAATGAGTGGGCGGTGTAAGAAAAGATGCATGAAACAGCCTTGTGTAAAAAGTTCACTTCATTGCACACTTGTGTGTGCCTGTGAAGGGCACTGCTCTTCAAGTGATTAATGAACTGTGCAGGAACATCAGAATCATTCTGTATGCACCTGTTTTCTTGCTAGTTTTCCTGCTGTTTGCTTTTACACATATACTTTTTGTTCATTGTGTGTGTGTGTGTGTGTGTGTATATATATATAACCACAAGTAGTAATTTTAGTAGCAGACAGATAGTAGTGGAACACCACCCACTTAAAAATGCATTTTGTTGAATATTTATATGTGAAATAAATGAGTGTTGGAAATAATAAATTATGCATAATCTCACTCATTTATCCACCATGTTATGTCAAATCATATGAACCACAGTAAGGAACCTATCAGATGAGCCTAATCCACGCATGAAGGTGATATTTTATTATTGTTAGGGGGGGTTACGGAGATGGATATTTGTCTCTATAGTGCATTGTTTAGGTGCTATGACATTTTAAAGCATTTTTTTGTCTTTTCAGCTTATGAACAGGTAACCTAAATTTGTAAAAATCCTTTCTGGGGGTAATGGGGGCCACTTTGGGATTGAGGAGAGGAAACTTGTGTATGGCCTCCTGGTAGACTTCCACACTGGCATTCTGGGGGCCATTTTGGAGAGTGTCCCATATACCTCACCTGGGCTGTGTGAAAGAGTGGTTCCCAGCTGATTTGCAAACTGCCATATGCATACAACTTCCACCTGCAATATACAGCTGGTAGCCAGAAGTGAAATATTTTTGCACTAAGCTCCTGCACTATTTTCCAAAAGCAACTTCCTATCCCTTAGGCTTGTGAAGAAAAGCATGGATTCAAATAGAGTAAATTAAAGGCTCAGAATCCTGAAGGCAAAAGTGAAAGAGCCTACATTTTAGTATTTTAAACCAGTATTTTCAGACCTTCAAATCCTATGGGGATAAGTAATACTGGAGTTTTAATAGGGTATCTTACTGTAGAGGGATGTCACCACACTCCCAACTGTGTTAATTGTCAAACTCTGATTACTCACTTCCATAGAGGGGCCCTGAAGCCCCTACCACACTCCCCAAGGGTTTGTTCCCACAAGCACACATGAAACAGGTAGTTCCCTCCACTTCTCTTCTCACAAGCAGGAAGCACTAGGGCACAAGAGGTAGATTGTGATCTACTGGCAGATCACCCGCTGGTCTTCAGTAGCTCACAGTGTGGGGAAGGGGGCAGCAGAGGGAGTGGCACCCACGGGAGCTTCTCCGGGGAAGCAGGCTAGAAGAGCTCCTTCAGCGCATTAGAGAATGGGGTCTCTAAAGGGGTATGCTACTTTCCACTCCCTAGACTAGTTGCTGAAGTGCTTAGAGCCAGAAGACTATGACAAGGGTGCACCGCAGCCAGCAGGAGAGGTCCTGATAGGTTGCCTGGGTCAAACAGCTTGCATGCACTATAAATCTAGCCATCCCTGAACCAGGAGTTAAATACATAGTGCTTTTCCTCCTTTGATCTCATTGTGAACTTGCAGGGAGCTGCCAGCAGAAGCTGAAATACAAGCTGCCAGTGAAGCAGATTCTTGTGTGAGGGGAGAAACAACAGAAACAGCATTGAGAGTTGAGAGGTGATTTCCCTGAGCAGTACAAGTGAACATGTCCCCTGTGGCAGGAGCCACCTCTCAAGAAAAAGTGGGGAGAAAAGATACTCTCTCTTTCCCCCACTCCTTTATTTTTACTCTAACCCCTCTGCTCATGTGACGGGCTAGAGGGAAGACTCGGTTAGGTGGTACTTTCCTCCTCATAGGAGCAAACCCTAAAACCAAGCCATAAGAAGCAGTTGCAGTCCACATCCCTACAGCATGCAAACAGCCCATTGGCTGGCAGCACTTATTGCTGCTTAACTCAGGACACAGATCCCCAATAGAAAGATCCTCTATTTCAGGGGTGGGGGACTTTTTCCCTCCCTGGAGTCACTAATTAGTACAAGCTCAGAAGGTCACACAGAAATTGGGGCACATTCAGGAAGAGGATACAAGCCATGGATCTGTCCCTTAGCCTTGTCTGCATGCCCTTATCTCTATTCCCTTACTCCTGAACTCGTCTTTCAGTGCTTCGGGGATGGGAACTGAACCCTCTCATTAGTTCCGACTAAAAAATGCATACTCATGAGGGCCTGTACAATGCTTTCCCACCTGGTATCAGTGGTACTCCCTCATTAAAGGAATCTTGCCATTGGAACAGGTATAACTGGACCCAATTTGCACCCCAGGATTATTGTTTTGAAGCCAAATGGATGTGCGGTGGTGTTTTTTGTTCCAAGAGCAATGAATATTATTTACCCTATGACACTGAAGATTATTGGAGCATAATGTCTAGTTAACTCTAAAGTATTGTTCTAGTCATTTGTGTCAAATGCCCCTTTTTAAAAAAAATTTAGTCCGATTGTCCACTTTATACTAATGCAAAGAAATAAACAAAATTACAAAAGGAACTGGATCCAGGGGCCAGATCCAGGAACTGGAAAGGGACTACCTAAAAACCAGCCATGGGCTGCATTTGGCCCCTTGACCTGAGGTTCTCCCACCACCCCTTCCCTGCTCAATGCCATCTCGTTTCCTTCATAGTCAACTCCTTGGACACACACCTGCTCCCCTGAACACTAAGCGCAGGCACAATCCCCCTTGAACTGAACGAGACCCTCACCTATGCTAAGTGCAAGCGCCAGCACTATTGATATAGATCACAGCACCAGTTTCTGGGCTGGCACCAACCCGAGTTAGCAGCACCACTTAATCCTTTCTTGCAGCTGGCAGGATAGATGTTAATGTAGACTACCACCCAAGGCTAATCTAGTCCTGCCATCACATCACATCATCTTTAACACTAGCCTCACAAGCCATCTTTAATACTTCCCAAACCTCCAAGGATAACACCCCTTCCCCTCTGTAGGGGTACAAGTAGGTGTGCAAGCTACAATAGCTGCTACCCCTTCATCAAAGTCTCCTTGAGACCCATTGGCAGCTTCTAATTCTGCCTCCAGGCTCCTCCAAGTATTTAATCACTCCCAAATCCTCCCCTGCGCACAGAGTGGTATCCCAGCCCTGCAGCTGTGCTAGTGTAGGTGGTGGCTGTGAGCTGTACTCTTTTTAATCTTCCAAAGCTGGGGTCACTGCACCCCACCTGACCACTGACCAACATGGAGGAACCAGGGGGATTCTGATAACTTTATGCTGAACAGAGGGAACTCCCTTGGTGGCCAGAGTCCTTAGGCAGCAGCATAACCACTTCATCAGACTGCACCACCAAAGGGATGTCACGGTCATGCAAGGTTGATTTTCCCCATGTTTAACACAATGGGTAGAGAAGATACCCATAGTTGCAGGGCTCATACACTGCTTCCCATCCTATCATCAGTCTTCTTGTTTGAGAGCCCTGCTCCCCTCCCCCTGGTGCAGTCCCACAAACGCCTAAAGCCATCTTCTCTTGACAGGGAACGGGAAGCAAACCCCACCCCACCAGGTAAACTAGCATGGATAGTGGGTGCCTTTAGATGGACACCTACTCTGCCCCGCCCCCAGGTGGCCTCTCTGTGTAGAGGTGGGCCACCCTGGAGTGAGGCAGAACAGGAATTGCTCCAGGCCAGCTCCACTCACACTGCTCCATAACATTCCAGAGCACCACGGGTGGAGCAGGCTGCCCAAACCCAAGCATCAGCCAAGGGCAAAGCAGTAGTCCATCTAAAAGCTGGCCAGCCGCAGCAGCTCTGCTCCCAGCGGCATGTTGCCCCGGCAGCAGTCATAGAGTTGTGGGCAGCAGCCTAGAGCAGCTGCCAATCTGCCCACAGCTCTATGGGAAAGGGGTGCGTGCAGGTGGAGTGCAAGCAGCAGCCTCCATTTAAACCCACCGCCACTGGAGTGAACCTGGGGGTGGCTACCCTAGGGTCTGTCTAAAAGCACCTAGTGCTAGGATAGTTCCCTCCAGTGTGTGCTCTCTCACTTCCGCCAGTTCACATATGAGAATTACACCATGTTGCAAGTGTGTCTTGCTCATGGTAGGATACTTTGCTAGCTGGTTGTTAACGTGAGCAACCTTAGCAGGCAATGCTGCTGAGGGGGTTGCTGTGCTTGTTGCTGCTCAGCAGTGGCAGATATTAACCAGGCAGTTAATACTGGAAAAGAGCAAACTGCACAAGGACATGTGCTTGGATCTCCCCGCTCTACGTGGGGCTTACCCATGACGACAGTTCGGTGGCTGCAGCTGGAGCAGAATGTGGCGGACCATCTCCTCCCAGGGATGGGCCACCGTGAGTATATTTATTTTAATTTTATTCATTTTAAAAGCTTGCTATCCCGCCCAACCTGCCACAGGCAGCTCTGGGCAGCTTACAGTAAATATTACAGTGCTCCATTCTCTGCACTGGCTGCAGTCTCTTCCAGGCCCAATTCAAGGTGTTGACCTATAAAGTCCTCTACGGGCTAGGCCCTATCTATCTGTGGGACCGTCTCACTCCCCAGGCTCTGGATCAACCCCTGCGGTCAACCGGGAGCGCCCTTCTCCAAGTCCCCCGGGGTAGTTCGGGGGGTGACTATGGAGAGGGTGTTCTCAGTGGCCGCACGGAGGCTGTGGAACTCCCTCCTGGCAGAGGCCTGGGTGGCCTCAGACCTCTCCTCCTTCCGATAACAATGCAAGGCCTGGCTGTTCCGCCAGGCTTTTATATATTGATTGTATTTATAGTATTATATTTTATTTTTTATAAATTGTTAGCCACCCTGAAATGTTTTAGCAGGAGGGGCAGGATATAAAAATTGTACAAATAAATAAATTAAATAAATGTATCAGCCAGTGGAGAAACACTGGTAGGGGAGGGCTCTTTGTGCACCCACTCCTTTTAGTCCAAGCTGCTGTCTCACCAGCATTCCCACTCCAGGGAAAAGGCAGGATTCCTACAACCAAACTTGGGAGTCGGGCCTTCATGACAGCTTGATGGTATCTGCTGGACCCTGCAAAAGTGCTTGCAAAAGTGGCTCCACACACAGGGGCCCCATATGCTCCATGGCCAGTGTGCACCCCACAGCAGCACCATTCAGACAAACTCCCCACCTCTTTCCAAACCGGGATGCAAAATTCTAACACTTTATTTCTCTTCAGTGAATCCATCAGTTGCCATATACACACAGGGCTGTTACACAATAAATACACAGGGCTCCTTGTATGCAGACATAGCAAGTGCGCTCCATAATGCTGCATTTCCAGAACATGGCACCATTAGTCAGTATTATTTCACATTCTGCAACGCTGGGGAGAAAGCCCAAGGTGGAGATCCTGGCTGGAGAGGTGGCATCAGACCCTGCTCACAACTCAGCAAGGAAGAGAGAATCCTGTTCTCACCCATCTCCAGGTCAGCCCCACTGTCCAGCCCACAGCAAAGTGGATCTGCAGTCCATGCCCCTTGCTACATGATGCAGGGAACAGCCTGCAGTCTCCTGAGCATGGAGGTGATGGGGGAAGGGAATCTACTATCAGCGCTGCGAGCATCATGCCTCCTAGCAGCTTCAGCAGCATGGTGACAGAACAGCCTGCAGAGACCAGGCCTACAGCCAGCTTCTTCCAAGGACCAGCTTCATGGAGGGGAATCCAGATAACCATGCATGCACATCCTGGAAGGGAAAAGGAGGGGAGGAGAGAAGAGCCTGCCCATGCTCCAATCATTATCACAGGCCCAATCCACAGCTGCTTAGGGTGACCACTTCCAGAGAGGACAGCAGGGGTCTCACTCCCTGTCCCATCCCCCATGGAAGGCTACTAGTCCTGGTGCTCCCACTGAGGTAGGTAGGTCCAAATCAAGGTCAGGTGTGGGGAGGCCCCTCTACACAGACCCAGGAGCTGACAAATCCTTCATTTCACCAAGAGCCACAGCTCAGCGCACGGAGAGGTGCTTCGATCGGCGTTTCTTCCCACCCAAAGTGGGCAGGAAACTCCGCCTGGGATGGGGGCCCTCTTTGTCCAGTGCATCCTCTGCTCTGCAAGGAAAACAAGGGTGACAGGGCAGGTCAAAGTAGGGATACCACATTTAAGATGCCCCTCCCTAGGCTCCAAGTCAATCAGTTCAGTAGCCTAGCATACCACAGATAGTGACAGAGCTTATCCTTCGCCTCCTAGAGTTCTTCCCTATGAGGTGGAGACTTACTTAAGGTCATATGGGAAGAGATGGGAATTGAACTGTATCTTATGTGCCCACCACCTACCCTATACCCTATTCAAGTCCAGAGCATCAGGCTCGGCTAGCATAATCTAGACACAGCTCCTAGAAGCTGTGAAGGGGGCAAAATAGAAAGGTGAAGCGGGCAGCTTCCAGCCCCATCTCTGTCCTGAGAGCGTGCTTGTCATCCCTTTGAGAATGGAGGCACTGCTCTATCTGGACCACTAGAGGGCGATGAGGCCCTCTCTTTACACACCCATGCCTGGCTCCCGTCTCTTTCCGCTGAGCATGTACTAGTAGGGTTACCACATTCCGGGATTTGACACCTCCCTCCTGAGTGTCAGGATTCTCAAGCATCACCTTTGGCTCAGGGTCATTCAACTATCGCCTTATATTTTACCTGCCTTTGCATGTACTGGAGGAGAAAAGGAAGTTCTGTAGCATTATCCAGGCCAGGCTACCCAGGGAAAGTTGCTGTGAGAGGGAGACCCCTTGCTTCAGGAGCCCATGGGCTATGGGGCTGCCCATCTACCCTTGAACCTCTAGGCCACTGCACCCAGCCCCTATGCCATATAGCCTGCACCTATCTTTTATTATTAGCCAAACAGAAATGTTCCTCTAAGTTTGCATAAATTTAGATTAATCAATACATGCAAGCATTTCAGACAGAAGAGATGTGGGCCTCAAGAGGAACTGGGTGTAATGGCTCACCCAGGGGATAAAAGGTGTCTTACAGAACCTCTTGCATTGGGAACCAGAACTGGCACTGACCAAGGAGCATCTCCCAGTTTAGTGGCCTGCGTGGCAAGCTCTACAGGGCTGTTACCTCTCTGGGCTTTGACCCAGACACTCAGGGGAAGCCCCAATTTCTCTACATTAGCTGGGGCACTTGCTCCTCCCAGTAACCTGGAAAAATCAGGGCTTCCGGGGGTGGCCACAGGGACTTTTCCACACCCTTCCCAATGTGGCTCATCCTATGGAGCACCATGATGCTCTGCAAGAGCATCAGAAACATGACAGCTGCTTTGCTGCACCCCCTTTCCTATAAAGCCCCACTCCCTCCAAGGTGGAAGCTCGGAGGAGGTTGTAACTTTGCTCCATCACAAGTGGCACATTCTGGGCACTTTGGGAGAGAATCCAAGGGCAGAACAGCTATATAGGTCAGCTCCTCTTTCAGTCTAAGAGGAGACTATATAAAGCAAGGAGAAGTATGCCCTGTTTGGAGCGATGGGTCTCTAGGGCTTCCCCGGGGCCAGAGTCACAGGGAAGTTCCTATCTTGCGGGGGGGGGGGGCAGGGGGGGCGCTTACCTGCATTGCCTGCCACCAGCAGCAGGATCCCCCAATAAGGACAGCTCACTGGTCTGCGCCGATTTCCTCGTGATCCTGTTGATCAGGACTTTGACCTTCCCCCAGTGCGAGTGGTCACTCTGAGAGGGAAACATGGTGAGGGGGTACCAGAAAGAGCTGCAGACACAAAGTGGCAGAGCTCTGGGGAGAGAGCTGCTAACACCCCTGGAACTAGTCCCTTCATCCACAAGGAAGGGGCTTTTGCCCTGGCAGGAGCTGAGAAGGCACTGTATTCCCAGAGCAGAGACAGGGGTACATGGTACCAAGTGAAAGACTCATCTGAGTTGGGGAAGAAACTGCAACCAAGAAGCCCCTTCCAAAATACACACACACTCTTACCAACACCAAGATACCGCATGAAGAGTTCCCAATGGAAATTGTTCCATTCTCTGCCCCCACCCCTGCCCACCCTCGTACACTCACTTAGAGGTCTGGCCACCACCTACCTTGAGCTTCATGCCTGTTGGGAGGGTGTGGATGCCCCCGTCTGGCTGATCCAGCAGGCTGGGGCTGCTGCAGTGTGCTGCCATCTTCCTGGCATGGCTGGGTTCAGTCTCTGGCAGGAAGAGATGCCATCAGCATGGCTTACCCATAGGAAAGCACTGCCCTGATCAAACTGGGTGCAGTCCCATGGAGACAGTCGAGGCCACCAAGTGCTGGGACCTGTGCAATTGCAAGACCTCACTCCAAAGGAACAAACAGGGTTTCACCTGGAGACTCCCAAATTTTGGCCCAAGATCTCCAGGCTCTGGGGGAAGTCCCGATTTCTCCAGGTCAGTCAGGAGCTCCAACTGTTAATCTGGAGAATCAAGCTTCAGGGGAAGCCTGCTAGAAAGGGAGCGGGACATAGGGACTTTCCAACCCCCTTTCCAGCATGGTCCCACCCTATGGAGCATCATGTCGTCCCAACACACCAGGCAGGGCTGTCTCAGGAAGCGGTACGACAGACCTCTTGACCCACCCCTCCAACATGGCTCTGCCCCCGCTGGGTTTCCTTCTGGAAGGAGGTGGCAACCCCAAGGACAGACTACCACAAGATCCCTCTCTAGGGCTGGATCCCCACTCCCCAAAGAGCCTCAGTTCCTGACATAGCTTCCTTTCATCCTCAGATGCGAGAGCCTCCCTGGTCTGGGATCTCGCTCTCCTCAGGGTAGTGTGGCATGGACAGCTCCTGCGGAGGAGTCTCATGTACTCTCTCCAGCCCTGTCACAGGAGGAGCTGGGAGAGCAGGGGTGAGCAATCCTTGCTAGGCTCCATGCTCCCCTCCCCAGGAAGGGCACAGCCTGGGGCTTGCAATCCCTCTAGCAAGACAGGTAGCAGCTTATGGCTGCCACAGCAGGCTCAGGACTGACCATTGGCCTTGCCACCCAAGCTGGGATCTGCCGCTCACCAGAGTTCCTGATCAATTCCTGGAGCGCCTGGGTATCGGAGGCTGCGCGTGCCCGGAAATGGTGAGACGGCCAAGTATCCGGTGACGGATCTTCTTCCTGCATCTCCACTGCTGCTGTTCCACACCCAGGGGGAGGCTCCAGCCCACACAGCCCAGGTTCTTCAACTGCTCTGCAGGGACTCTTCTCACAATGCCCCACCTGTCAGAGATAGGGCGTGAGGGGTGGTGCAAACTGCTCCAGGAGACCGACTTAGCCCAATCCCCTAGTCCCTCAAGGCAGCCAAGGAAATATCCATGGCTAGGAGATGAGAGGTCAAGAGAGAATACCCCCTCCTCCCTACTGAGGGGTCCCAGGGTGCACTCCCCCCCCTCCCCCCCCCATGCCCCTCAGCTGGGGGATGCCACTGGACATGCAGGAGCAGCCTTCTCTCTCATTTACTAGGTCTTTCCCAATTCCAGTGCCACACCCACTTAGTTCTGCTACAGAGACCCACCTCCTCCACAACCGACTCCCTTACATTCTCAGCATCCTGACTCTGGAGTCGGCTTTCCATCACCTGCTGCTGCCGCTGGAGCTGTAGATTGGCCTGCTGCAGCTGGGCAATCTTCTCTAGCATCTGGCAGACACGCTCCAGGTAGCGCAGGCCCTGGCCCGGCAGGGTCAGCAAAGGCTCGGTGTGTACCTGGAGGGGTGACAGCACACAGTGTCAAGCATGTTAAGTAGGATTTGAGGCGAGAAGGGGTTACGTTGGCTCTCTGCCTCTGCAACTAAGACAGCTGTTTTGATGGTGCCCACTAATTGTCTCCAATTTGGAGACCTGTACAGAATCTGAGGTATGGGGTGGGGGAATGGGGCAGAGCGTGGCCATCCATTAGACCTGTAGGCGGGGAACCAGCCATATGCTCAAGGTGGGGTACAGCCCCCTCTGTATGAGCCAGCCATGCTCAAGACACCCAAGCAACTTCAACAGCTTAAGGGGGTTTAACCAAGGCTGAACAATCAGGACATCCCCAGTTATCCAAGATGCAAGTTGGTGCCATCCTATTCCTCACACCAGAAGTGAAGGGGAGTCATGCCAATGGTGCCCCAAGACAGGAGAGGTTCAAGGGTGTGTGTAAAAGATTCCCTCCCAAGACCCCCTTGCTCTAAAGAGTGTGTGCCACTACAGCTGGGATTCAGTGTTACCTCCGGCTCCCTGGTACCCACTGCATTCCCAGCCCCATGACACCAGTAGCCCACCCAGTACCACAGAAGCACTTGGGGCTTTCAATTATTTATATTTGACAGTGAAGGAAAATCTAAGCTCTGCCACAGCCCATTGCTAATTAGGTGATGCTGTGAACTGTTACCGGGGTGGAGGAAAGGGGTCGAGCACACACACCCTGCCTCAGGGGACCGAGGTCAGAGCAAGGAGCGAGTGGTGGTAGAATGCCCGTCAGGATAGTGTTTGGGCTCTCACCTCTAATTAAAGAGAACGAGCCCCTATCATCAAAGGGCGCTGCTGACCAAGGACCCACGGCTGCCCCACACTCTCTCGCTACACGCAACACACCACAAAAGGGGGAACGAAAGGTGGGGAGTTCACCCTGGGGGGTGCGGGGCCCAGGAGGGGGGAAGGGGTGCAGGGCACTCACCTCCGAACGCAAGGGCTCCAGACAGGGAGGGAAGGAAGGGCACTCACTCACGTTCACACTGCCTTTGTTGTCCACTCGCTCAAGGGTTCAGAAGAGGGTCTCCAGGGAAGGGTCACACGCTCGGGCACTAACTAGTTCGTAGTCAGTTGCACTCCACGCTATTCTCCGTTCACGTTCACACAAGGGCCGGTTTCTATCAATCACCAGCGCCGTTCCCCAGGCGGCGCTGGTTCGTATCCTCTAAGTCCCGGCGCCGCGGGGGCGGGGGAATCCCCACAGAGTGGTTCCCTACTGGGGGCGTGGCCTCAAGCTGCAATTCGGCCGCTGCTGGCGGCGATGATTGCGGGGGCGTTCCTTGCGGGGCCGGGGAAGGCCCCGCCTGGCCGGTCTTTATTGGGGGCGTGGCTACAGGCCCAGGCCCTGCCGTTACTGCTTGCGGGGGCGCCTCCCGTGGTGCCGGGGGGAGTCCTTCTCGCCGGTGCTCAGCTGGAGGCGTGTCCCTGGAGCGAGGCTCCACCATTGCCGCTTGTGATGGCGTTGGGGGAGCTCCTTGTCGTGGTATGCTGCTGGGCTGGGCCGGGGGTCGTGGGGGTGTGTTGGGGGTCCCGTGCGTGCCCCTGACAGGAACTTCCCCACAACAGTATAGTTTCCACTAGGGGCGGGACCCGGTCCCATTACCGGTATACCGGATTTTACCGGTTACCGGTTTCACAAAAACCGGATTCCCAGATTAAATCCGGTATACCGGTACCGGATTTACTGCATTGGTTTTAATGGGGCGCTGTGTCCCCATTGAAACCAATGCAATAAATTAAAATTAATTCCCTCCCCCTCCCAGGCTGCGCGGGTGGAAGGGGGGACACCCCCCACCCACCCTGCCCAGCCTGGCTTTTTGTTGTAAAAGATAGAACAGCAACAGAGTGAGACCCCGAGGCGAGCCCCCCCCCCAGCACCAGCGGCCGCGGCGTCCCCGCAGCCGCAGGTAAGTATGACCCGATCCCTGGGGGGGGGGGGGGTGTTTAACACCCCCACCCCCCCCAGGGATCACCCCTACAGCGCGCTTGCCGCTTACCTTGGGGAGCTCCGGCGGCGGCGGGCGGCCCGGCGGCTTCAGCGCCGGCTGTGGCTGCCGGCTTCAGGACGTTCTAGGCCTTCCGGTGAAACCCGGAAGTGCACCGGAAGGCCTACAGCGTCCTGACGCCGGCAGCCACAGCCGGCGCTGAAGCCGCCGGGCCGCCCGCCGCCGCCGGAGCTCCCCAAGGTAAGCGGCAAGCGCGCTGTAGGGGTGATCCCTGGGGGGGGTGGGGGTGTTAAACACCCCCACCCCCCCCAGGGATCGGGTCATACTTACCTGCGGCTGCGGGGACGCCGCGGCCGCTGGTGCTGGGGGGGGGGCTCGCCTCGGGGTCTCACTCTGTTGCTGTTCTATCTTTTACAACAAAAAGCCAGGCTGGGCAGGGTGGGTGGGGGGTGTCCCCCCTTCCACCCGCGCAGCCTGGACTCGGGGAGGGTTTTTTTTTTTAAAAACTGTTTGGCTGGGGCTTTAATTTTTTTTACATTGCAGCCATTTAAAAATGGCTGCAATATAAAAAAACCGGCACACTGAAATCCGGTACCGGGGCCGGATTACCGGGCCGAATCCGATAATGCCGGTACGCCCGATACCGGCATTATCGGATACCGGATTCTACCGGTTTCCCACCCCTAGTTTCCACCACCACACAACACACATTCACCACCCAAACAGGTTCTCTACCATCACAGCTGAAGCACATGTGTGGCCCCTTGCCCCCTCTCCCACATGCTAGAAGGGCACCCACTGTCTCAAGCACTTTCACATCTGGCCCTGTAGCTTCCCAGTGCTGCTGGCCTCTTGCTGCTCCAGAGTTCAGTCAAGGGAAGAGTAGCAAGGGCAGCCCAGTGCTCCCCCATCCTTTCGGAGTTTGAGTCCAGGAGGAAGCCTCACTGCTCTCTGTTAATGTCCCCCAGCCTCAGCTGTGGGATGGGGAAGCTAGCACCCCCCAACAGTGACTGCTGGAATCCACATGAGATTGCCACCTCCAAGAAGCATTTCTGGAATGCCTCTTCCCCCACAGCAACTGGTATGAATCATCTCACCAGCACAGCTCTACCCTCTGCAGGTAGAGAGATAGGAGTGGGAGACCGTGGGGTTGATCCCATGCACGTGCACCCCCACCCGCGCACCCACCCATATGTGCCATTTCTGTATGGCTTAATGTGCCCGCAAATGGAGGTGCATGTGGTTCTCGCACAGCATGGGATCAACCCCACTGGCTACCCCAGAGAGCTGCCATTGGAGACTGACGGGCTCAAGAGCAAACAAAGCCAGCAGGGCTGGGCAGTCCATCAAGGAAGGTTGCTCCTTCCGACAGAACAGGCATCAGCCTTCAGAAACTGGTCTAATACATGACCAGGCCTCCTGCTGGAAGCCCCAGGGATAACGTTTGCCCTCCCCAAGGAGAGCTTCTGACCAACTCTGCTGGATAACACAGCCCACTGCTCAAAGCAATCAGGAGGTGGACTGACCCAAGTGCTATCCTGTAGTCCAGCAGCCATGGAAGAGAGGCAGCTGCTCTTGGCCAATGTTCAGAGGTGGGCGAGTCAGTCAGAAGCTCACCCACAGCATTCCAGCCTCTTACCAGCTACCGCTGATTCCCTGCCAGTCAGTTCCACAATGCCCTGTCCTGTCCACATGGAGGGGGAAATTCTCTCCACACAACCCCACAGGAATATTTCCTCCCATTCTCTCAAAAATTACAAACATGAAGACTTCTTTTCCTTCACAGCCCCTGCCTTAGATGGAGCACGCTTTGCCTAATAAATGGAGCTGGAGATAAGGGCTCCTGGGTTCTGTTCCCATTACTGACTCTGGAGAAGTCCCTTTCCCTCACCGAGCCCAAGAGACAGGCCCTAACAGGGTGGTTAAGACATTAAATGTTTGTAAGACACTCAAAGGGAGCTAAAGGGCCACATGTTGAATCCCTCAAGTCCAAAGCTGTGGGCCCCTGAGCCCCCGCCATTCTCTCCTAGCCCAGGAGGAGCAGCTCCTAACCCTGCCAGACGTAGATTCAAGGAGAACAGCAGAAAGCCTTCCCCACATAATGCCCAGGGTGGAACAGCTCAGCCAGGGCATTCAGGACTGCCCAGTTATCCCAGAGGCGAGCAGGGATACCAGCTCTTAGCAGGTTGGGAGGAAGCAACAGCCCATCCGTTACTCCGAGCTCTAACCCAACAGGATCAGGCACTGTCTGGTGCTACTGGGGACAAGCTCCAGTCCACAGCACACTAGCAAGAGGCAGGGAAGGAAACAGAACACTGACACCACTGCAGGAGCCAGTTGCGTGAAGGGGGTTTGTGGTAGGAACAAAGCCACGCAAATCAACCATGCTGCAAGCCCTTTTCACACAACTGTCTCACAGCAGGGGAAGGCAGAGGGACATGCTCCATGTTTCCTCCCCTACTCTCAGGTGGGCATGCAAAGAGCTCTCAAGGATGAATTTGAGAGCAGCTACAAGTAACCACCACCACCAAGTGTGCAACGCAGGATATGTCTCCTGGGGCAAGGCCAGTGAATCTACTAAAGGTACATTCACAAAAACCCACTGCCCCTTGCAACTTTACCCCATGCCCTGTAGCACTCAGCCTCCCCTCTTCCTGGTGCTAGTTCCCACAACACTAACACTGGATGGCTTTCTCTACATGCACTGCAGCATAGAAGGGGCTCACTTCTGGGGCATGCAAGAGTCACCACTGCTCCTGTACACTCTGACTACTACTCTATGGTTAACCGGAGAGACCTGACACGATGTCCACAGGGCAAGGCTGGCTATGAGGAGTCAAGTCACGGGAAATCAGCATTCAGACAACAACATTGTCAGCAGCAAGACATTCTGTGAGCAGAATCCCCCAAGAACAATGGGAGGAAACATGGGACTGTCGAGGGGACAGAGGAGTGGCAAGAGTTCTACACAATACTCAGAATGTGTGTTGGGACCAATAGCCCAGAAGGAGGCAGTAACCTTTGCCCCCACAGGGGGCAAAGCTGGGGCAAAAGGGCAGTTGATATGCCCCATAAGGAATGGGGTACAACAGAAAGGGGCACGATGTCACAAAGCTCTGCAGGGGACAGAGCCACTTCCACAAGCCCCAGTTTCTCCAGATTACAGGGGGCACCCATGCCTGGCAAAAATGGGGTTACCCCCAGAGCCTCTGGGACAAAACCCAGAGGTTCTAGGTGAAGCCCAGAGAGCAGGCACTGGCAGCCTATGGCCAATAACCACCCAAATGCAACCTATGCAGTAACTGCAGAGGAATTCTTGGGTTACTGTGGGAGCAAACACCAGCACAATCCAGTTATCCCAGCATCGCCAGGACCATGTGGCCTCTGGACCCCACACTCACTACACCAGAAGCCAATTGATGAGAAAGCTCTGCGTCCCAGGCCCTAGCAGGAAACACCCTAGGATGCTAGATGGCAGGTGGATCGGGTACAGGATCCCAGATAAGACTTGCAGCCCCAGCTCCTCCTGCCCACAACCAGGTCAGGTCAGTCATTCAAGAGCAGGGATGATGACACCCCATTCCAACAAGAAGCAATGATACAGGATGGTGTCATAGGATGGAAATGTGGAACATTTCCCGACCTGAAACTGCTCCACCCGGTCAGAACCATGGGAGGAGCAAAGTGGGGATCACAAGGCACTGCCCCCATGCAGCAGGGAAGCACACAGGCTTCTTCAGAGCAATACCCTAGCTGCAAAGTCTACCAGAGCCAGGATTCCAGGGCTCAGACCTCCATTACGAAGAGCCCATTGAGATGAGACCACCCCTCACTGATTCACAAATACTCCCAGGTCCTCCTGGATTCATGCCCTCATTGCTCTGGAATAGAGCAACTGCAATGGATCCTGGGAAGGTACTCACCTCTGCCTCCATGTTATTCTGTGCCGTGTTCCTGCAGCTAGAGGGGGCTTGCCCATGCTCACCAATAGCTTCCACATCCAAGCTGTAAGATGTCAGTAGCTCAAAATTCATCAGGCTGCAACTTCTGCACCCCAGCTGCCTAGGTGACCGACCTGGCAAATGGTGCCTCTGTGACCGCTGCATCACCTGGGCTAGCTTCTTGCTGGCTGACAGGCTGCGGAGATAGGCATGGTCTTGGAGGGGATCTAGCTCCCTTAGCCCCTCCGTCTTGGGGTAGCAATCATTGGGCACTGAAGGGACTGAGAGTGGGAAGCCATCAAGACAATCCAGAGAAAAGCTGCTCTCGGAGCCCAGCGGAGTGGAGGGCGAGTGATCGTTACTGACCATCTCTACACCAGAGTCCTCTGATTCAGACTTGAAGAGCCGCTCGTTCTTGGGGGATATGCTCAGTTGGGGTGGCAGGCTCTTGTGGGGAGTTGTCTCCATCGGCGATCCAGCTTGGTCCCATTGACCCAGCTCCCCATTCATCTCACTGCCCAGATGGGGCTCAGGAGGGGAGTCTGAGCACTCACTGGGGGCTTCCTTCAGTCTCCGGTAGATGCTGGCCGAGGTCAGCACCACACAGCTTTCCATGCTCTTGCACCCACCATCTGCAATGCAAGAGAGGCACACTCAGTAAAGACAGGCTGTCTCCATCTCTGCCAGAAAGAGAGAGAGACACACACACACCAACAGCTCATTACTGGAGTTGGTTAAATAGAGCACCTGCCCAACAGGTAACCTTGTCCCCCTGACTCCAGGCTCCTCCCCTTCAACCCTTATTATGCATCAGAACCAATCCTACTCCAACCCATGCCCCAGTCTCCTGTGCACATTCCTGGGAGAGTATCCATACCAGCTGGGTGTGAGTCAGCCAGGAGGGGCCTTTCCCAAGCGAAACACAGTACAGTCAGTTGTGTGGGGGAGCGGAGGGGCAGGGAGAGCCTCATTATGCTTATGCAAAGCGTAAGCACAGGCTTATGTGTTTCAGCAGGCCTTGAGACATTATGCACCGCCCACTGCAGTTTCCCCCCCCCACTTCCCTGTCCTCCTTGGCCAAGGTGTGTGTGTGAATCCAGTGTTCAATTAAAGATAGTTGTAGACACAGCCAGTGGGCAGGCCCCACACCCCCACAATGCCTGACCCTCCTGGAATCCTCACTACAGCTATCTCGGACTCTGCAAACACCCCATCCCAATCTTGTCTGTGCCCCAAATCCCAGCCTCCAATCCTCCTCCTATTCTAGTCCTGATCCTTTGCCTTCTAGTATTCCTGCCCTGGTCTCCCCCATTCAGATCCACAGCCACCCCACTCTCTGCTATTCTGCTCCTGAACCTGCCAAGGTTGGAAATAGAGACAAAGTAGTAAAGCAATAGCTTTTATTGGACCAACTACAGTTGGTGGAGGCGTGCAAGTTTTCACAGGGTCCTTCGTCAGCCAAGCCTGGGGTTACAAAATGAAGAAACAAAGCAGAGGTATATACGGCAGTGGATGTGCCCATTGAACTCAGAGAGGGGAGGGGAAGAGAAGAACTAGGTAGGGAGGAGACGGCAATACAAAAGGGGAAATACAACAAGGTAAGTAACTAAAAGTTACTTGTAACTGTAGACAGGGATAGGATAAATTACTGTAATGTCTAAAGAAACGGAGCAAAGCAGAGGTGTCAAGGGGTGGGGTGGGATAAAGGGCAGGTATCAATTGTTCTTAGGGGGAGGGGAGGGAGAGGAGAGACAGAGAGGGAGGGGAATGCAAAGCAAAAGGAGAAACACAACAAAGGGGAGCTATTGATAGTTACCTATAAGCGTGGACAGTGATAGGATTTACAAGTCACTGAATTGCAGAGAAACCCATGTCCAAAATAGAGCGTATAGTTCTTGGAGGGGGGGGGGAGCAATTAAAAAAGGGGGCATACAACAAAGTATTGAATTGTAACTCAATTCAACTGTATTGAATTCAATTCAATACAACAAAGTAAATATTAAGTTACTGAAACTGTAGACAGTAATATGCTTTACAAATTTCTGTAGTGACTTGTGAAGGCTATGTCCAAATTTAGTCCATTGTTTTTAGTATCTCTAGTAGAACTAAAAGATTTTGTTCCCAAGCTTGCCTTGTAAAGGTGTTGCATAGGTTTCCTTTTAAAGTCAGGACAGAGGGGTCCTCAATAGAGTGGTCACTTTGGGAGAAATGAATGCCAACAGTAGAATCCGCATTCTTGTCCATGAACTTTTTTTCTGGGCGAGTTCATACATTTGTTCAACGATTGGTGGGTTTCACCAACCCAGTTCCCATGGGGGCATTTAGTGCACCAAATGAGGTATACCAGATTTCTAGATTGGCAGTTGTGGGTATTCTGAATAGATTTCCATGGGATGTCTGGAGGTTATTCACAGTTGAGATGTGAAGACATGTTCTACAGGTCTTGTTCTCACAAGGCCTTGTTCCGGTAGCAGTGGGGGTGTCCTTGCTCGTGGTGAGCTTGCTTCAGATAATGAGCTGTGAGAGATTGGAAGGTTGTTTGAAAGCCAGAAGAGGGGTGAGGTTCAGGAAAGAGATCTCTTTCAGGGTTTGGTCCTCATCCAGTATGGGCTGGAGATCTTTGATAATTTTGCATATGGGTTCCAGTTTGGGATGGTAAGTGACACCTAAAGGTGTACGATTGGATGGTTCCTCCTTTTTGTATTTTAGTAGGTTCTCTCACAGTATTGGGTCGCAAATACCCCGAGAGAAATAGCCAATGACCCTATGCCATTCTCAGCCTTGGAATAACTATACACAAGGTCAACTATAGGATCGGTATATACAGAGAAATGCCTCAGACAGACACCCCTCTGCTCTTTCTTCCTGCACCTACCCCCTTACCATTACTTCTGCCCCCACTATCCAGCTTGGAAAATTCCATTAGTTTTGTGGATAAAATCAGTATTGTTGCCTCCCCACACAGGCCACATTCAGCCCCTCAGATTAGAAGACAGCTGGGCTCAGGTCAGGCATCCATCAAACTTCTGAGTAGGGACAGCTGGCGACTACCAAGGCCTAGCTCTAGGGCTGCCAGATGTCCAGGACCAGCCAGAAATGATGCTGCTTGTCCAGTGTTCAGGATGATCCCAAGCCTGGACTGTACAGTGTCCTGTCCTGAAGTCTCTCAAAATGTACCAGCTAAGCTCTTAAAATGGGTAGAACGCATTAGAAAATATATAGGACTCCGATCGTGCTTGTGAAATCTCAGAAGAGTCAGGAGCCTCACACAAACAAGTGAGTGTACACACTTCCTACCAGTACCACCACTGACTAAATGCAGGTTTTAAAGTACATCGGAAGTAGAAATCCTGCTAAAGTCATGTCAGTCAGTCAGGGTCTCACCCAATACAGCACTTCTTATACAGTGTAAATGGTAATTTGAGTATTAAATACATTTAAAGGTTTAATATTATCTTAGTTATTAGAGCTCTAACTTTTCAATCTTAATTTTGGAAAAATTATCAGCTACATCTTATTGATGAAGTGGTCTATTTGCTCAAACCATGAGTAAATTATGCTCTATGGAGCACCTATTAATTGCTGATCAAAGGACATGACTCAGGAAAATGGAGGGAAGAGCCATCCATGTAACGCTTTAGTGGATGAGCATTGTATCCAGAAATTTCCCATAAACAATCTGGCAACCCTACCTAGTTCCTTAGGTTCCCTTCCAGACTCACACCCGTTTCCATTCTCATCCCACTTCTCCTAGGCCAAGGCTCCCATTTCCTCTCCTGTCCACATTGGAGCCAGCACTGAGAATGGAACTCCTTGTATCTTGTCTTTCCCTCATCCGCCAGAAGTTCAAGCCTCCTAAATAGACTACCAGCAATTGGGGTAGGCTCACAACCACCAAGCCTAATACTAGGGCACAGGGAAAAGAGGCAGGGGCAATGACAGAAAAGGGAAGGGACCACATGAAATGCTAGACAGCAAGAGTCATCATGCTGCTGAATATTCACACATGCACAGAGCAGAGTTTGTTCACACAGGGCAATTACCCTGCACTAGTAACCTACTTTGGAGTGTTCACACAGCATTCCAGAGGAAGTCCCTAGGTTTGCATTGGCTGCATAGAGCTAAGCTGTACCCTTGACTTCCAAATGGGGTGATTACTCTAAGAAATTGTGCTGGAGTAAATCCAATATGCTCCCAATATCAAAACTGGAGTAAAGAAAGTCACCACAGAGGAAAGTGACCCATGGGACTATGCTCTCCATGGTCACTCATGCCCACACTCTCCTGCAGAAGGCACTCCTCCTGCCTCAGAGCTCTGCTTCTCACTCCCACCAACACCACAACAGGTGGAGGATTGGTCTCTGCTGCCCACAACATGGATATCTCAAGGCCTCACAGGATGGGCCTGGCTCCCACATCCTTCCCAAATCATTCTACTGAGGAGATATGTAAAAAGCTCCTGGCACCACACCCAAATCACATTCCTAGCCACTGAAACTGCTGTTATCATCACTGGGGCAGATACGGCCCAGCGCAGGGAAGGGAGGTGGAATGCACACTCAGGGCAAAGAGCCCTGCTGCCAGCACCATGAAAACATCTCCAGCCCAGAAGATTGGATAGGTTCTTAGAGCATAGGACCACCAATGGCTACTAGTCAGTCTTCCCTTTCTGCTCAGGATCTTGCTTCCTTCTTCACCTCCAAAATAGACAAGATCTGCCTCGACATCGCTTCCTGCTCCTCTTCCTACTCCCTCCCCCTCCTTCTCTCCTGTCCTCCTTCCCTCCCACCTCCCTTGAAGAAATCTCCTCCCTGATCTCCTCCCCCAACCCTTCCACTTGCCCCCTTGACCCCATCCCCTCCCACCTCCTGATCTCCATTGCTTCCACTGTCGCCCCTTCCCTCCTACACATCATCAACCTCTCCCTCTCTACTGGCTCCTTCCCCTCTGCCTTCAAGCACGCCACTCTCTCCTATTCTCAAAAAGTCCACTCTCGACCCCTCTGACCCTTCTAGCTACCGTCCTGTCTCACTCCTTCCTTTTGCGTCCAAGCTTCTTGAACTTGTTGTCTACTCCCGCTGCCTTGACTTCCTCTCTGCCAACTCCTCCCTTGACCCCCTCCAATCTGGCTTTCGCCCCTCACTCTACTGAAACTGCTCCCGCTAATATCACCAACGATCTTCTTGTGGTTAAATCTAATTGCCTCTACTTCATTCTTGTCCTCCTTGACCTCTCCGCTGCCTTCGATACTGTTGACCACTCACTCTTGCTGAACTCACTTCACTCCCTTGGCTTCCGTGGCTCCATCCTCGACTGGTTTGCCTCCTACCTCTCTGACCGCTCCTTCAATGTGTCTCTTGCCAACTCCACCTCCTCTTCCATTCCCCTCTCAGCTGGTGTTCCCAAGCTCTGTCCTTGGCCCTCTCCTCTTCTCTATCTACACCCTGTCCCTAGGCAAACTCATTGCCTCCCATGGCTTCCAATATCAACTCTATGCTGATGACACTCAACTCTCTCTCTACTCCCGCTTGCTCTATTCAAGCTCACCTCACCAGCTGTCTCTCTGCTATCTCTACCTGGATGTCTCAACGTCAACTCAAACTCAACATGGCTAAAACTGAACTCCTTATCTTCCTCCCTCATCCTTCCTCTCCTGTGTCCATCCTCATTGATGGGGTCACCATCCTTCCCATCCCCCAAGCCCGTAGCTGAGACTTCCATTTTTGACTCACCCTTCTTTTAAACCCTATTTTGACTCTGTTGCCAAATCCTGTCGCTTCTTCCTCCATAATATTGCTAAGATTAGCCCTTTTTCTCTCTCTGTCGCCTCTGCCAAAACCCTTGTGCACGCCCTGGTTATCTCTCGCCTCGATTACTGTAACCTCCTTCTCACTGGCCTCCCCCACTCTCACCTTTCTCCCCTTATCTCCATCCAAGACTCTGCTGCCAGGGTCATCCATCTCGCCTGTCGCTTCAATCATGTGCAGCCCCTCCTCTCCTCACTGGCTTCCCCTTCCTGAACGAATCCTGCACAAGCTCTTAGGCCGCTTTTAGACGAGCGGCGCTCCGTTTCACGTTGGCGGCGCGCATATTTTGAAACTTCCGCCTGGTCTAATTAGACGAGGCGGAAGTGGCTTAATATGCGCCTATTACGGCGGAGGCGCATTTTTTAAGTGCGTGAATTAAATACCTTAATTCACGCACTTAAAAA
>QEPC01007720.1:2320349-2349583 GCA_003113815.1 Sphenodon punctatus | reverse complement strand
GTTAAGAGTGCACCTCTCTCTGCCATTTCTAGGCATGTTACCATCCTTGGTTCTAAATCATTCTTTGCTCACCCTATGGTTAAGAAGTTCCATAAGGGTCTTATAAATTTGTTCCTGCTGCATCAGGTACCACTGTCTCAATGGGATCTTAATTTGGTACTTGATCGATTTGATGAAACATCCCTTTGAGCCTCCAGAACAGGCAGATCTATTCCATTGGACCTTAAAAACTGCCTTTTTGGTAGCTGTCACGTCCCTCAGACGTGTTAGTGAAATTGCTGCCATTTCTATAAAGGAACCCTACCTCCAGGTTTTCCCGGACAGATTAGAATTTTCAGCTCACCCATCCTTTATAACTAAAATAGTTTCTCAGTTTCACTTATCCCAGAAAATTGTTCTCCCCGTGTTTTTCCCTCTTCCTCATGCATCTGAGGATTTGGCCATGGCACACACACTAGATGTAAAAAGAGCTGTCCTCACCTACTTAGGTAAGACCAGAGATTGCAGACTCTCAGACACTCTGCTTATCTCCCCCATCCCTACCTAGGTTGGGTCAGAAGATATCTTCTCAGACTATTTACAAATGGTTGGTACAGCTGATCTCGCTTACTTACCAACTGAGCAGATTCTCGCCTCCACCTAATTTGAGAGCACATTCAGTTAGGGCACTGGGTGCTTCTATGGCCACTTTTTCTAACATATCTCCACAAGAGAGATGTAGGGCGGCAACGTGGCGCTCCCCACATACCTTTGTGAAGCACTATGGTCTCTACCTAGTTTCCCTGCCCCACACTTCTCTTGGTGTGTCTATACTTAATTATGTTTTCAAACCTTTTTTAAAAAAAAAGCAAGACAAACACAGGAGAACCACTTGTTTCTATATAACAGACTTTACTATATGTAGAGGTCCCCTGTAAATATACTTACCTGTTTTACTACATAATAAACTCTTGTTCTTTTGCATGCAGTATGTATTAAGTTTGATTTTTGATAGAAAATTCCCCCACCGCCTATTTCTAGGCTTGGTACTCTCCCATTTGTGAGAATGGGAGGAGCCACTCAAAGACGAACAGAAGGTTGCTACCTTGTAAACAAGGTTCTTCGAGATGGCTCCGAACATTCTCACAAATGCCCACCCTTCCAGCCCCACATGGAATTTTCTTCATAATCGCTTAGGGTTGGAAGGAACTGTTGTGTTTAGGTGGGAAGGTACCTAACATAGTGTGGGGGCGCAAGAACGTCACATGGTTTTTAAATTAGTGAGCTTTGTATTTGCCAGTAAGAGAAGCACAAACCCATTTGTGAGACTGTTCAAAGCCATCTCGAAGAACCTTGTTTACAAGGTAGCAACCTTCTGTTCCTTGCCCGCCGCTCCCCCCTAATCTTCTGCTCTAGGCGGCTGCCTAGGTCTGCCTAGTGGCAGGGGCAGCCCTGGATACAGGTCACATCGCAAGCACTTCGCTTATATTTCTCCTGAGCATTGTGTGTGTTTTTAAGCAGAAGTTTTAGCCAGTGAAGTTCTCAGATGGGATTGATCCGCCACACCATTAATAGCTGAATACAGTATCTTACCTCTACCATGAGGAAATGGAAAGGCAAAGCTGCCCAGACACCAAGGCCAACATTTCCAATCACCATTACAGCTTAGGTATCCTAAATAAGCAGCCTGCTTTTTCAGAATTGCCACACCCACATTTCACATCACAGACTGTCAGGGGTGAAGGTACCCCTAGAAGAAACTGGTTCACTTAGGACTCTTATCTTGCAAAGAGACTTGCACCCCTGCAGGTTATGACACACTAAAGGTGCCCCATTAATGGCACTTCTCACAACCTTTTGCAAGGCATATGTGTAGATACTTGTAGTACTAAACTCTTGTATTAGATTTAGAATAGAGCTGGACTGAAATTTCAACTGAAATTTTGTTGGATGCTGAAATTTTGTATATTCAACCCACTTTAGAGAGCTAACTTTGTAGTACCCAAGTCTGGAGTCCAAGATACAGGGCTGTAACTACATATACAGACTAGTCACTATTGACATCTCATCCCCATGTAATTTGACCCAATATTTGCTACAATGGTTAGCCCTTGCTTATCACTATGCATCTTCAAAAGGCTGCATGAAGAGATCTCTGTCCTCATGACATCTCTTGGAAGCAGGAAGTGTTACCCTAATAATCCTTGTTTTATAGAGAGGCAAAGTGCCTTGCCCAAGGATATGCAGCAGCTCATAAATTCCTGGGCCCGAGTCTCATGGATCAGGCCCACTAGGTCAGCAGCAGACACACCTCTGCCTTACACTTGTAGGACAAGGTGAAATTGCAAGATTAGTCTGGCCACAGTACAGATGGAAAGAAGCCAAGATTTCATTCATACCAGGTTTTGCAGTTTATTGGTTTCGGGCAAGGCAGTTCAGAGGCATTAAAATACTACACGTAACCAAACAGCAAGGGAGCATGGGTTTGGCAGACAGATTGATGCCTGATCAAACAGCAGCAGAGTCAGCAGCAACTCCAGTTTTTCCCTTGCACAACCACCAAGAACTACCCTCCCCCGCCATATTAGAATCTCTAAACAAACCCCAAGACTTTCCAAAGGAGCAGTGGGAGAGAAGAGATTTTGTTAGCTCCACCCACAATCCCTAGAAGAGAAGGGGATGGAATTTTTTATTTTTTTTAATAGATGCCAGTTTTATATACATCGTCAACATCCAGGACCTCCTTCCCTCCCCACAAAACACACAAGTACCTTTGCTGTGACTGCATGAACTCATAAGGAGAGATGGGCTAAGAGCCCTTCAAACCAAAGGACTCTGTCCCTGCAGAAACAAAATACATAAGTATCTGTCTTGCCTCCCATCCTGGCACAACCTCATAAACTCCCCCTTTGACGGTAACATAGATGAAGCTCCTCTTGGAATGGGAGGGTTGTCTCCGTGGCTCCTTCAGTGTCCTGGCTTGGAGTCTTTGCCTATGTGTCGCATGGATCTACTGGGTGCTGGCATGAGGCTTTGCAACAGCTGCATCACTGACCTCAGCTGGATTTGAGTCCATGGCATAGCCTCCCCCAGCATGGCAAGACCCATGGTCCACCTAGCCCAGTATCCTAACTCTAGTAGCCCGCAGCCAGGGGTGGAAAATGCATGACTCCCC
Source organism: Sphenodon punctatus (assembly GCA_003113815.1). Taxonomy (NCBI): domain Eukaryota; kingdom Metazoa; phylum Chordata; class Lepidosauria; order Sphenodontia; family Sphenodontidae; genus Sphenodon; species Sphenodon punctatus. Next base: position 2,346,429 of record QEPC01007720.1, on the reverse strand, counting down.
ACAACAGGCAGATGCAGAATAACCTATGCCTATTAAAGTCTCACCCCAATCTCAAGAAGAGGAAGCGTGGCTTAAAACTCCCCCCCTCCCACCAATGCATGAGGATTACATCCTCCCTAAAATGTGGTGGTAAGTGCAACTGCCTCAGCTGCACACCGCAGCTGTTTGACAAGATATCAGAAAACGTCCTAACAGTAAGAGCTGTGTGGCAACGGAACACGTTGTCTAGGATGGTTGGGGGCTCTCCTTTGCTGGGAGGTTTTGGGGCAGCTATCCATCAGGAATATTGTAGCTGTGGACTTCTTGCATCAAAGCAGGGGGTTGGACTAGATTACTCTTGAAGTCCTTCCCAACTGTATGATCCTATGACACCTATCTATATGAGAGACCACATGTCCTTCCATGCCCCACTGCAGCCCATGATCAGCCAGGAGCACCTCCCTGTGGGTACCATCTGTTAGGTTCAGTTGAGTCCGAGGCGGTGTAAGACCTTTCTCTTTGTAAAGGCATTTAGTGGGCAGGGATTGGGGGGGGGGGTGTTGCTGGGTGGGTTGGAGCAGGGTTGTGGGGGCTGGATAAAAATGTTAAATAAATACATAATAAATATATTCAGAGGCATTTGGAGCATGCAGATCAGACACTGCCTATTTACAAGGCTCTGAAAACAGTGGTTTCTAGCTCCCCTCATCTCTCTCCTGCACCCTAGCCCGTCCCTGCATAGCTGGGTCATTCCCACACTTCTGAGTGGCGGGGACTCTACTAGAAAGAGATACAGGTGTCTCCTCCAATGCTGCAGGGCATAGTTGAAACAGGGCACCAAGTGGGGATTAAGCAACTCCCCGTTGTGAAAGAGCAAGTCAGCAGCAGACCGGGAATAGAACCCGGCTTCCTGAGCCCTACCCCTAAGAGAGTGTGCTACATCAAAGAGCTGAGCCCTGCTGGGATTATTACACTCTCTCTATAGCACCACACATGCCTGTAGCTAGATTTAAGAAGTGCATAGATGGCCACTAGCCCTTCATCCCTGTAAATGTATCTATTTATTTATATGCCACCCTTCCCAAAGGCTTTGAGTGGTTAAATATTTGTTATAGTGCATAATATCACGCACAATTATTTTTCTTATTTTAAATAATGAAGTGTTTAAAGAAGACTTCTGACTAAAAATGCATTTTAAGTACAAAAATTTGAAAGCAAACAAAATTTCCCGCCTTGTCGTACAGGCTCTCTGCAAGCATCCTAGCACCACATGACAACTCTCATTAAGGGCAGTGTTATGCCCCAGTGCAGGCAGCAGCATCCTGGCAGGGACTGACAAAACCATCAAGTAGAGCTAGTTTGAGTTCCTCCATTTATTCAGCCATGTCCACACCAGGAGGAAACTAAACTGGTTCTGAAAACTGGTTCCACCAACAGAGTTGGACAGTGGCTGTGCTACAGGGGAGGTGAGGGTGTTTGTTTGGCATCAGGTGTTCAGAGGTCACAACGCAATCTCCCTGCAACAATGTAAAAGTGTCCTCACGCTGTAGGAAGCAGCCCCCCACCCTTTGAAAGTCCCAGAATGGCTTTTGATTGTAACATGGGGTTACAAAAAGAACAGCTCAGGTAGCCTAGACTAGAGTAAAAGCCTTTAAGCCTGCTCTGTGCTAAATGAGGAGTCAAAAAGTCATGTTCAGCTGCCCCATTGGTCATCATGGGTAGCTTCTGAGACCACAGTCGGAGCAGGATGTAAAGCTATGTATGGCATAAACAATCCCGGGGCTTAGTATTCCCAGAGACCCCTGGAAAACATGTACCGCCAAACATTCCGCCATCCCAGTGACGGGCTCCTGTGTTGGGTACTTCAGAAGTGGGGAAATGGCAAACATCGCTCTGAACAAGTTGCCCCTCTTCCACTAAAAGATCTATTTGGAGCAATTAGGCTGCCTAGCTACCTGCAGCAGGGAGCTCCCTCCCTGGACTGCAAAGCTACTCACTAGCCCAGCCACAGAAGAGACCTTTCCCGAGGGCACCTCAAGGATCTCGAGAAAGCTTAGGGACCCTAGCAGGGTGCGGACCCCACACATAACAGGTTGTCCCGCTAAACGGCTATCGCCGGAGCACGCAGAGCACCCCAGGGGGTGCGAACAGCCTCGGAGCGCACGAGGGCGCAGGGAGAACTCTAAGGATGGAGAATCCTTTTAGCCTGCAAGAGCGCCCCCTGGGCGCATAGGGAGGCCGGTTCCCCCCACCTACCTCCCGAGCAAAGCGCTCACCCTGCTCACCTCGGCTCCAGAGCGGATCCACCGAGAAAACTCGCCGCCTCCTCAGCATTTCCCGGGGCTCTGAACAGCGTCTCACAGTCACTTTCCTCCACCTGGCACAGACACCAACCCTATGGGCGAGAGCGCTCAGCACTGCTAAACCAGCCAGGCCGCCGCCCCTCCTCGGCGCTTTATGCTGGGAGGGGTCTGCCTGGGACACACCCAGGGGGAGGAAGGACCCCAGCAGTGGCGGGTCGGAGAGGGGGCAGTGGCATGAAGGAACTGGGGGAGTAGAGCGTGGCTCCCCTAAGTGGGAAGCGTCCCTTTGGATAAAGAAAGCGCTAACGGGGCATTTAAGCTGAATGGGGAGCCGCCCGCTTGTTTCCCTATTCAAAGTCTTTAAAGTGGGAAAATCAAAGCCGTGACCTCCACAGGGACAATATTGCCAACTCTCGCGGTGTTTACCTCCAAGCCCCAGAGCCATCTGATCACACATTTTAAAGTTAGAACCCCCATCCTACCTTAAAGGGTGAGAAATCCTTTTCCCTGCCAGAGACCGCTTTGAAAATTAGTAGGGGCTCCAAGGGCTGAGTCCAGCTCATGCATCTTTGTGTGCATTCCTTGTCTCTACTCCCTTGTCCTGAGCTCGCTGCTTGGAGGTAGAAACTGGATCCAGGGGCCAGATCTAGGAACTGGAAAGGGCCACATAAAAATTAGCTATTTGGTCCTGGACCTGAGGTTTTTCAGCCCTGAGATTTACCCGTGAGGCACCTTACTTTCCTCGCTGCCTAGAGGTAACATTGATTTGGTTCTATTAGGCACCACAGTGTGCCTGCCTAGCAGTTAGGGTGGCCAGATATGCAAATTTTAGAGCACACTTATGAGAAATACATTGGTTTCAATGCAGCCCTGCAACCTGTATTTCTCATAAGTGACCTCCAAAATTTGCATATCAGGCCACCCTACTCAAACTGCAGCCTTGTCCTCGCTAAAACCAGTGACTCAGCTCCCACTGACTTTAGACTGCAGCTCTCTCCCTTTGGTTGTTTGGAAAAATAGGGTCTAAGGGTGCAAGCCTCCACTACTAAAGTCAGAGTTTTGCCATTGACTTTGAGTGTATCCTTGGTTTTAGCTAGGGAGAGTGGGGTGTGAGGAGGAAGAGGATACTCATTTCACAGATGAGGATGCTGAAGCATAGCCCAGCTCCCCTCCCCCCCCCCAGCCAGCAGCAACAGCCCTGACCCACTCCAGTCAGAAGGAATCCCCTTCTCAAACCCTGCTTCCCCTAGGCAGCAGCAAATACCTTCTTTACCCCTAACTCCCTCCCCTAGCTAACCACAAGTCCCCTGCTCTCTGTGACCACACGCAAGGCTCCTCTTCCCTAGACCCTGCTTTGCTCTGCTCCCTCTAGCCAGCAACAGCCCCCCCCCCCTTTCTGTTCATTTCATTTCCTTCATTACCCTAGCCTGTAACCCTCTGTGGCCCAGGCCCAGCCTGTTCTCCTGTAAACAGCCCTCCCAAACCCCAGCCTCTTACCCCTTTTCCTCCCCTGCCTGAACACTGTCATGCCCCACACCACGAGAGTAAGCAATGCTGTCCCCATAACTGCTTTGATTTTTCCAGTTCAGCCTCTCTTGTGGGGGCTTTGAAAAGGGAAACAGGTGGGCGGCTCCCCATTCAGCTTAAATGCCCATTAGCCCTTTCTTTATCCAAAGGGATGCTTCCCACTCAGGGGAACTAAGAGCTTTACTCCCCCAATTTCCCTCCCATATTTCCATTACAAAGAATCCAAAGCAACCCAAATTCTGTAACCAGGCATACGCAAACGAGGCAGAATGGCATGATTTTGCTCACAGATAGCTTAGAGTTTTCTGCTCACACAATTTACCTTTTTTGGTGCAGAATACACGGGGACCCGAGTACAGGGCACTTTCACGTTACATTTAACAAGTAGCTAGAATCCAAAACCTGTAACTGTGTGAACATGCAAACAGGGAGCTAGTTACGTGTTAAGTCTTGGGCAAATAACTGAAGTAATTATCCATGTTTAATGGCTCCTATAGTATTTAGTGAATGCAATACATGATCTCTGTGCAGCTCAGGCCAGGGCTGCTGTGCTGGGACCAAGAAGGGGTCCCCCCTCCCAACAATCAGTTGTTTGGCAGCAAAACCATCTTTCATGGATTCCCAGCAGCAAGGCTTTCTAGGTCGATTGCTCCCAGCAGCAACAGCAGCTTCAGAGCTAGTTTCTTCCTAGTTGGGATTGGAGCAGCAGACACCTCTGGAGGCAGATCAAGAGCACTGCTATGCATTCTGGCACATGTAGGAAATCCTGTCCCAGCCATGCCCTTGCTACAGTCAGCAGTAATGTGTGAAAATGCCCACAGAAAAACAAGATGGCTTGGCCAAGTTCACAGGATGTCTCAGAGGCAGGAACAGAGTTCAGGCCTCCACTCTGAACTCCAGCACACACTCTTGACAGGTCCAGAGAAAAGGGAGGAGAGATCACAGGGGAGATTATTGCACATGTAAAAGCAAGTCAATCCCCTTGGTGGGAACGAGGGCACCTGCTATTTTTGTGGAGGCCTGGAAGCCAGGGCTGCCCCCACACCTACCTTCACAAAAAGAAATGAAGCTAAGGTGCCCAGTTCTCTTTATCAGCTTTGCCACCTTCATCTAGCATTAAGTGGTTTAATACCTTGGCTAATATCAGTAAACTTGTAAAGAGTAATTAATGATACATGCACAGGCCAAACCTTTGGTTATATACCTGGCCCCCAACATACCTGAAGCCAGATACCCCTTCCCCAAAATACCTGCCCACACAGACATGACATTATATGCATGAAGGCCCCTCTTTCTTGGCCTCTTTTTCACACTGCTTGATTGGCAGCTCCTTGTCCAGCAGGTTTTTCAATTAACTGAACCTTCCCTCCCTTCCTCCCATCCATACCCACAGGCCATGAGTCACAAACCACTTATTCCAGAGAGTATTCTCACTAGGGACTGGGGCAAAATATAGGTCCCCAGAACATCAAACAGGAGGAACCCAAGCATATGGTGGATTTACACTAATCCAGGAAGAAGCCCATGAGTAAATTAGAAATAACAACAACCTATATGTAGTATGCAGAGCCCCTCTCTCCCTTTGAGGGAGGTTTATGTTTATCTGAACATCACAAATTAATCTCTGAGGTTTTCCTTTTTTCTAGTGCATGAGTCAGAGTCTGCCCATCAAACATTCCTATGTTAATTAAGAGGAGTCTCAAATCATCATTTTTCAGTGGGTCTCAACTTCTGTGGATCCAGCAATGGATGCCAGAAAGGTCTATTCTGTGTGGGGCTGCCCCCACTGAGGAATGTTGTGTGAGAGACTTCCATCTTTCTAAGAACAGGGAAAGAAAACAGAAGTTAACCAGGTGTTGTATTAGCCTGACACATCCTGCTAATCTAGGCCAGGAGGAGATAAGCATGCCAGGGTGTTAACCCCCAGGGTACCAACTGTTGCATGCAATTAAGGGATGTTAGTATAGGAGGCTGGGACTTCTGACCAGAGCACCCAGACCCGGGCACTGATATCATCCAGTTGAAAGAAGAAAGGATCTGGCATTGTGGAAACTAAAGACTCATTGGCACAATCTTCCTTTTGAGCAAGGAGTGGCACAAACTCGCATTCTGAGGGTGATTATTCTATTTTCCTGTGCTCCTTGTGTTCTCTATCACCTGATGCAAGGGGTGTGGCCACTGAAATGCAGGGAAATCAGCAGCGCTGTTATGCCTTGCTACTTACTGGACAAGGTCATACTTGATGAGAGGAGAATTCCTTTCTTATAAGCATTAAACCATGATGTATAAAATAATTGCAAGTCAATGTCAATAAAGCACCACCATGATTTCAAAAAATAGATTTAGAAGCTTATGAATTAGTGAATGCAAGCAAAGATACAAGACTGTCAAAAATTGGTGTGATCAGCCACTACTATGCACTGGGATGGGAGATTGGTGTCTCCCAGCTACCAGGATATACCAGCAACCCAAATTTCTCTCAGCGGACATAGACAAGGCACACAGATCAAGGAACAAGTGGCACGTATGCAAAGGTGGGAGAAATTAGTTGGGTTAATGAGTCCCAAAATTGCTCCTATATTTTATTTATTTATTTTTTCAAATTTATACCCCGCCCCCTCCTGCAACGCAGCTCGGGGCGGCTACCAACAATGAATAAAAACAATAAAATTCCTTTAAAAATATTAAATATTAAATATAAAATGCATCACATAAAACAGGGCTAGAAAATAANATATAAATATAAAATACATCAATAAAACAGGGCTAAAGGACAGTAATAAATAAATAAATGGGCGGGGGATTAAAATCACACACCCCCACCCTCCCTCCCAAAGGCCTGGGCAAACAGCCAGGTCTTACAGTTCCGCCGAAATGTCAAAAGGCTTGGGGCCAGGCGAGCTTCCTCCGGAAGGGAGTTCCACAGCCACAGCCCTATCACCGAGAATGCTCGCTCCATCGTGGCCCCCCGCTTAACACGGGGGATCTCCAGGAGGGCACCCCCGGCAGACCGCAGGAGCCGTTCCGAGGCGCGAAGGGCGAGGCGGTCCCTAAGGTATATGCTTCACCCAGAGATACTTAGGACAAGTGGAGGGTTTTTTTAGGGGTCAGACTGGCATTAATCCTAGCTGTAACAGCTGATGTTACACTCCACAGATAGAAAGAACCAAGTATGCAATTTGTGCAAATATCAGTTGGCTTCTGCCCAGGATACCTTGCGACTTCCGAGTGGAAACTCACCCCCACAGAAGAATGAGACAATGGAGCATAATGAAGGGTGTGGTTAGAGAGGCGCAGTCCAATGGTTAGAGGACTCTGTCAGAACTCCTAGATTCTGTTCCTGGCTGTAGAAGGGATGTGTTTACAAGTAGCAGTGACAGTCTTAGCTTGCACAAGGCCATGCAACAAATTGCATCACTCCAGACTTCCCTGCACTGTAGGACAGGGCTGGTATATAAGTGGAGAGGATGTGTGTGTAGGAAGCTTGCTCCAGACTTGCCTGTGCTGTGTGTATTCCACATGTCCACAGCCTGACTACAGTCATCAGAGTACTGAACTTTTGATTCAGATCTTAGAAAAAGAGTGTTTTACAATTAAATTGGGATGCACAGTTGAACACTGAACGGAGAGAAAAGAGGGGTGGGACTGTGGTATTCTGCCCTAGGCCTTCAGGAATCTCTAGGTGGCTTTGCCCTGAGGAACAGCTCCCTCGTCCCAACACATACACTTATGAGCATGTGCATGAGAATATCTGTGCAGGGACTTCTGCGTAGCCTGGTGGCTGATGTGTTGGACCTGGGAGATGAGAGTTCAACTTTCATCTGAGCCATGAGTTCACTTTCTCTCAGCCTCCATTCCCCACCTGTAAAATGGGAATAATAGTAATAACCTACCTCACAGGGTTGTTGTGAAGGTGACCTAGATAAGGGTTATAAAGCACATTGAACACTGAAAGTACTATATAAATGATTAATAATATATATGTTCATGTATGAACACATACATCAGTCATGCATATGTGCAGGTGCATGCAAGCAGGCAGTCAAACCTGGATCCAGGCAAGTGTCCTGCAGGGTCCCCCCAGTACATGGGGTCCATGAATAAACTTGAAACGCCCATTAGCGTGAGAAACACTGACATAAAATACAGCCCTGCAGAGCCTCAAATGCAGGGAGTTTCAGGTTGTGGAGTGTCCATATTCAGTGAGAACTTAATACAGCAATTGCTCAGGCAATTCACAAGAGGAGGCCCAAGAGTAAACTAGAAAGTAACACATGCAGGGCCCTCAGGACATTGACTAGTCACATTTACATGTCCCTAAAGAGCAAATCATGGTATTTCCATACAGCATTCCTATGTAAGGAGGGAGCCCACGCCACCATTTCTCACAGGGTCCTGACTTCCCTAGATCTGTCACTGCAGGCAGGTTATTTCTTTATACAAAAGTTTGTATCCCGCTCTCTCCTGCCTCTGGCAGCTCGAGGCGGCTAACAATAAGACAATAAAAATAATGAAATACAATAAAATCATACTAAAAGGTCTCTGAAACTAAAACAATTCCCCTTCCCCCTAACCCTCCTCCCCCGCCAAAAGCCTGGCGAAAGAGCCAGGCCTTACAATGGTGCCCGAAGGAGGGAAGATCCGGGACCAGACGGATTTCTGCCGGAAGGGAGTTTCACAGCTGTGGTGCTGCCTCCGAGAATGCCCTCTCCAACGTCGTCCCCTGTTGCACCTGGGGGACTTCAAAAAGGACGCTCCTGGTCAACCGGAGGGGCTGATCCAGCCTATCTTATTCTCTGTAAAGCGCCAGGTACATTGCTGGCGCTATATAAAAGCTTATAATAATAATAATAATAATAAATAACCCGGGAAGTGAGGCAGTCCCACAGATAGGTTGGGCCCAGGGAATGTAGGGCTTTATAGGTCAAAACCAACACCTTGAATCGGGCCCGGCAGACTATTGGCAGCCAGTGCAACAAACGAAGCCCAGGCGTTATATGCTCACAGCACACAGTCTCTGTGACGAGACTGCATTCTGCACCAGCTGCAGTCTCTGGACTGTCACCAAGGGTAGCCCCATGTAGAGTGTGTTACAATAGTCCAGTCTTGAGGTGATGAAGGCATGGACGATGGTGGCCAGGTCAGAGTCCGAGATGTATGGCTGAAGCTGGATATCCAGGCGGAGTTGTGAATCGAGGATCACCCCCAGACTACGAACTTGAGAAACCAGAGGGGGGGTGAACCCCATCAATGTCAGGGATCTTCACACACACACACCGCCCTCCCCGCCAGCATCACCTCCATCTTGTTGGGATTCAGCTTCAGACTGCTTGCCCTCATCCAGTCCCCCACAGCTGCCAAACACTGGGTAAGCAATGAGACTGCTGCACCTGAGTCAGCTGAAAAGGAGAGGTAAGTTGGATGTCATCAGCACACTGATGACACCGGAACACCAAGCCTTCTCACGACCTCACCTAACGGCTGCATATACACATTGAACAGGATTGGGGACAGACTAGAACCTTGTGGGACACTGTACGTGCGTGGCCATATGCAGTTGTGCCCATATGGAGGAGCATCAGCGCCAGATCCAGAGAAACTGGGGCCCTGTATGAAATGGTGATGCATGCCCCCACACTAACATAGGAATGAGTGTGTGGTTACCACACTGACAGTCACACACATTGAGAGCACAATCCTCCACCATTAAAGTCAATGACAAAACTCCCATTGACTTTAATGACAGAGGATTGTCCTGCAAATCATCTCTTTAGAAAAAGGCAAATGTTTCCTTAATTCATTTTTGATGTTCAATAAATAGGTTCCCTACATAGCAGGACTGTGCATTATGCATAAGTTGTTCTTTCTACACACTACATTTTGAGGGCCCTCTCCTTATATAGTTGGATGGAAACACCATGATTTGTCGCTCCTGGACCCTCCAAGTGCCAGGGCTCCCACTATTTAAACCTCTGTAGGGCTGTATTTTGTGTCAGGGCTTCTCACACTCATGTTGTCATTTTCTAGTTTACTGAGGGCCCCTGCAGGGCCCCCCAACACACGGAGCCTTGTGCAGGTTTGACTGTGCCTGGATTCATCTCTGAGGAGCATGCCCATGTGTGCTCTTAAGCTGTGTGCATACATGCTGATGTGTGCAGATATATGTTCAAGCAGGCACATGTGCAACCATGGCATGTCATAGATCTGTGTGCACCTGCATAGTTTGTACATGAGTTTATGCCTGGGTGCCTGCCAGGATGTGAGTATGTGCAGGTTTACATGTACCAAAGGGTGTGGAAAGAGCCTGAGGTAACAAAGGGACCCCTGTTAATCCATTGCAAGGTTCTATGACACTCAGGGTCATTAAGTGTATAAAGGTAACTACTCAACTCCCTGCTGTTCTCTGGGTGGTGACTGCCTTGGGGACAGGGGGAGGGGGGTGTCTGCCTCCCCCCTCCCTCCCAAGCCTAGGCGCTGACAGGAAACAGTCCAAGGGGTAGAGAGATTGTCTCCAATCCTTTGAACTCAATCTCAGGCAGCTCTTAAAATGCAAGTCAAAGGGACCCCTGCAGTCACCCAATAGGGCCATGCAGTCCTGCACGTGGGGATTAGCTTTGCAAGCAAATGAAACCGAGGAGCTCAGGCAGACTATGCAGATACAAACAAGGGACAGCTACACTGGAGGGAAGAGATGCTTAATTCATGAGGGGCATTGTTTCCTGGACACCTTATGAGAGCAGGAGTTGGCAACTTCCTCCAATCCCTGCTTTTTGATTGTGCACTAAAAGGGTGGAAGGGGAGCAATTTGCTGGCATTGTCTCACCCTGAGCAGAGACCAGGTCGTCAACCATAGAGGGATCCTTATCTCAGTAATCCACCTGCTCCTGAGATGCAGCAGAGGTGAAGAAGGCTATCTAGGGGCCACCATCTTGGCCACTGCCTGATGCCATTGCTGCCCAGCAGATGTAGGAGATGGATGCTGCTCATGTAGCACCACAGACCCTCCCCTGGCCCATCTCTGCTCTCTGAAGCAGGGGGCTCTCTCTTTCCTACCCTACCAGGAAGGTGACTGTTCATAAAGCATGTCCTATTAGAAGGGACAGCTAAGTTGTGACCATTTGTGACAAGGGGGAAGGGTATTGGTTGTAATGTGACATAAGCATTTCTTGTTACTCATTGTTCAAGTACATCTTTATGTTTGAAAACCACATATAATAAATGGGGTTCTACATTAGTGACATTAAAAATGTGGTGAGGAGGTAGGCATGATTTGCATGACATTCTTTCTGGAACGGGGTTAAAGCCACTGAAAAGACAAGTGGCTGGGGGGTTAAAAATGGCAACAACAACAAAAAAGCATGACCTATTTTATGGGCAGTCATCAGGGAGCCATCAAGTCATTGTTATGAAACTGTCAAGAGGAAACAGCTCATTCTCTCCTATTCTCTAAGCACCATATCCAGGGGAGTGGGACAGTGTGAATGGGAGCAAGGCTTAATGCTTGTTTGCTAAACCAACAGAGGCCCTTGGAGCAGAACGGGGCCTGGAGGAACTGGACCAGACTGAGTGTTAAGCAGGTACCATAAGCTTTGGGTTCTGCTCAGCAAGAGACCCCAGGGCAGGAATTTACGCTAGTTTGCCTGTCATATTGCCATGACCAGGGATGGCAAAGGTACACAGGACACACCAGCATAAATTTGGTAGTGTATCTGGCCCAGGACACCCTGTCTGCCTTGTTCCTGCCACTGGCAGCTTCACCTAGTCAGAGTTCCTCCACGGGGCCAGGAGAGGAGCCCCACATTAGCAAGCATCCCTCCCCCTACACCATCCGTTCAGTGAGGCAGTCTTCATTGGCTTGAGGAGCTAGACACGCATTACCAATTTATATGAAAAAGACCAAACCCATAGGTCTCTGTCCAGAGCAGCTTTAATCCACACAGGATGAGGTCAGACACCACATGGAGGCAGGGGGTGAGGGATGATCCCTTGTGTCCATTGTCAGTATGGTCTTTTGCTAAAAGCAAGACAAGCTACTACACAGAGCCCCTGCCTTTTCTCCCAGGATCAGCCACTATTTCTGGCTAATGTAGACAGCAGAGCCCCAGAAACCCAAGACAAAGGCAGATCAGGTACCTTCTGCCTTCTGGCCAATGAACAGTCGCTCTCCTCCCTCCTCCCAGGGCAAGAGATGGCAGACAAGGACTTGGTGGTGGTGGCGACAGCAGCTGCCCCTACCACCAGTTATGACTAGTTCACTATTTATTTTCCCTCTGAAGAATAAATATCTTTTATCCTCCAAAGCTAACCCCCAGCTTAACCAGCACCCTACAGTGCCACCTTTGGGTGCCAAGTGCCATAGGACCATCACCCCACAGAGTATGTAGGGCACAGCCAGCCTTATCTACAGAGCAACGGGCCTGCCCAGAGCTGTAGTGGAGTCCTGCGAGCTGGGGAGGAGGTAGGCAGACAGATAAGGGAGATAAGGGGGCTAAGGGAACGTGCTGGAATTCACTTGCTGTCCTCTGCCTGCTGCTGACAAGCAAGAATGGGCTCTGGGCAGGAGAATGGACTGAGATAGGGAGACACGTACTCTCAAGTCAGGCCAGAGGTCAGCTGGAATTGTGGCAGGACTGTGGTTCAAGGAGCAGCCGTAAGTGGGGGAGGGACAGGGAGTTGTTAACCTCTGTGTTAACAAAATCAAATGCTAATCCCCCCCCCCCTCCTAAGCAAATGAGTAGTGTTACTACAGGTTTATGCCAGTACAGAGCCAGCTACTAGGGACCCGTGTTCATTGCATTTTCCCCATTGGCAGTAATGGGGAAAATGCAGTGGATATGAGTCCCTATTCACAACATAGGTGCCAATGCTGTAGACCCCACCATGGGTGCTGTATGCTGTTCCCCCTTCCAGGTAGCTCATCATCACATCTACACAAGTTACTTAGAAGGGGTCAGCGCTGGACAATTGGAAACTGAGGCAGGGAGGCCCCATTTCCTAGATCTTTTCCCTACAGCTTCTGATTCTGCTGCTGCTGCTGCTGAGGGAGACCGCTTTCCCCTTGCTACTCCCAGCAGCTCCCCACTGCTGTCTGTGCTCTGGGGAGACAGGGGGAGGATGCACAGCAGCACAGAGGATGCGCTGTTGAAGCGGACCAAGGCATTCTTTGTGCTCTGGGGAGAGCGAGGGGAGACTGTCTAGCCGCAGAGACCGCAGTAGGGAATTCCCACTTTCTGGGCTCCCAGTAAGAGAGACAAGGGGTGACCATATTTCTCTATGCTGCAAAAGAGACATCATCGCCCTTAGTGTATTCATGTATTTTTCTCTCTCACGTGTATAGTTCTAATACCACCCTTAAGTATTAAATGCAGTAAGGCGTATACTTGAATTTAATGTTTAACATGGCACTCGTGTATTGCAAAATGCAGCAAAACCTACCTTGGAGTTTTAAAAACAATTAATAAAACACTTTCCATGTACAAATGAAAATTAACTTTAATCTGAAATCCAGCTTTAGCACAATCGATCTTGGCCTCCCCCGCAGAGCTATCCAGCTCAGTCTCTCTTGGCCATGGTTGTGGCTGCAGCCGCCCTGGCACAACACGCCCCAGTGTGACAGTATTGCTGCTGCTGCTCCGCTACCCCCATGTCTTCCACTAGCAGGCCCGGCTTGCCTCTGCTCAGATCTCACTCTGGCTGCTTCTGACCCCCTGGTATGCTGGCCAAATTTGCAGATGACACAAAGTTATTCAAAGTAGTTAAAATCTGAGCAGACTAAGAAGAATGGAAGGAGGATTTTGCAAGACTGGGTGATTGGGCATCCACATGGCAGATTAAATTGAATCAGAAGATCTTTCACAAACCGACATGACTATAGAAGAGGTTCTAGAGCAAATTGACAAACAGTAACAAATCACCAGAACCAGATGGTATTAATCCCAGAATTTTGAAGGAAATCAAATATGAAGTTGCAGACCTACTATTGGTAATTTGTAACCTTTTGCTAAAATCTGCTACTGTAGCAGAGGATTGGAGGGTAGCAAATGTAACTCTAATATGTTTAAAGAGCTCCAGGCGGGATCCTGGAAAATACAGTCTTGTGAGCCTGATGTTGGTGCTGGGCAAATTGGTGGAAATGGTTGTTAAGAACAGAATTACTGAGCATATTGATAAACACGGCTTAATAGGGAAGAGTCAACATGCATTTAGGAAAAGGAAGTCATACCTCACTAATCTATTGGCAATTTTGAGGGTGTAAATAAGCATGTGGACATGGGTGAGCTGGTCGATATAGTGTTTTTGGACTTTCATAAGGGATTTGATTTTGCGAGAACATCAAATTAAACTCACAATATGGAGCTATTTAACACCACAAAGTAGGAATGGGACTCTCCGTTTCGGTTTTAACCAAAAGTGGCCCTCTCGGATCCCAATTATCTGATCTTCCCATTGAAGTCAATAGTAAATCCTCCCATTGACTTCAATGGGAAGCTTCAGGAGGAAACCTCCATCCATGTCCACCCCACTCCTGGCCTCAGAGGGTAGGGCTCCATTACCCTCAACAGTCCCATCCAAACCCGCTAGGGCCTGTCTTTAGCGCATCTCCACCCCCTGGGGCCCCTGTAAAGTTACTTACCATTGCTGGTCCAGAGCTCCGAGAAACGATATGAGATCTGAGACACAGGGGACTCAAAACCAAAATAAACTGACACTGATAATTTGCCGAGTCCCACCCCTACCACAAAGCATTGCTTGTATGAACCCCATGTACTGGAAATGCTGGCAAAAAGGTGGAGAAGTAGGACCTCACATTCACTGCTGGTGGGCTTGCCCTCTGATTTCTGAGCTATGGAAAGAAGTATGGAAAAAATTTGGAATGGTCACTGGAATGGTGACACCATATAGATCAGAGACAGCACCTCCTGGGCCTCTTTCCAACCCAGGGTATTATAAGGGTCAGAACTGACACATCAGTAGCTCTGCTTGACAGCAGTACATACAATTGCCAGTAATTGGAAGGATGCACAGGGGTCAATGGTTAAGAAGTGGTTCCAGAGGCTTTGGGCGTCCATAATAATGGAACGGATCTCAGCAGAGACCAAAGGAGATTTAGATCAGTTTTACCTGATATGGAATCCAATCTGGACAATCCTAAAGGATGTTAAAATTGTCAGAAAATCAAAACATGATTTGTGTTTCCTAGAAATATAGAGAAACTACGACTCCTGAGCACACAACCATAAAACAGAGACACGTGTGTTCAATTAAATATAATCAAGTCTTTATTGAAGTTATATCAGGCGGCCACTGCCACCGGGCCAGGAGATGAACCAGAATAGGTTTTAACTTAAACATTGTACTGTCATGGTTTCTTTTCATTCTATTCTTGGTTTTGTTTTTTTAATTATTTTATTTAAGTTTCATGGATGTAGATATATTAATTTAAATGCAGTTTTTAGAATATTTTGTTTCTATTCTAGATCAACTATAAGCATGGTAGAGATGATCTACATGTATTACAGGAGGGCATGCAGATGTATATTATCTTTTTCTATCCAGCTATAAGCCAAAACAAGGATGATACCTGAAAACATCAAAAATTGAATTAATAAGCATGTACTATTGACTGTATAAAAGAACTTATGCAGTAAAGATTTTAATTGGGGAAAAAAAGCAGCAGAAGAAGGTGTTTGATAAGGTCCCTTATGAGAGACTCTTGGGAAATGAAAGGTCATGGGATAATAGGCAGTATCCTGTCATGGTTCAGCAGCTGGTTAAAAGATAGGAAGCAAAGAGTAGGACTAAATAATCAGTTTTCACAGTGGAGACAACTAGTGGAGTGCCCCAGGAATCTGTACTGGCACCGGTGTTGTATAATATATTAATTAATGATCTGGAGAAGGGACTAAAAAGTTAGGTGATCAAATTTGCAGATGACAGTTATTCAAGGTAGTTAAAACTTGAGCGGACTGTGAAGAATTGCAGGAGGATTTTGCAAGACTGCATGACTGAGTATGCAAAATGGCAGATGAAATTTAATGTAGACAAGTGCAAAGTGATGCACATAGGGAAAAATAACCCAAACTATATGTATACAGTGCTGGGTTATAAATTAGGAATTGCCACTCAGGAAAAGGATCTTGGGAGTCATTGTGGACAATACATTGAAATCCTCAGCTCAGTAGGGATGTCAATTATGGGTACGGCTTAATCTGTAACTGCCTGTAATCGGCTGTTATGGAGTAATCTGTACCAGTCTGTAACAGCGGTCAGCAAGTTGCAGAGCCGCTGTTACGGACCTAGGTTTTCCACTCCCCACCCTCCGGGTTCTAATATGGTACTTTTCAGCCTCGACAAGCTTGACTGAAGGTCCGGGGGGAGTGTGTTCCTTCTGTATGGAGGAGCCCCGTGGCAGGCTCCCTGGTCGCAGCGCACGGTGGAGGTCCCTGCTCCACAGAGCCTATGTGCAAAATGGCCACTGGGGCTGTTTTGTGCACACACCGCCCATTGCAAAAATGGAGCCAGCATTGTTGGTGCCACTTCAGAAAAGGGAAGCCATTCTGCTCATGCGCGAACAGTGCCATTCACACATGCACAGAACAGCTACCTTTTTCCAAAATGGTGCCGATGCTGCCAGCACCATTTTGGAAGAGGACTGAGTATGTGCAAAACAGCCCAGTGGTCATTTTTTCCACACATGCTGTGGAGTAGGGACCTCCACAGCACACTGTGGTGAGGGAGCCCCCTGGACCTTCAATCAATCCCGCTGGACTTTCAATCAAGCCCTCCGAGGCTGGTAAGTACCATACCAGAGGTTGGAGTGGAAAAACGAATCCATAGGTGTGGGGGTAAATTGGTTGGTTTGAGGTTTTTTTATATTTAAATATGGGTCTGTAACTGTACCCATAATTAAGTCTGGGGAAGAAACCCAAACATATCGTAACCAAGCCGCAACTGAAAATTGATGCAGGTTTTCATCCCTACAGCTCAGCATGCAGCAGAGGTTTAAAAAAATAATAATCAAACGTTAGGAATCATTCGGAAAGGGATAGAGAATAAAACTAAAAATATCATAATGCCTCTATAGATCTAGGGTATGACTGCACCCAAGACCAGCCCTAGACCAAATTGGACCCCAAGAGAGGAGCATCTTTTGTGCCCCCCCCCCATTTGTTCAACATTTTGAGTACTTTATAGTTGAGTAGATAGCCCATGACAACCATCCCCAAGCCCAGTACTCCTGAAACCCTGGCACCTCAGGCAGTCGCCTACCCCTAAATGCAGCCCTGACCACACTGAGCACTGTGCGCAGGTCTGGTGGCCTCATCTAAATAATAATTCAAAAAAGACATAGTAGGCCTAGAAAAGGTACAGAGAAGGGCAACAAAAATGATCAAGAGTGTGGAGCAACTCCCGTATGAAGACAGGTTTAATAGGTCGGGGCTCTTCAGCTTGGAAAAGAGATGACAGAAGGGATAGAAGTTTATAAAATCATAAGTGGGGTGGAACATGTAAATGGGGAGTGGTTATTTACCCTCTCAAATAGTACTTCTAGAACAAGGGGACACTCCATTAAATTAACTGACAGCAGGTTTAAAACAAATGAGTGTATTTTTTTTCCACTCAGTGTACAATTGACTTGTGGAATTTACTGCCAGAAGAAGTGGTCAAGGCCAGTACTGTAACTAGTTTTAAAAAGGAACAGGATAAGTTCTTGGAGGATAGGTCCATTAATGGCTATTAACCAAGTAGGTTTGGGGGATGGAACCGCTTACTGTTGTGGGCTGGAACAACAGGGAATAGATTGCCCATTGTGACCTGTTGGGTACTTCTCTCAGAACAAAGATCAGCCACTGTCAGGGACAGGATGCTGGTCTTGATGGACCATGGGTCCGACTTAATACGGCACTACTTATGTTATTCAACAAAGGGTTCTGAAGGAACTCAAGTATGAAATTATACATCTGCTACTTGTAATTTGTAACCTATTACTAAAATTTTCCACTTTACCCAAGGATTGGAGTGTAGCGAACGTAATGCCAATATTTAAGGGCTCCAGAGGTGAGCCTGGAAACTACAGACCAGTAAGCCTGACATTGATGTTCAGTAAACTGATGGAAACGGTTGTTAAGAATAGAATTACTGGGCATATTGATAAACAGGGCACAATGGGAGTCAACATGGATTTAACAGTGAAGTTGTGCCTTACAAAGCTACTGGAATTTTTTGAGGGTATAAGTATATGGATAAGGGTAAGCCAGTAGGATCAGAATTTTCAGAAGAGGCTTTTGATAAAGTCCCTCACAAGAGACTCTTGAGGAAATTAAATAGTCATGGGATAGGAGGCAGTATCCTAATGTGGATCAGTAACTGATTAAATGATAGGAAGCAAAGAGTAGGACTAAATGGTCAGTTTTCACAGTGGAGATAAGTATTGGTGTACCCCAGGATCTGAATGGGGACCAGTGTTTTTTAATATATTTATTAATGATCTGGGAAAGGGAGTAAAAATTAAGTGATCAAATCTGCAGATCACACAAAGTTATTCAAGGTAGTTAAAACCCGAGTGGACTGTGAAGAATTGCAGGAAGATCTTGCAAGACTAGGCGACTGGGCATCTAAATGGCAGATTAAATTTAATGTTGACAAGTGCAAAGCGATGCACATAGGGGGAAATAATCCCAACCATATGTACACAATGCTGGATCCTAAATTAGGGGTTACCACTCAGGAAAAGGATCTTGGAGTCGCTGTGGACAATATATTGAAAGCCTCAGATCAATGTGCAGCAGCAGCCGCCAAAAAACCAAACAGGATGTTAGGAATTGTTTTGAAAGGGATAGAGAATAAAACTGAATACACCATGCCTCTATATAAATCTATGGTAACCACATGTTGAATATTGTGTTCAGTTCTGGTTGCCCCATCTCAAAAAAGATATAGAACTAGAAAAGGTACAAAGAAGGGCAACAAAAATGATTAAGGGTATGGAATGGCTCCCATACAAAGAGGGTCTTGATAGGTTAGGACTCTTCAGCTTGAAGAGACAACTGAGAGGGGATATAATAGACGTTTATAAAATCATGAGTGGTGTGGATAGGGAACAGTTATTTACCCTCTCAAATAGTACTAGATCTAGAGGACACTCCATGAAACTGGTAGCAGATTTAAAACAATTTGTTTCACTCAGTGCCCAATTCACTTATGGAATTTGTTGCCGGAGGAGGATATCAAGGCCAGTACTGTAACTGGGTTTAAAAAAGGATCAGATGCGCTCTTGGAGAGTAGGTCCATTAGCAACTATTAGCCAAGTAGGTTTAAGGGGCATCTTACTTCAAGAGCTGGGAGTGAACAAAAGGGAATGGATTGTCCATTGGGACCTGATGGGGACATCTCCCAAGCAACCAAGGCTGCCCATTGTCAGAAACAGGTTGCTGGGCTCAATGGACCATTAGTCTGACCCAGTATGGCACTTAAAAGTCTTAGTTCCTGTTCCTCAGCCACTATAGCCTCATGTTCTCTCCTCCTTATGAAGGACATTGCTGTGGGGAAGTGCTGGTTAGAATACTGCAGGGCATGTACCGGAGGAAAAGGCCAGCAGGTGTGGTACTAAGTGCCAGCATATTAGAGACATTAGGAAGTGTTCAGAATGGGGATTGCAAGGACCGCCCATATCATGCCGACAATGGGAAGGGAAAGAGCAGCTTCCTGCTGCTCACAGGACACAAGAGGGAGACCAGGTGTGTAACTGTCCAGATGCCCAAAAGGACAGGCAAGAGGAGTTTTGCATCTCACAGCCAGACCGACAAGATGCCTGTCCCTCTCCCCAGCCTCTTGCTTAGAGCCCTAAGGGTCCCTTCCATGTACTGTCTGCACCATCTCCTTTAGAGCCTCAGCTCAGAGCCACCACTGGCCCAGGGGCCACATGAGGCAGGTACCAGGCCACCACATATGTGATGGCTTCTCTCGCACTCCAAGGAGATTACCCATTTGGCTGTACAGGTACCCTCATCATGGGACGGGGACTGGGAGGCAGAGTACCACCCCAGGACATACGGGTGCTCACTCCACAAAGCATCCAAATGCAGCGTGTTCTCTTCCTTTGCAAGGCTGCTGCGTTGCATTGGTGCCTGCTCCACACGCAGGGCGGGCTGCATTTCCTCAGGGACTCCTTCCTTGAATAAAAATTGCACATTGTCTAGAGGTACCACGCTATGAATGGACTAAGAAGCTCCTCTTCCAACAGTGCTGTGATTCGAAACATGCACCAGTGCAAGGGGAATGGTTCATAATGCTGGGATACACAGACCCTTCCCCTTTGAGCTGCTGTTCCCAGCAAGTAGACTGGTCAGAAACAGCCAGGGTGGGCCCGACCATTAAGGCAAGGTAGGTGGCTGCCTAGGACAACAACATAAAAGGGGCAACAAAATACCACCCATCTAACATTTGCTGCCCTGGGGCTATACCCAAGTGGGTGGCAGGGTGTAGCAGAGTTGGGAGGCAAGGCCTGGCTGGCCCACGCAAGCACTGTCAAATAGGGGGCCCATAGCCAGGTCCTGCTGCCCTTCACATCACACTCAGGTTCCCACCACCCCCGCCCAGCTATCCCCAGCTCCTCCTCCATGACCCCAGCTTCCTCATCCCCCTACTCCATCCCACAGGGCAGGAGATCTCAACCCTCCCAGTCTAGGGCAGCAAAGAGGCCAGTCCTAGGAATAGCTTTGCACAAAGGAGAACCAGTTGCTTCCTCCCCGTGATGGTACATCCTGAGCCTTGCTGTTCCAACAGCCAGGACAGGAACAATCCTGCTTTTGGGTAACCTGGGCCAAACCCTCCTATCTTTTCAGAGAACTCTCTGTTGAAGCCAGCCTGGCAGGGGCCCTGCAAAAGCCAGGAAGGGGAAAGAAGGGACACTAGGCCCTGGAGATAAGCAGCCAGTCTCTCCCCTACTCTCTACACACCTCTGTGCAAACAAAGTTGGCCTGAGACTACAGATAAAGGGTCCGCCTGACCCTGGAGGGGAACAAAGGCCTCTCCCAGCAGTTCACAATAAACCCTTGACATTCCCCATTAACACTTCCCCACAGAGAACAAAGGGGGAAGGAGAGGTGGTCTCTGGGATCCCATCCAGGACAATGAAACCTCCCCTCTCCTCCCCCACACCTGGGGATAATCATTACCCCAGAGGAGGCTGCATTAAAAGACCCCTGTGGATTATCCAGGTGCAGCTGCTGGCTGTGCCCCATAATTGACACCAAAAGGAGTTATGCATGTAGGCTACGTATGCGCCAGTTACAGCCCAGTCCCAAGTAGGGACATGGAAGGAGCTCATGAAAAGGGTCACCCACCACTAGCATGGCTCCAACCACTTTTAGTTCAATCCTTAGCTGCAAGGAAAGAGGCACTTGCTCTCATTTCAGAGAGAGGGAAAACTAAGTACAGGGATGTTAAGCTACTTCTCAAAGAGCACAGCACTGTTTTCAGTACAAAGCAACTGAAGCGCAGAGGCCCCCAGGACCTGTCCTAACAAGGCCCCATTCCCCCCAAACTCCCCCCCCCCTAAAAAAAAAAAAACAACAAACAAACACAAGACACCCAGGAATCATTCCTGGCCTCGAGTTACACCAAGAAGAGAGCGTTTTGCGTTCTGCTGTGTTCAGGCACCAACCACTCCCTGTATCTGTCCAAGGAAGGGGAAGGTCTTCCCCACACCACAGAAGTAGGCTGGGAGGAAGGCCCTGCTTTTGATCCCCGGCTGCTTGGTCCCTGAACGCAGAGAATGTAAGGGCTGCATTCCAGGGCAAGCTGGGCCAGTGGTTTCTCCGGTGACTTCATAACAGGAATGTGGCTTGGAACAGGAAGCAGAGCAGCACAAGGAATGCTGCTCCTGGCCTTTGGCACGGGTTTTGTTTGTACCGCTTAAAGAGCAGGACGCCCCCTCTTTTGTGCTTCTCTAAAGATTGGTGACCCCAACCATCCTTTCCCATTGCTGTCACCACCCCAAAAGCATTCCAGTCAGGTCAAAGGTCCTGCCACACAGGAAGGGGAGGCAATGCAGAGGAGGGAGCAACAGACACACCACAGTCAGCTGCCCTCACACGAGCTAAACACAGGACAGGACTAGGCCTTCGGGTTCCTTGTATGGATAACATGGAGACTGGCAGAAGGGGTAGCAGGGCCCAGGAACACCCAGGTTTTTAATCACAGCTCCAGCACACCCTCTGCATCCTCAAACAGGTCACTTTTCTGCCCCATACCCCAGCTTTGTGCCATATTGCAATGCTCACCTCTTGCACCGAGGACATGTAAGCCAGACAGGAGAGCACAGCCAAACCCCTTGTCTTCCCACTGCAGAGCAGAGTCACCCAGCAGCTCTATGCATTCTGGTGCTGCTTAGTGTTCACATGCAGTAAGGAAGGGGCAGAATCATCTTGAGCATCATGGTTGCCCCTGCTGGTGGAGCAAAGCAGCTAGCTGCCCAGGCTGGTTTCAGACCAAGTCACAGACTTTGTGGGCCTGCAAAGCTGCCCACTCCTTGATGTGGAGCCAGATTGCATCTCACTGCTCAGTGGTTCTCAAACTGTGGGGTGCCCCCCCCCCCCCCACACACACAACATGGAGATCACAGAAGGGATTCATGTGGGGGGAGGGGGAGAGAACTAGCTCAACTGGCTGAGCTAGGGCGTTTTCAAAATGCCAGGGAAGCAAGGCGGGAGAGAAAGGAAGCAACAGAAGGGTGGAAAGGTGTATATAGACCATGCTTGCTGGGCAGAGGGGCTTCAGCTACCATAGACAAGAGGAAAAGGGTGCAGAGTTTTAAAAATCTGAAGCCACTGGCCTAGAGACAGGCAGGTCAATCTCACTTCATGAGAAGCCATGGTGCTACCAAACCACTCCCTTGATCCAAATGCTGGTGGTACACCAACAAGGAGAGAACAGGTGCAACAGGCGGTTGCATAGAGAAGGGGATGCCAACTTGTAAGGATCCTGGTGTGTATGGAGAGTAGGGGCAGGGTGTTATACAGGCTTTGCACACAGATGGAGCTAGGTTAGGTTCTGGGGTAGAAGATGGAATGGGGGACTCTGCCTCCCCATTCCTGTGGCAAGGATGACAGCTGCACACGCTAATGGGAGCACTGCACTGCCTGTTCCTATTATAGTTACATGCTTGACTCTGCAGGGGCAGAAGGAATACCCCCTACTCTGAGTAGAAGAGTCACACTGAGAAAGGGATCAGACAGTCACCCATGGTGCTGATGGGTAGGCCACTCTTGTCTGACAACCAGACAGGAGCAGGGTTCAAGACATGTGGCTCCAGCATGGATGGGGTAAGAGGCCAGTGCACCTACAAGAGCCTTCCCCAGCATATCCAGCAACCAAGTGACATTAGTCCCATATACAGGCAGGTGGATACCCCCAGCAGGCAGGAGTTAGAGTAGTGCTTGCAGGGAGGGGGCCAACAACTGCATTAGGACAGGACACCGTAAATCACAATTTTTCAGGTGTGGCTCAAACATACCTCACCCCTGAACAGGGCTGAGATTGTGCCCCTCACCAGGGCAGTCCATCCATGTGCCTGCTGCGAACAGCTGCTGTCGCCTACTGGGCACTTGCCGGCACTGCACTCTAAAGATGACAGGTGAGCTGCCAGCTCAGTTGCACTGTACCGTGCAGTGGAATCCAGTCTGCCCAGATGCCTGACCTCTAAGAACCGCAGTCTACTGGTTACATACTGATCAGGGACACTGCTCCTGAGGTGCACACAGCAGTCGACAGCTTGCGCAAACTTCAGTCATTGCTTGGGTGACAGAGAAGTGCTTTCCCAGGGCACCTGCCGGGGGAGAGGCCATGGAACTGTAAAGCACTCCATGAATTGCATTGTGTGCTCTGGGCACCACTGTACAAACCTCCACTAGGGTCCTCCTGCCAGGGACTGAAGAATGGGGAGCTATATGATGGGTACTGCCAGTACCCCCTCTCTGATAGGAACAGACTTTTCCCTATACCCAGAACTGGGCACACCACATATTCCTCTAACTGCAGCAAGAGAGAAATGTGCCCTTCCAAGATGCCCCCTAGTGTAAGGTTGGGGATGATGGGGTGCAGGGAGGATGCTGACTCCCTCCACCCACTCTTCTGCTGCATGCACAGAGCAGACGCAGGCATGGGGCCAGTATATATTATTGTATTTCACATATTCTATTTCTGGTTTAATACCTTCAAGAAGCTTTACAAAGTTGGTTTACAAAGTGGTGCCCAACCCATTCTAGTACCTAGTGCACTGGCACACACACCCCAGCATGCCTGTGGAGCACACAGTTGCAGAAGGTGGCGGTGAGAAAGATGCTAGATCTAGTTTACAGAACAGCATTGCTGTATGCTGGTGTCAATAAGACGCATAGGGACTGGCTCCTGTGCCTGCAGAGTAGGGATGGCATGGGCACGATTTGCTTACCCCATGTTGCGCCCTGCATCTTCAGAGAGGCACTGGAGAGAGCAGACATTCAGCCATTCCCCATCCAGTACTACGGAGCCAGTAAGTGCTAATTGTGAGAGTGCAATGTGGATGCTTGCCCTTTAGGAAAGCTACAAGCAGGTCAAGCTCACCTGGAAGGGCAAGGAGCAGAATTCAAACCTGGGAGGGAAGGCACTAAATCCTGTGCCTTGAAACGCTAGAGCCACCCTCTTCCCTTTAAGCAGAAAGCTCCCCCTCAGTCTCTCTCAATTGGCATGAGGCACCAAATGTTTTGCCTGAATGACAAAGCTGGTTGGTGGGGCAGAGTGGGGAAAAGGGCACGGTAGCCAGTCAAGGAACTCTTAAGGGCAGGATTTGGCAGTCATGCGGAAGATTTCACAGCCTGGGCAGAGACTATGCTAGCAGGAAGCTTCCTCCAGGGGGCAGCAGCCTCAGCCCTGAAAACTGCAAGGCGCTCAGGAGTGGGAGTAGACCGCAGTGGCAGTGGTGCTTCCTGCAGGGTTCTGGTAGCGCTGGCGGGCATGCTTCTCGCAGTACATCTCATCACCCACCCAGAAGTGGCCCCGCATCTTCAGGTTGAGGCCACAGTCGGTACAAACATAGCAGGCAGGGTGGCGGTACCGGTTCTCCTGGATTCGGACTGCCTGATTCCTGGGGGAAAACAAGACACAGCAAGCTACAAGGCTGAATCCCCACAGAGACATGTAAAGACATTATTTCCCCTCCAGCAAGAGGGACCTGGCTTTTCTGACCTCTCCTTTCCTTCCCAAGTGCAGCGGAATTGCCTCAGGCTGTAGAACCATCTCCTCTGTCTCCACCCTGTCCAGGACACTGCAGCTCTCTGCCCCTACACAGTCAAGTCGGGAGGCTGTAAAGCACCTTGTCTCAGACTTGTAGGATGTGAGCCTCGTGGCTCCAAGCCAGAGCAGCACTCCACAGCCTTTTTTTTTTTAAATTATTAAAACTTATATCCCACCCCTCCTGCTCAAAGGCAGCTCGGGGCGGCGAACAACATGCACACAAAAAAAAACAACAACAACAAAACATTTTAAAATAAATCTACAAATTTTAAAACAAATAATAAAAACACACCCTCCCTCCCAAACCCCACCTCCCCCACCAAAAGCCTGGCGGAACAGCCAGGTCTTACACAAACGTCAAAACAACAGGAGGGTGGGGGCCAACCAAGCCTCCTCCGGAAGTGAATTCCACAGGACGGGCAGCCACCAAAAAAGATCTCACATCAGTGGCCACCCATCTCACCCGGGGAACCTTCAGAAAGGCCCCCACGGACGATCTCAGGGGTCGCACGGGCTCATGGGGAGTGAGGCGGTCCTGCAGATAGGTAGGGCCCAGGCCGTGAAGGGCTTTAAAGGTCAAAACGAGCACCTTGAACCTAGCCTGGTGCTTTATAGGCAGCCAGTGCACAGCCCAGAACACAGGTGTCATGTGCTCCCTGAGGCCCGCCCCAGTAAGAAGGGCCGTGGCATTCTGCACCAGCTGCAGCCTCCAGACCAGCTTCTCAGGCAGCCCCATGTAGAGCATGTTGCAGTAATCCAGCCTCGAGGTGATGACGGCATGGATGACAGTGGCGAGGTCAGAGTCAGAGGTATGGCCGAAGCCGCCGGACAAGTTGCAACTGCCGAAACGCACTCCCCGCCACGGCCACAACCTGAGATTCCAGGCTGAGCCACGAATCGAGCACACCCAGACTCTGCACTTGAGAGACCATGGGAGAGAAACACCCCCACCCCCAAGAGGAGATTCAACCACCCCCAGGTCCCCCAGGCCCTCACCT
>QEPC01007720.1:2252760-2315972 GCA_003113815.1 Sphenodon punctatus | reverse complement strand
CCCCCCCCCCCCCCCCCCATGCCTGAAAAAGCAGAGCAGTTTTATAGAAGATCTAAGTCATGCCTCAAGCTGCAGGGAAAGGTAAGAAACCCCTCTGAATCACTGCCAATCAGACTGAGGGGAGAGTTCCATACACCAATATGGGGAGCAGGTAGACCCTGCGTATGTGTAGAGGATCCTCCAGTCAAGCACCCAACGTAATGTCAGGAACTCATGTTCCTTGCATTTCCCCTGTAGCTGCCAATGGGCAAAACCCAGGGAACAGGCGGGCCCGATATAGCAGTCGGCCACCATAACATTCCATTGGTCCCACTGCGGGCATCTAATGCTTCAGAAAGAAATACACACCCTCAAGATGTTCGGATGTGTAAAAATAAAAAAGAATTTTTTTAAAAAGTCTGTAGCATCAAA
The DNA here is from genome assembly GCA_003113815.1 of Sphenodon punctatus. Taxonomy (NCBI): domain Eukaryota; kingdom Metazoa; phylum Chordata; class Lepidosauria; order Sphenodontia; family Sphenodontidae; genus Sphenodon; species Sphenodon punctatus. Next base: position 2,315,561 of record QEPC01007720.1, on the reverse strand, counting down.
TATATTCCTTACAAGTTCTGTGCTGCACCTCGCTCCCCCACTCCCAGCTGAAAGGAGAACCTAGGAGTCCTGTCACCGCAGTATTCCACCATCGTGAGATAAAGGATCATGGCCTCAGGCATGGGAGTGCCATGGAGATCAAGCTTATGCCTCCAAGTGCTGTAGCCTATGGCTAGTTTCCACAACGGGCAGGTCTCCGACACCCCAGAACACAGTTCTGTCTGCCCCACCCCCAGACCCATCCCTGCCCCCAAGTATCTGACACTCACGCGATGTTGCCATTGCACTTCTCACACACATGTAGTTTGTGGACCCCAGCCACAGAGCTGACGACAGGCTTCTGGATTTTGGGAGAGAGCTGGCTGGGAAAGTTGGTTGTGGTGCCATCTGCCAAAGGAGCACAATGGACAGTTTAGGAGTCAGGAAATGTCACCATGCCCACACCCCACTGCCATGGGCCTCTGGGACCACATGACCTTGCGCCCCTCACCCTTCTCATTCAACTCTAGGGCTGCCTGGAGCACGCGGAACGTGCTGGACTGCCGTGGGGTGGCCCTGGTCTCGCGGTTCTCCTGAATCATCTTGTAGACCTCAGAGTCGCCTTCAAAACGCGGCATGGCCAGCTCTGTGTCTAGACTGGAGAAAGAGGGGAAGGGGGCATCAGGGCTGGTGAGAGGGAGTACACCAGCCCCTTTCTTAGGAATACAAAACAACCTTGTGACCCCCCCACCAATCAGATGGGTGTGCAGTCTACTAGTCACAACACTTGCACACCAGAGCAACAGGTGACTCAGGGTCTGGAAAGCAAGGTGGGGGGGAGGCCTTGTTCCCAGGGAGCTCCGAGCTACATCAAGGCTCTAAACAGCTTCAAGATCTCGTCGCCCTTGGCCCCTTCTCTGAACAGGGCTGACTCGGGGGGGTGGGGGGGAGAAGAGTTGACCTGCTTCAACTTCCTTCATCCCTCCAGGCCTCCCTCCTTCCCCCCACAGAAACCCTTGAAGCCAGGCAAGCAGCAACCCAGAATCCCAGCTTAGTTTCAGAAAGGGAATTTAGCCAGCAGAATAGCCCCTGGCAGAGCCACAGGAGGTGGGGCTCCTCTCCCCACCTCAGGGGACATCTGGCCTCCTGTGACATGGATTCTCCAGTCCCTGGACTGCCCAGGTACTGCGAGGAAGTAGGCTGGCTTCCCTCTGCGTTCTCAACCCGAGTGTCCCCTGTCCCCAGTGGCCAGGTTGTCTGTGCCATCCCCAGGGAAGTCTGCTGCCCCAGAGCAGGAGCAGCCTTTGAAGAGTCATGTCCTTGCTGGACAAAGTGGGGATTCCCCATTTCCTTGCTGCTGCTGCTCTCCCTGGGGGTGGGACAGGGACTGGAGTCTGTTATCCACCAAAGTAGGGGCCCTGCCTGCTGCCCCTTCACCTGTGCGTCTCTCTTTGGGTCTAGGCTCCCAGCTCCACTCAAGCTGTAGACACTCCCCATGTCCAACGCCCAGGCCTGCCCTGCCCCAACACACCTTGCTTTCCAGGTTCGTCAGCAGGTAACCCTTACTTGGCTAATCCCGTACAGTTGCCTGGTTAAAGCTTCAACCAGAGAATCACTAGGCAAAGATTGACATCTCTACTAGGCCAGGAGCCCCCTTCCCTGATCAAGAGGCGCCCCTTGCAGAGGCTGACCACTGCCTGACCCCTCCCCACCCCCATCAGAGCACAAAGACACCCTGCAACTGAGCAAGAGGGGAGCCAACCAGAGGTTTAAACTTAGCCATGGGAGTCACCCTACCCCCAAACTCCCCATAGGTATCCTCTTGTATCCCCAGCTTGTGGCACTTGATAGAATAGCAGAGAGGCTGTAGGCCAAGCCTAGGGTACATTGGCAGAGTTGAGACCCAGGACAGAAAGAACAAAAGGCACAATCCCAACCCACAACCTGCCTCACCCTCCTCTAGACCTAAAACAGTGCATCTCAGTGCCAGCCTGCAAGCTTCCCCCCCCCCCCCTGAGTTCAGGGGTCTGCCAATGCCCAGGCCCCAGGTGAGAGCCCAGCACTATTTTACCAGCCTAGACAACACCACACTTCCAACTTGGCCTTCCCTAACGTCCCTGGCAGGACAAGCTCTGTTCTGTGGACCTGCTCGACTCCAGTCCCAGTTACCTGTTCCGGGGGCTGTAGGGAGGAAGTGATCCCCTGCCCTGGTCCTTCATCTCCCATGAACTGTGGGGGGAGTATGCTCCTGGGGACGGAGAACTGTTGAATGGAGGCAGAACCGCAACTGGAGACCCACCAGGGCGACTGAAGCTTCCCCGCTCCTGAGAGAGAGGGGTTGGGGAAGTGTAAGGATAGAGATGTCTTCAGGAGCAGAGAGCATCAACTTGGAGAGATGGGCAGCCAGGACCATGCTTTTTGCACCATGGGACCAGCAGGCTCTTTCATATGGGAAAACCCAAGCAAGACAAACCCTACAGCCAATGTTCAGAAATATGGCAACCCAGTGGGGCCAGTACTGCAAGGCTAGGATTACAAGTTTTATGGTGCAGTCACAGGGCCTTGTGGTACTATAATGGTAGTGTCTCTCTATGGACCCTGGGGTCAACCAAGTGTCCCCAGCGCCTGTACAGAGACACCGCCATTATAGTACCACAAGGCCCAGTGGCTCTTTGTGCAAACAAAATACCAGAGCCAGATCCCTACCTTCTCAGCCAGCACCTCACTCCCCTTCACAGGGTGCAACTACACTAGGGAGTTGGTGCATGCACCCCAATGACACTAGGCTGGAACTCTCAGTGCACTCACAAGAGCTGGCTTTCTTTTGCTTTGGAGGTTTGTCCTATGGTTCATGGCACTGGCATTTGCATGCAAGCTGTCTCATACATTTGCACAGCATGTGCCTTTGCCTGCCTAGAGCCCCAGGGAAGGAGTCCCGAGCTCAAAACCCAGAAGGAAGAGTTCGCAAGCTCAAGGAATTGAAGAGCTTAAAGCAAAATCTGTCAATGTCACTAAGTCACCATTATCTCATTTTGAGGCTTAAATATTTCAGACAACAGAAAAGACTGGGATCAAGATTCATAACCCCATCCACAAATGGCATAACCTGACTTGAGATCCTGACCTATAGCTTGGGAATCTCTTAGCTAAATGCTCCAGTTCCATTGCATCCCATTCCCTGTGCAACTGGCTGTGGCTGCAGGGTTAGTGGCTGCAGACCACAGTCCAGCCACTAGAGGGCATCCCTTGCCTACATTCCATCCAGCTCCACCAAGTTTAAGGCTCTCAGTTTTTTCAGCAATTCTTAGGGAGCTGCACTGGGATGGGCCCAACAGCCAGGCTGTCCATGACAGGGGTACAAACATGCCACTCTACAGAAAATGTTGCAGTGCTTGAAGGAGCATGCTGCAGAATTCTGCCCAACCAACCAACCTGCAGAGCCAGGCATCCAGGCTGGGGAGTGAGAGCAGCACAGGGGACTCTTGTCTGGGAGAACTGGGCACTGAACTGGTGGGTTGAAGGGAGCTTGCAAGGAAGGCCAAGAGACTCGGTGCTAGGAGTTTTCATGACAGGCTGCAGTTCTTACAATGCCCCATCTCCCCAGAGAACCCTTTGCCTCCCCATACAATCCTTGCCCCCTCTGAGCAAGTACAGCCATTCTGGTGAGCAAATGCCAACAGGAAGGGTCACCCCATTCCAGCATGCCAGGCCACAGAAAACCCTGCTTCCTTTCCAGAGACTCTTGTAAGCAGAACACAATGCCCAATCTGGGCAGCCAGCTCCCTACCTCCCATGCCACAACTCTGCCTTTTCCCCCTTGAGGTAGTGGCTGCAGAACTCGAGAGGAGTCTGCGGAAGCCAGCAAGCTACGCAGTGCCAAGCCAATGCCCCTTTGCCATGGCACTGCCCAGACGTCAACCCCAGACTCCTATTTGTGGTTCAGCTGTCCCAATCCAGACAGAACCACCCCCAAGCCTGTTATTTTACCAGCTCAGCCAGCTGAGCATTGCTAGACCAGTAACTCCCCTCCCACTGCATCTGCTTCTGTTTAAGGGCCCCAGAGACACAAGAAACGAGAAACTCCTGCCTAAGTAGAAGCAAATGTTTGAGAGCAACAGAGAGCGCGAGTCTCTTCAGAAACACCCTGTAGCCAGCAGAGTCATACTCCCTACCCAGGGCGAGAGGAATTTCCCCTTTATGGCCACTGAGTCAATGGGCTGCCACATCTCAAGGAAGTCTGAAGCAGAAGTACTCCCCTTCACACTGCACAGCCTGATGAAGCCCCCAGCTCCGGCATGACTGCCCGTGACACAGCTGCCTAAGACAGTCACCCCTATAGGATCTTCATTCTCCCTTCCCACCCCCCCGGCCAAGGTACTTGCCAAGCAGCTACGGTTCCTGCAAATCCATACAGGAAGGCCTGGCCAGGTCAGCACTGCCTGAGCCAGACCATGCACCCAGCTCACTCCCATCCACAATCAGAGTCTGGAGCAAAGGGGAAAGCTAGAGTCTGGAGGGCAGCTCTCCCCTTTCCCCAACTGTGATAGGAGCGCTTTAGAAGTGGTTTGTCACCTCCAAGGTTAGCAGAATTATCTCCCAAGCAAGCCAGCCATACGGCTGACAAGTTTAGCTTCAAGGGGAAGGAAGCAACCAGGCCTGGTTCTGATTCCCCCATCCCAAGGGGAACCGCCACTCCTCTCAGACCCAGCTCTGGTGTGGCTGCAGAGGCCCAGAAATGAAAGCAAACAAACATTGGGATGGAAAGAGATGCAGCAGAGAAGCCAAGGGGCTGCAGAGCAAGGTGCCAAGTGGAACACATTGAACTCTGGGGCCACTGCACTTCCCAATTTGGGCTTGAAAAATAGCCCCAGCCCTGAGAAAATAGAGACAGGGAGAGAGAAAGAGAGAGACTGACTGGCCCCTGAAGCCAGCACCGCCAAGCTGGGAACCACCAACAGCAATATCCAGCCCAAGAGAAATATGACAGGCAGGGAGATGCAATGAACCTCCACCAGGGCAGGGAACAAGCAGGAAGGTCAGAGGGCTCCAACTCAGCACAAGCAAGAGGCTGCTGGGGGAACGGGGACCCAACAGGGACCCACCCACAAAGCGTGGGGCTCAGTCGTAGTGCCTCAGCCCCACTGGGAAAGCTCTCTGGTGTTGAGGCAGGCAGGAGGCGGCTTGGAATCGACACCTAGCATATACCCAAAGCAGAGCACGCACATGTATGGATTCCACAGCAGCAAGGCTGCCTTCCCTGCCAACGCCCCAGCCTCCCAGTGCCCAGGAGACACAGGCAGCACCTCCCCAAACTGGTTTCACCTCCCCAGCTCCTGGCTGTTGCTTGGAGACATCGGGTAGGAACAAGCAAACATCCCCAGCCAGGTGTGCTGCTGCAGCCTGCAGGGACATGTGTAAGGGAGCAAGGCAGCCAGCTGCCCAAGCACATCGCCTCATGGGGGCAGCAGAGACAGATGCCAAGTCCAGAGAGGCCCTTCACTGGCTTACAGAGCAGAAGCCAAAAATCAGAGTAAACATGAGTGCTGATCTGGCACTGTGGAATAGAGCCTGCACATGGACAGTAAGTGCCACCACACTCGAGGTTCAACACCCTCCTTGCCAGTACATCTGACCCTGGAGGAAGTTGGATTGAATTCCAAGGCAAGGCAGCGAGAAGCAAGGAGAGACCTGTGGGGAGGCAGATGGGGTCAGGCCGGTCTCACCGGTCTGTCCATAGAGTACGAGTGCTCCTTTTTACCTATGATCTCCCTGCCGCAAGGTGTCCCTTAGAATATCCAGTCACATCAGGGAGGATAATCTCTAAGGGACAGGACCATAGGCGATTCACCCCCAATTTTTGGAAGCTGTATAGAAACCCTGCCCAGCCCCCATTCCTGTGCCCTCGCCCTACCAACAGTTATCGGTCACCTATGGACAGAACCCCTCCTGCTTCAGGGTTTGAGCCAACCATGGGGCAACAGAGTCCCGAAGCAACTGGGTTAGCCTTTTGTTGGCCACTGGGATACGTATGCGCACGCACGTGAGAGAGATCTAGCCTCCTCCTTAGTCCTTGGGCATGCCCTGCCTCATCTCTGGCCTATCTTTCCCACAGAAGGGGGTGGAAAGGGCACTTCTGAGGCAGATTCTTCTGCCACTGTATCTAAGACATGATGTGGGCCATGGTCCCCAACACCTTAGCTGGAAGAACCACCACCTTCGCACAGTTTCAAGGATTGCCCCACTCCCAACCTTGCACAGAATCACCCCCTGGTTTCAGATACTCCCTGGAAGGGTTTGGAGGACCCCACCCCAAGCACAGTAAGATTCCCCTCCTTACCTGCCTGCCACTGGGATGCTGCTGTCCGTGGGGCGAGGGGGAACGATTGTTGCAGATCCCAGGGGAATTGGCCAGGGACTGGAAACTGAAAGGAGGAGAAGGTCAATGGAAAACCCATCCAGAGGCCAGACTCAGTGGGACCCTACCAGTACCTCCCCTGATCACGTATGGATATGCTACTCAGAGCCCAAGCCACCACCCCCACCATCCATGGATCTTAAGGTAAAGCGCTACCCTGCACAGGTCTGTCACAATAGCCCCTCCCCCACCCTGGGGTCTTACCTGCGGATGCTCACCACCGCCTCCCCTCTGCCCTCTACAGGCAAACTGGGCCTTTGAGGGCTGTAGGGGCTGCTGGGCCGGTAGCAGGGAGATGAAGGTGAGTAGGGGCTGCCAGGCCGCGGGCTGAGCGAGGCTGGGCTGGAGTAAGAGGATCTCACTGAGCTCTGACTGTCGTCTCTGGTTCTCACAATGTCCTGACAGTGGCAAGCAAGACAATATCAACCTGATTGAGACCACACCCCCCCAGAGACTCTAGGGGGGCCATTTCCTTTCCCACTCCACCGAGGAACCTCTCTGGGGCAAAGGGCTTGTGCATGGGGGGGCAGAAGGCTGTCAGTGCAGATAGGAAAGGCAACTGTGCCCCTCAAATGTCTGTGGAAACCCCACTGGTCCATGTGCGAGATCCACTTGGTACAGAGAGACTGTTACAGTCTCTAGCAACAGGGTATGACTCTTCAGCTCATCCTAAGGAGCTCCATGTTTGTTTTCAGTTCTGGTGGCCCTGGTTCAATCTCTGCCATTAGCTGGGTGGAACAGGATGATCTGCCTTGTCCATAAGTTCTTGCAGACTCAGACCAAAGAGTCCACTGCACTCCAGTTTTCACTGCCAGGGCACTTTATAAACAGGGCAGCCACCATAAACCCATTGATCCCTCCTTGGGTCACAGTTCACAAGGCACTCCTTGACATCGGGCAGGCCTGGATGACAAGGGGTTAGGCTCCTCTCACCCCGAGTCTTACCAGAACTGCTGGGCAACTCTCAAGTCTCCTCCCTCTTTCTTGGATGCATCCTCCCAGGCCTATGGCCATCCTGGAAAGGGAGCTCCAAGGTAGTGCAGGGTCAACTCCTCCAAGGGAAGCAGTCTCCAGGCTGCACCCTTGCCTCTTCACTGGTGGGCCTCCTGTTTGAGCTCCTAGCTAGGCCTCATATCCTCACAACTGAAACCAACTAGCCACCTAGACAGTTGAGCTGTTGTCCTGCAGAGGCCTGCACCCTGCAGCCACTTTGCACCTTTTCCAGCAAAGGGGGTAGCTGTTTTACACATACAGATGCCAGGGCACTGGGGAGACACAACTGAGCTCTCACTAAGACACCCATGCTTGGAAGCAAGGTCATGGGATGCAACTGAACTTGGAGCTCTTGACCTTTGGATTCCCAGAGGGGTGCAGGATACATTGAAAGAAGGGGGGGGCTCCCTAGGGGAAAGGTCACTAGTTTGCCACTTCCATACACAAAGCCTTGTACCCCTGTTCATGCTATCGGGGATGTTAGGCAGGGAAGTAGAGCCTTAATTCCTCAGTTGGAAAGGAAATCTGCATTCCCCAGACTGGCCTATTATAAGGGCAGGAGCTTACCTGGAACCGCACAGACAGCATCTCTGGGGAGATCTCCCCATTGGTTTGACTGGGAGAGAGCAGCCGAGACCTGAGAACAAGAGAGGGAAGAAGGGGATGGTTAAAGAGAACTGCAGCTGGCATCGTGTGAGAGGATTCCCAAGCCATGGCTCCCCCCTCAACCTCATCTCCAGTATGCACGCCCTTGGCTAGCGTCTGCCCCAAATGCTGCACTCTCCAGCACACATAGCTACCAGCACAGCAGACAACACCCCAATGTCCCTGTACCTCCCCTGCACCACCAGTGCCCATTGGGAATCATAGCATCTTTAAATTGGAAGGGACTGAGACAGTCAAGTCCAACCCACTGCTTGGTACAGATCTGCCATACCTAGATCAGTCCAGACATGCGCATCCAGCCCACTCTTAAAATCCTACAAAAATGGAGAATCTATCGCTTCTCTAGGTAACCTCTCTCACTACCTGACTGCTCTTAGTCCAGAATTTTTGCCTGATCAATCTAAAATAGCCCTTTCTGCAGCTTGTACCTATCGCCTCTTATTTATTTAGTCAGATTTCTATGCCACTCTTTCCTGCCTATGCATCTTGGGACAGCTAACAACATTATAGAAAACAAAAATAAAAATATAAAAACATTAAAATAACCCAAACAAAAAACCCAACCCTAACCCAACCTACCCATCACATGTCTCCCACAGCAAAGGCCCGGTGGAACAGCCAGGTCTTACGCTGTCTACAAAAAGAGGGGAGGTCTAAGGCAAGGTGGACCTCCAACAGAAGGGAGTTCCACAGATGTGGAGCGGTCACTGAGAAGGCTCTCCTCATGGTTGATACCTGGGAAACCCACGGGACCTCAAGGACAGCGCCCCCAGCCGACCACAGAGGCTGATCCATGATCCGGAGGATAAGATGATCCTGCAGATAGGTGGGGCCCAGGTCATTCAGGGCTTTAAGAGTCAAAACTAACACCTTGAATTGGACCCAGAAGACTATCAGCAGCCAGTGCAAAAAGCAAAGCACCGGAGTAATGTGCTCGCAACAACTCATCCCCCTAAGGAGACGTGTCACCGCATTCTGCGCCAGCTGCAGTCTCCGAACCGTCACCAGGGGTAGTCCCATGTAGAGTACGTTACAGTAATCCAATCTCAAGGTAATAAAAGCATGGAAGATTGTGGCAAGGTCCAAGTCAGACACATACGGCTTAAGCCGTCATACCAGATCTAGTTGGCAAAATGCACCCTTCACCACAGCTGCCACCTGGACATATAGACGGTGCTATAGGTCTAGGAGCAACCCCAGACTATGGACCTGAGATATCAGGGGAGGACGGACCCCGTCGATGATGGGGGTCATTACTCCCCTGGCTTTTCCCACAACTATCACCTCAGTCTGTTCAGCATTTAGCTTCAGGTGGCTCGCCCTCATCCAGTCCCTCACAGCCGACAGACACCAGGTAAGCACCGAGACTGCCAGGCCTGGGTCTGATGAAAAGGAGATACACAGTTGTGTGTCATCAGCATATTGATGACACCTTACACCAAACCCTCTGACGACCTCCCCCAAAGGCTGCATATACACATTGAACAAAAGAGGGGATAAGATGGAACCTTGCAGGACTGCACATGCAAGGCCATGGGGAGAGGATGAACAATCACCACACGTTGAGTTCTCCTGGCCAGGAAAGAATGGCACCCTTCAAGAACAGTCCTGCCCACTGGCTCAGTGTGGCAAAATGCCCGTTTCCCTACCAGAGCACCCTAGATAAACACTCTGCTACACCCTTTCAAACACCCCCCCCAGGGGCCTGGACAAATGCAAGGTCACAGGACAAGCGTTCTGGGCACGCTCCAAAAGCCAAGGACAGGGATCAGTATCTCAAGGTGAACGCCATGATGTCTCACCTAAGTGACATCACAGGCCAGAGGGCTCAGGCAGTTCACCTGGATTGGAGAAACCCCTACCTGGGGGCGATTCCCAAAGGTAAGGAGGGGTCGAGCTTAAAAAGCCAGGACACACCCCTTCCTCTTTATTACTCTCTCCTCACTCTTGGACGGAGATCTCCAGCAGACACTGCTAGACTGGTGACCTCCCTGCCTGGAGGCACACATGGACTGCAGGGCCTAACAGTAATTCTGGCTTTGCCAGGATAAAGACTTGGACCCCATAGGAAAACCATCACCTATGGAGATCTGATCAGAACCAGTGAGAGTACTTGCTTGCCACATCAGCTACAGTTGTAGGAGGACGTGTTCTAAATGAGCTAACAGGCCCAACAGAACTGGACACGTTGCTCAAGGGATTATCACCCCTTGGCTCTCGGTGTAAACTTTGCTTTTATTCCTTTTGCATGTACTAGTAAAGTCTAAGTTTTCTATTTATGCTACTAGGTGTGTGTGCGCATGTTATTGGCTGAGCATTATACATCTCCTTAGGCCAGGTAACCAGGCCAAGCTACTAAAGAGGGGGAAATCTACCTATTGGGCTAGAAGTCAACAGCTTTGGAACCAAGGGAAGCCTCCTGTGGGTGACTCTGGGAATGCCTCCAACGCAGAGGAGGAAATCCCAGGAACAGAGTGCCAGGAAAGGGGAGTGCTTTGGGGAAGCTGTAAGGCTTATACCTTTCGGGGTTCACATTTCCTGAGTGGTGTGAACGCCCTCTGGGGATACACTCGGGTGGTGGCAGTGGAATATCAAGGGTTTTGGGGGTCTGCCAGCTGTGGGGACCCCTGGTCAGAGATTTGGAGAAACACAATGAGGTGGGTTGCTCAGCTGTATAGCATCCCCTACTGGCATTTTGCCACACTCAGTCCTGCAACTGAGTCGCCAACAACTCATGATCAAGTCAACGGTATCAAATGCAGCCAAGAGATCCAATAGGATCAACAGGGTCGAACGACCCTGGTACAGCTCTCAGGCAAGGTCATCAACCAAGGCCATAAGCACAGTCTCAGTGCCATAACCCAGACAGAAGCCCAACTGCGAGGGATCTAGGAAACTGATTCGATCCAGATGCTCCTGAAGCTGACGAGCCACCACCCACTCAATAACTTTCTCTAAAAAGGGGAAGTTAGAGACCGACTGATAGCTGGCCAGGGCATCAATGTCCAATGATGTTTTTTTGAGCAGAGGCCACACCACTGCCTCCTTAAGGCAGTCCGGCACTCTGCCCTCCCTAAGGGACGCACCGACTATACCAGCAAACAACGGCCCCAACATCTTCTGGCTGGCCTTGACCAGCCAGGGTGGGCATGTGTCCAGATCACAGTAAGTGGCTCAAACAGCCGCCAGAACATCCTCCTCATCAGAGGGCGACACGCACAGAAATTGATCCTATAAAACAGGACAAGATGGGGCTTTTCAACTGCCTCTGGTTATCCCACTGTCAAAAGTGCAGCATCAAAACCATGGTGGTTTTGAGTGATTTTATCAGCAAAGAAGTCCACAAATAAGTCACAACGAGCATTTCATAACTCGAAATCCAGATGGAGGGAGGCCGGACTGACCAGCCCCCTCACCACCTGGAAAGGTTCCGCTGGTTATGATTACCGGATGCAATGAGGGTAGCAAAGAAAGCCTTCTGTGCTGCCCACACCACCACGGTATAGGTACATAACCAGACTAGGTCACAATCGGGTCAACTTCAGTATGAGAATGCCACCTTTGCTCTAACTGCCGCCCTTCTCGCTTCATCCACCACAGATTCTCCATGTACCACTGGGATCTGCGTTGTCGGCGATTCAGAAGCGGAGGCCTTGGAGCCATACAGTCGATGACATCAGTTAGCACAGAGTTCCAAAAGGCCACGAGATCATTGAGTGAATGGCCATCGACATCAGAGGGAACATCCTCCAGGGCATTCCGGAACCTCTCTGGTTCCATAAGTCTCTGGGGGCAAACCAACAGAACTGGCCCTGCACCTAGGATATTGGCCTGGAGGAGATAATGATCAGTCTTATCCTGCTGTTCATAGCAAGGGAGAACAATTGTCCTCCAATCTTTATGGCAACTTTCCAAACATTTGCAGACTTATATCCCCTCTAGGTCTTCTTTTCTCCAAGTCAAACATACCCAAGTCTTTCAACCTCTCCTCCTACAATTTATGTTCCAAACCCTGAATCTGCATCCTCTCCAACTTCTGTTTTTCTTAAAATGAGGCACCCAAAACTAAATGCAGGTACACAGAGGAGACAGAGGCCGGGTCGAGACACTGGGTGAACCTGCACATTACTCTGCTAAACTCTTGATGTCTACGGGGCCCTGGAAGCTGTATAAACAGCCCCAGTTGATCCCTGCTTTAAACTCTGATCTGACACTTACATCTGATCTATTCGTCAGATCAGAGTTTAAAACAGGGCTGGAAATTGGAGTGCCTCACTCACACACACACAAAAGTGATCTAGGGATCATCCGGGGCTGTTTATACAGCTTCCAGGGCCCCATAGACATCAAGAGTTTAGCAGAGTAACATGTGGGTTCACCCACAGATACCAGGTATCTTGTGTCTCAAATACCAGGCTGACACACAAGAAGCACAAGTTCAACTCCTGTCTTTGCCACCAACTGCCTGAGACACCTTGGGCAAGGCCCCCCCAGTCTCTGTGCCTCAATTCTCCATTTGTAAAGTGGGAGTGGCAGTATTTCCTTTGCTTCAGATTATGACAATAGAGAGCAAAGATTATAAGAGGGATGCATGGAAATACCAATGAGAGACTGAAAGAACTGGGAATGTTTTGCCTAGAAAAAAGATTAAAGTGTGTGTGGGGATGGCACACATGATTACAGTTTTCAAATATGTTAAAGGCAGCTATACGCAAAATGGTGTCCAGTTGTTTGCTCTGGTCAGAGGACAGGACTAGAGGGAACGGGCTTAAAGGAGAAAAAAAAAAAAAAAAGGATTTAGGCTAAACACTCAAAAGAATTTTCTAACTCCCAAGACAGCTAGGCAGTGGAATAATTTGCCAAGGGAGGTTTTGGAAGTCCCGTCATACTGGAGGTCTTTAAAAATAGGTTAGAGATCTTGCAAGGATGCTATAGGTACTGTGGATCCTGCTTAATGCCAGGGGGCTGGACTCAATAACCTCCGAGGTTCCTTCCAGCTCTAGGATTCTACAAAAATCTCTGCTCCAGAGAACTTGTCATGACCATGCAGCAACAGGTCCAAAGCCCTGCCATTAATTGGAGTATCTAGGTGCCACCCCTCACACCCATCCAGGGGTGAAAGCTCTGCGCTACGCACATCACTCACCCCGTAGACGAGGGATCCACAGGGTGTACAGCTGCTGCAGAGAAGAGTTTTCAGCCCTGTGCACCATCTGCACCCGACTCTAGAAGAGGCACTGGCTCCAACCACAAGGGGGGTGGGGAGGGCTGGCTGCAACCCCACCACCACCAACCCCGCATCCCAGGCAGTGGGGGGGGGGGGGGGGGGGGGGGGGGGAGAGCAGCTTGTTTTATGTTCTCTCTCAACAGGAACCCACTTGGGGCTTTGATGTAGACAGGAGCTGGAATTCATTAGGGGAATTAAATCACAAAAAAGGGGCAAGGCAAGCTCTGGAGAGGGAGGGGAGGAATGCAGCAGAAGGGGGCAACTCTCGCCCCCATCCCCGCCCCCCCCAAAGCCAAAAGCAAGAACAGGGCCAACCACTGTAACAGAGAGGGGGACTCAAGTCCAGCAGGGGGCAACACAGCACCCACTCTGGGGAGGAGCTCTGTGTTAAGCTATCCTTAGCACCTAGCAGAGTCCAGGCCCAGTCAATGCACCCCTCACCCTCTGGGCCTAAAAGGGTCCAGCTTCCCACATGGTCAACTGGTTATTTAAAGAGGCACCAGAAAAGGCAGAGTGCTCCTGAGACAGACAGGCCACTGCCAGAGAAGTTCAAGGAGAGGGATGGGCCCGGGCATGAGGGACAGCCCCTCTGCTGATTTGTAGGGGCACGGCACAGCACCGAGGGAACTCAAGAGCCTCAGGGAGCCAGCAGCTGCCCCAGGACAATAGGGGGGAGGGGAGGGAAGGAGATGAGTCGAGGGGCCCGGAATGAGAGGAATGCTGCCTCCTGAGCCGTGCCGGCTGGGTTTGTCGGCTTTGGGACAGCTCCAAGATGCCATTAGGCCTTCCCACCCTCATCAGAACCCGCCACACTTCAGAGGCAGAGGGAGGGAAAGGAAATGGCAGCAAGGAGAGAGACAGGCAGACTACTAGGCTGAGGGGATGCAGACTGCGGGTAGATGGCTCACCTAGGCAGGTTTCTATACCCAGCCAGCTCACTCCAAAGCCCAACATGCTCCAGTGTGCAAGCTACAGCATGCCACTGTACAGGAGAGAAGCACGAGCCTTCTGCCAAGGCACACATGGCAGGTGTTGGGGGAGCAGCTGACTGGGCCAGGAGTGCAGGGCTCAGCCTAGATATTCAGGCCGTGTCCTGGTTCAGCTGCATGAGGGTGGCAGTCAGCATAGGACAGGATGAGAGGAAGCTCTAAATTAAGTCAGCAGGGGGCCACACCCTAGAATACTGCTTGCTTTCTACTAGAGAGGTATTTATGTCAGTAACACTCCCTCCATGGGGGATGGGGTCATTCTGGACAGTCACAGGAGGCAGCACAGAGGAAGATTCCACCTACTCCCTTCCCAGGGCAGGGCCACCAGCCTCCCCTTCATGCACTGGACATGGAGCAGCACCACTGGCACTCAGCTCATCGGAAGCTTGGAGTCACACACAGGTGTGAGCTGCCATGGCCAGGGTGATGGCATGAGGCAGGCAGCTGCAATGAGCCAAAAGTATTTAAGAATAGTTGCCTTCCCCCCCCCCCCCCCCCCCCGTCTCCTGCTCCCATGCCACCCCCCTACCTCTGGAACTCCCTCCCTGAACATGTACCCTCTGTTCCCTACCTACCTACCTTCAAATCCCTCTTAGAAATCTGTCAGGCGTTCCCTGGCTCCTCACATCCACAGATTGATCATTTATGTTTCTCCTTATACAGTCTAAGCCTTCCGGATTCACCTCCCACCTTGTAACTAAGCTCAGCACAGCCACCTGTTTCTCCCTATGTGCCTCTCCCATATCCATGCTAGACTGTAAATCCCTCAGGGCAGGGACCTGTCTCTAATCAGGACTCTTCAGTGCCAGGCACATGGCTGGAATAATAAGAGGATACTGGCTCATTCAGAGCTCCTGGAAGCCAAAAAAGCCACCCTGTTTCCCCACAGCATGCCCTTTCCTGGCACGAGGCTCATGCCATGGGCACCAGTGCCAGGCACAGCATTTGTTTATGTTATATGGGAGTAGTGCATCAGCTTGAGCAGCTGCTCTGGCCCATCCCACCAGGCTGGGCCAGAATGATTTCCCTGTACCAGAGCCACCCCTTTGGTACAGGCAAACAAAGAATGTGTTTCTGTCCCACTGCCTCAGTGGGAGTGGGGCTGCAGAACTGAGCCCTGATTAACAGAAGGGTGCAGCTCCCAACACGGCATAGCAGGTGACCCTGTTCCTATACAGCTGAGCTAGCAGCCTAGTAGGGCAGAGCCCCAGGAGTTTTAAGAAGCTGTCTCCAGGTCAGGGAAGACCCTGAGAGGGGATTCCCTCAAACAGGAGTGTTAGCCTGAATAGAACCCTGAAGGCAGCAGGGAAGAAGAATATGGAACAATCAAGAAGCCATTCCTTAGGGACTCAAAACCCAAGCCTTGGGTGACAGCTGGCAGAGATACTGTACCAGTTTACAGTCCCCTAGAGGAATCTCCCACTCTTAGCTGGGAACAAGACAGACAGCCTGATCAGAGAAATTGACCCACAGTGGGGCTCTCAGACAGAGACATCTCTCACCCACATCTGCCATCTTAGAGGCTGCTTCCAGCTTGGTGCATGGCCCTTCCAGAGCCCCAGGTGCTGAAACCTGTCTGACTTGGGCTGCAGGGCAAACAGCCCGAGTTCCCTGCCTTCTCAGCTCACCTGCCCTGGCTTAGCTGTGGTCTGCTTTCTAACCTGCCATGAAGATCTTAACAGCAGAGGCAGCAGCAGCTCTGGAGCCCAGACAAAAAGAACAGACATGAAGCTCATGGCAGGAAGCGTGGGGATCTGCAGGGAGAACTACTGAGCAGCAACAGGGTAGGAGCTTGCCAAGCATAATCCCAGCCTGGGGCAGAGACACAGCAGGGACCAAGAACAGGACAAAACCAAGCCTTAGGAACAGAACAGGTACAGAGTGCTGCACTTGTAAGCCAGCTACTCCCGGGAGGCATTACCAGCTCAGTGTTCAGGAGGAGAAACTGAGGCACAGAGGGGCTAATACATACCCACTCAGGCACAGAATCAGTGGCAGATACGGGAATAGCATCCAACAGCCCTAGCACCCTGCTCTGTCCCAGAGGCCATGCTGTTGTGCCATCAGATGGTCTGGGAAGGATTCTGCTGAAGCAGCTGCCATGCTGGTTTCTTCAGAGTCCCACAGGATAAAGTACATAGAGTGCCAGTTGGTGGAGGAGCAAGATCACCCCGGGGCACTACAGAGGGGCAACCCCAGAGCCCAAGCCTCTCCATCGCCAAGGATGAGGAAGGAGCCAAAGTTTCCTTTAGTTGGAAAGTCAGAGCCTCTCTTAGCAGATCTTCCCCCCTCCCCTCTGTCCCAGTTTCCAAGAGAGCAGGGTACTCACCTGTCCACTTCCAGACACAGTTGTCCAGAGCTCTGCTTGATCTTGTTCTGCGCCTCTACATTGAGCATTTCACCTGTGCTCTCCCCATTGATGGAGGTGATGATGTCACCAGGTCGAAGGTCACCAGCAGCTGCTTTACTGCACTCTGTTACCTCCATGGAGGGAGGCAGAACAAAGGGACAGATGTCACTTCTAGGAGGAAACCCTCCTAGGGACATTCCCAATCTGAGAATTGGGGGCAGGGACACTGGCCTAGGCCAAGCCCTGGCTGGGGATGGCTTCAGTGACATCACATCCAGCAGTTCTGTGGGATTTGCCGAAGTTAGTTAATATGGATTTAGCTAAGCCCCATGTTGACACCGTGGCTTTTCAGAGTTAAGCTCCCCTTGATCAGGAAGAAGGTTAAACCTGACTCAGAAAAGGCACTTTTCACTCACAAGGAGAGCAGCTCTAGTCATGCCTGTATTCAAGTCCCACCCCAGCTTAACATGTCTTTGCACTTTTCCAGAGCCAGGCTCCAAGCCTTCTCCTGGGTGTGGCTGTCATTTCAAGGTCATCTCTGTTCCAACCAGCAACTCTCCCAAGCTCAGGTGTCTAAACCCTTCTGGAGCTACTAACCAACATGCTGCAGAGCATGCCGGCACCCTTCCAGGCTCAGGAGGATCAAGGAGCCCTACAATCCTATGCAGGGTCCTGAAGCCCCCAAGCTATGGCAGGAGAGGCCTGGCCAGACTTTCAGAACAGCAGTCCAACATCCCACAGCCCTTGGGAAGCTGCTAAGCAGGTGCACACAAGGCCCAGAGGCAGACAGCCTGCTCCTTGACTGTCAATATATCCCTTCAGTTACAAACTGCCTCCACATGCTTTATGCTCTGCTTTCACCGATCCGTTATCCCCTTCCCTTTCAAAGCACCAGGTTCCCTCTCAGGGAGCTTATTTTGCTCACATGCTTAGAGCCTTCCTTCCTCCACCCACGAGTCCAGAGATCAGTTCTATTCTGGGAGTGGCCCGAGACCTATTGCTGGGGAAAAGGTGCGCGGGAGGCTGCCCTGAGGAGCAGGATTTCAGACGAGAGGGATGGCGTAGTTTCTCTTCTAGGAAGCCATGGTGCTTAGAAACATCATGTCCCGTGAAATGTGGGGATGCCGAGAGCAGGCACAACACAGGGCATCAGTCAGCTGCTGCACCTCACTCTGAGGTGGAGGGGACAACCCCTGGAGTGGAGAGGAGTGCAATCCGAGGTCCCACTGCCAGCAAGACAGCCAATTAGCACCAATAGCAGTGGAAGCGCATACAGTGGGGACACTTTCCCACTGGCTTCTTGTCAGGCAGTTTCCATCAACCCAACCAGACAGGCAGGACTCTGGCTTGCAGCCAGCCTGGAGATGGAAGACTCCCTAGTTTGGTTCTGATCATACAGGAGGCTGTCCATCACCCCCACTGGTCAAATTTGTAGAGACCATTCCCACATACCAAGCAGTGCAACACAGCCTAACACTCCCCCCATCCCCTGTGCTAACTCCCCTTGGTCAGCACAGTCCTTTCCTGCTGTCCTGGGCAGGGGTGGGATGCCTGCTAGGCCCTGTTGCTTTGTCTGGTACACATATCCTATGGGGACTCCCAGCTCTCTCCCACGAAGCAAAGCTCCACTCCTCAGACCACCAGGTCTGTTTGGCACTCTGTCTGCCCAGAGAAGATGGCTTCCTCTGTAGCTGGAACGTGCTTGAGATTCTAACAGACTGTGCAAGCTACTCCCATGTCCTGGAAGACAAAGCTCACCTTTTCAGACAACGTTGGGTCTCTGAATTTCAGCAGCAGGGAAAGGGGCACTTTGCTCCAGAGCTGGAAACAGACTGAACACGTGCTGCACAGCAAGCTACTCCAGACAATCTGGAGTAATAACTGGTGATTGGCCACACCGCAGCTGTGGAACTCCCTCCCTCCAGAGGTCCGCCTGTCCTTCGACCTCCCCTCTTTCTGTAGACAGTGTAAGACCTGGCCGTCCTGCTAGGCCTTTGGTGAGGGAGACGGGTGATAGGTTGGGTTAGGGCTGGAAATTCTTTATTTTTTCCGCCAGGGTTACTTTAACGTTTAATGGTTTTATTGGGGTTTTTTAAGTTGTTAGCCGCCTGCAGCCAATCCCCAGCAATGAAGTGTGTAGAGCTGCTCATACCTTGGACACCATGATGGGCTTCTTGAAGTCCCTTCCCCCGGTGACACGGAAGCCCCAGGGGGCTGGTCCCGGTAGAGTCATCATCACCGACATGGTGGCTCCGCCAGCAGCAGCAGGACAAAGAACGTGCCCCGAGGGTCTGGAATAGGAAGGGAACACCTTAGGCCAGGAGGAAAGCAGAGAGGGCAAGGCTGGGCACAGCAGCAGAAGCACAGAGAGGGCTTTAGTTTGTGCGGGCAAGAAAGACCTTCCCTTCTACAAGATCATACATCTGGGGACTTGTAGACCAGGAAAGGAACCCAGGAATCTTAGCTGTCATCTCCCACGTGCTCTTACCAATAGCCTCCAGACCCCTCACAAAGTCAGGTACACACAGGATCCAGAAGCCCAACTCCCAGGCAATTCTGCTCTAAACCTAGAGTCTACTCCCCTTCCAAAAGGGAGAGTCCTCAGCTCCTAACTCAAAGCACAGCAGCCACTCCCGACACCCCCCTCCCTCCACAAACACACACAGCAAGCAAGGTCTTTACCTCAGCTAGGCCCTGGGTTGCCCTCACCACACAGGGCAATTGGGTACTGCAGTCCCCAGAAAGGAAAACTAGGAGACTCAAAGGAGATTCTGGTCCCCGTGTCACAGGTTGGTGTGATCGGCCTCTGCCTTCCTGTCACTGGCAGTGGCTTCCCTTCCCAGCCAAAAGCAGCTGGGATGGGTTAGAGAGGGAGACCTGGTCTGAGAAGAGAAATGCACTGCTGGCCTACAGCAGGAACATGACAGCCAGGCACAATGCTGTGAAAAGCAGCAAGGGCAACCGAGATAGTCAGCAAGGAGGATAGCTAAAGTCTCCTTGCAGAATAGCCAGGGCACTGGCTGAACAAGGCTGGCATTAACCCAGGGGGGAGAAACAGAATCTTATTCTGCAGTTACCTCCAACATTTCAAGCCTTTCTGAAATGCAGGAAATGAGACATCCGCTGCTAAACACAAGTGGTGTGAGCATGGGGGGGGGAAGCCACATTAACAGGCCAGTCAATGCATTAGGGGAGAAATCCAACAGCAACTCTACAGCCCCACACCCTCCTCCTAATGGGGGAGCCCATATATGGAACAGATGCTGGGTTTGTACCCTTGCCAGGCCAAGGGGTCTTTGCTTGCTAGGGAGGAGTTTCTCAGTGAGTTTTTCAGAAGGGGAGCTGGCAAACAGGTGGGATGAGTCAGGTGATGTGGTTTCAAAAGTTAGTGGCAGATCTGGGGTGGTAGGGATGGAGTCAGGCAGTGAGAACGGAGGATGTACTGGTAGAGAGGTTGCTTGAGAGGAGACAAGGGGGAAGATGGGAGCAATAGTTTATTGTCCGGATCAGAAGGCCCTGAAACTTGAACAGTGGAAAGCAGGGGTCTCGTTAAGAGAGGGAGGGACAAACAGCTCTTGGTGCTAAGCAGGGAGGAGGGTCACCAGGGCCCACAGCAGCTGTCAGCGCCAGACTTGAGTGTCACAGGCTGAGGTTACGCTGCCTTGCCCCAGCACCCCCACAGGAAGCAGCACAGGGGAGGGCACCAAACAATACAGGAAACTCAGCCACAGGCCTGACTCACTCCTGTGGCTGGGCTCAGAGCTTCTTCATAGAGCCCTCCCCAAGGAAGATGCTGGCCTGACACCTCAGCATGCACACCACCCACTGCTGAGGCACAAGGGAGGGGTAAGGCAAGACTTTGGTGGAAAGGCCCAGGGCTCTGTAAGGCCCCCCAAGAGGCAGATCTCGAACACGTGATGGACCATCTAGACGCTGACCCATTTGGTGCCCATAGGCAATGACCCCTATTATCCTGTGGGGATCTGCAGGGAAGAAAGAGGAGCCTTTCTCCTCCAATAAGTAGCTCAACCTTCCTAGTGCCTGTCGTGGAGGTTGCGTGTAACTGATGTGTCATGAGTACATCAGTTCCAACAGTAACATGATGCAAAGGAAATTAACGTAACCTGCGGGTGTTGGGTACCTAAATGATCAGTGTAATGTATAGAACAACATGGTGTTGATTATATAGTGTGACCTATTGTTTGTAGAAGCTAGAATGAAAGTTCTAGCAAGAGCTTAGAAACTGGAACAGGAAACTTAAGACAAAAGAGTCTGGCCTGAACACACATTAATGCAGCCTACAGGAAGAGGAACAAGAGAATCAAAATGAATATTGAAGGGGCTTGATGGCACCGGAAGAGAGAGAGTTTGAGAAGACGCTGCCAGCTTAGACATTTGAATCAGACTGCCTGCACAGCAGACAGGACACTGCTTTCTAAAACGTAGAAAACTTCCTTGTCTAGGTCCTCACCTAATTTAAGCTAGCATTGAGCATTCTTGATTTCATTTCATGATGCATCTTCTATATTTACTCTAAACCAATATTATCTGTCTTAATTCTTATATAAAACTATTACAGAACATGCATCTGTGTGGTCACTGGCCCTGTGCTGACTGGGATCTTGGTCTACCAAGATGGGCCTAACCCCTTTTTACTTTTCTGATGACTATGGAACCCTGAGATACAGGCAAGAGGATTAACCTCTTACAGGCTGGCACACTGTGGGGCATGTGGTGCTCGCTCAGTGGCTGCTGATCCAGTGGCTTGGAGGAGTGGGGGGAGAGAGCCTGCCAGAGAGAGGAGAACTCCAAATCCCAGTTACAGTGGCAAGCCAAAGGCAGTACACCCCACATTGGTAGCAGTGGCCAGTGCAAGACATCTGAGAAAGTGTGCTAGTGGATATCAGTGCCCAGTGAGAGATATAATTCAGTAAGTGTGCAAATGGTCAGAGTCATTGCAAAAACTGTGTTTGTTGTTAGTCATAGTACCACATGCAACCCTCAACAGATGTCACACCTGCAAGCTAGCAGAGGTTTGCTGCTTGCCTACAGATCAGCTGCCTCGAGGTGCCAGAGATGCGACAAGTGGCAGGAAAGACACAGAGGGGAACAGTTAACACCTTGTTCACAAGGCAGCAGGCCTGGATTTGGGTTTCAAGCCAGTTAGATACCAGACCACCACAAGTATTTGCAGTGAAGCTCATTGTCTGTGTGTTGCTTCCTCCCTCCTCCTCCGCTCTTTAGAACAATTTGGCAGCTGCTCCAGGGCAAGTAGTTTCCAGAAATGACTGAGACATAGTTTGTTCTGGAGTGCAATAATGGATGCTGAGTGAGAGAATAGAGAGTCAGGAGGTGCAAGGGAACTGACAGGCAACTCCCAGTATGCAAGGTGCCTCAGTGGTTCCCCCCCCCTCCTAGAACAATTCAACCATTGCAGGGAGGAAGGGCACTACTTGAACAGGAAACCCAGAATAGAGCTGTGGAAAGCTGTAGTCACCAGGCTGGGGGAACCAACAGCCTAGTAGATAGGAAAGAGGGAGAGCAGAAGTCCCCACGTTGAATGCACTGAAGTGGTAGGCCCCCACCATCTCAACGCATTCAACCTTATCACTGGACACAAACAAAAATAGCTTCCCAGTCCACTGGCTCCATGAAGTGCCCAGAACATCCCTGTCATTACACCACAGCTGTAAAGACCAGTGTGCACAAGCCAAGTCTGTGACACAACAGGCATTGGTCACAGTGCAAAGAGAGGACACGTTGCCTGCCAGGATCAAGGTAACCAGCAGCAGGATAAGAGGACAGGATCCCATCCTTAGCACCTGAGAGTTGTGCTCACAAAGACAATTCCCGAAAACCTCAGCAATGGGCATATTGCGAGCCGCTCTCCCTAAGGGCTCAGGGTACAGCCTCACCAAGCCTGCCTGCAATCCCCTTCTCCCCACAGGGCAGAGCCGGGGGAGAAGAGACGGTCCTGGGTACAAGAAAAAAAACGGGGAAAGAGTCAAAGACAGTGCGGGGGGGGGGAGGCAGGTCAGCAGCAGAGCTCCATCCCGTCTCAAAACAGTTTTCCCGAAGACAAGCCCACAACCCAGCCAAGGGAGAGCTGCTAGACACTTACCTGGCTGCAAGGGGGGCAGCTCTCTGGCTTTGCCTTGCGCCCGGTCTCTGCTCTGCCCAGACTGGCGTTGGGACAGGAGAGGCGAGGCGAGGCGAGACGAGACGAGACGAGACGAGAACAGCAGCCTCAGCCAACAGAACGGAATGAAGGACTGCCGCTGCCTGCACCGTCTCGTCGGGTATGAGCAGCCTAACCGCCTCCCGCCCCTTCTCTGACTGGGCTGGCGGCTCCTAATTAGACAATTGAAACTGCATGTGCAAGTTGGAAGCTGCAGAGCAGCGCCACCTGCAGGTAAATCCCCGCCCCCGCAGGCTACTAAGGTTAGCCCTGTTGTTGTTATTAATTAATTATTCTTATTTATATAGCTCAAGCAATGTACCTGGCACTGTATGATCCACAGTTAGAGACAGGACCCTATCCCTAAGGGGTTTACAATCTGAGAGACAAGGGAGTGGGATACCAGGAAGAGGTAGACATCAGGAAAGACAAGAGTACATTCATGAGGTTGATTGAGAAGTTACACAGGCTCACACATACTTCTCTTAAGTACAGGGAATTAGGTTCTGAGTGAGGGGGAAAGGATGCAGTAGCACTTGTGATAAGCTAGGAAAGGCCTGATGGAAGAGGTGGGTTTTCAGGAGGGATTTTAAAATTGGAAGTGGGGCAAAAGTATCCAGGGAAGGAGTTCCAGGCATGAGGGGCCGCAAGGGAGAAGGGGCTAAGGCGTTTGAAGGAGCAAAGGGTTCGCAAGCAGGTGAGGGCAGAGGAGGAGCGAAGCTCCTGGACAGGAGTGTGGTGGGATACAAGAGCAGAAAGATATGGGGGAGCAAGGCCATGAAGAGCCTTGAAGGTGAAGACCAGCAGCTTATGTGCAGTGTGGAGAGACTGGGCTGTACGTGGTCAAAGTGATGGGCAAGGTGGATGATTTTGTCTGTGGAGCATTGAATGGAGATGAGGGGGGCTAGATCAGAGCAAGGGAGGCCAGTAAGGAGGCAGCTGCAGTAGTCAAGGTGAGAGATGACTAGAGCATGGACTAGGGGTTTGCAGCAGCAACAGTAAGGCAAGGCCAGATTTTAGCAATATTGTACAGAACAAAGCGACAGGATTTAGCAATGGCCTGGATCTGAGGTTTAAAAGAGAGGGAGGAGTCAATGATGAATCCCAGACTACAGGCCTGAGAGACCAGCTAGAATGATGGTGACTCCCTCAGTGGAAACTGAGAGGGAAGTAGGAGGGGAGCGTTTTGGGGGAAAGATCAGTCTTGGCCATATTAAGCTTGAGTTGGTGACAAGACATCAAGGCAGACATGTCAGCAAGACAGACAGCAATACAAGTCTGGATGAAGGGGGAGAGCATGGGAATAGAGAGATAGAGTTGCATGTCATCAACATACAGGTGATAGTGGAAGCCGTGGGTTTCAATGAGTTTACCCAGAGAAAGAATGTAAAGGGAGAAGAGAAGGGCCCAGGGGAGCAAGACAGAGCCTTGGGCCTTGTCCTTTAACTGGGCTGAGGTGTGTTTATTCCCTATTTGCAACTGCACCCCGAGGTCGGTTGGGCACCTGACAGGCAAAAAACAGGTCCCTGCCTTGTAGAGATTAGAAACATTACAGGTTGTTTCACTAGATGCAGGATCAAGCCACGTCCATCTATCTCTATAGTCTTAAGGAAACCATAGGTGACAGGATTTCCAGGCTAATAGGATGTTGCGAATAATCGAATATCACTCTTCTTCCATTGGGTCCACTGCACTAGTCAACTGCCTAGACCTGCCATCACCCATTTAATTTATATTTCATTTATATCCCACAAAAAAAAGACTCAGGGCAGGTTACTTTATTATTAAGTATTTATATAGCACCAGCAATGTTCCTGGCCCCAAACAATCATTGATTAGAGACTTACAATCTAAGGGAGACAGATACATCCACAAAGCTGAGAAGTCACAGGCACACATGCTTAGCTTGGTTACAGTTAGGGTGAAAACAGACATAACACTAACTCCACTTTAACATTTCAAGCTGCATAGGGCATCAAATACAGCTGCACCAAATACACCAAATGCAGCCCGTCCCCAAGCCTGAGCGGCCGTAACCAGATCACTTACCTGATGCACTGCCAGTGCTGGCACTGTTATTGCCGCCTCCAGCCTGGGCCCTGGGCCGGACTCGCCCCCCCAACCCCCGCTGCCTGGCTGTCAGGGATCAGGGGCAGGGCTGCTTCTGCCGGCGCTGTGCTCGGGGACCGCTCCCGCAGCTCCCCCATACCAGGGTGGAGAGGGGAACATCAAGGAACTCCCTCCAGGAGACGGCAGGGGAGCCGAGCACTTCCCAGGAAACTGGGAATGCCCAAGGATGCCAAGAAACTGTGCCGATGAGTGGAAGAGCGGCGTGATCTGAACAGGTTTCCAGGGCAACCTCTGACAACACTACCGCCCCCCGGAACGTCCCGGGGGTGGGGCCTTGAGCACACAGTAACAAGCCTGGAGCATGCTCGATCCCTTGTTGGGCTCCTATCGTTTCCCCCACCCCCGTGACACTGGGCAGTGAGGGAGAAGAAGGCAGAGGCCCCGCCTCTCCCTCATTTCCCCTGGCTGAAACAGCCAGGCAGGCAGCAGAGGGGGCCAGCAGTGTGAGGGAGAGGCAGAAGTGAGGGAAGAAGCAGAGGCCCCGCCTCTCCCTCACTCCGTGGGTGCCCCCCGCCCCTGTCAGTCTCTCAGCCAAGGGAAATGAGGGAGAGGCGGGGCCTCTGCCTCTCTCTCCCTCATTTCCCCTGGCCAAGACTAAGCCAGGCAGCGGAGGGGGGGAGAAGCAGGGCCTCTGCCTCACTCCTGCTGCCCCCCTGCCCAATCCGATTTCTTTTTTAAATAAAAAGAAATGTTATCAAACCCCCAAACCCGCAGGGGCCTCCCAAGCGCGGGACCCTGGGCGGCCCCCCTTAGCCGCCCTGCAGTAAGGCCAGCCCTGAACACAAGCAGACTGTGAAGAACTGCAACAGGATCTTACGAGACTGGGTGCCTGGTCGTTTAAATGGCAGATGAGATTTAATGTGGACAAGTGCAAAGTGATGCATGTAGGGAAAAATAACAAACAATGAGTACACAATGCTGGGTACTAAGCTAGGAGTTACCACTCAGGAAAAGAATCTGTGAGTGATTGTGGACAATACACTGAAATCCTCAGCCCAGTGTGCAGCAGCAGTCAAAAAAGCAAACAGAATGTTAGAAGTTATTCGTAAAGGGATAAAGAATAAAACTGAGGATGTAATAATGCCTCTATACAAATCAATGGTGCGACCGCACCTGGAATATTGTGTGCAGTTCTGGTTGCCCCATCTCAAAAAGACATAACTGAACTAGAAAAGGTACAGAGAAGGGCAACAAGAATGATACAGGATATGGGACGGCTTCCGTACAAAGAGGCTTCACAAGCTGGATCTCTTCAGCTTAGAGAAGAGAAGACTGAGAGGGGACATGATAGAGGTTTATAAAATCTTGAGTGGTGTGGAACAAGTAGATAGGGAACGGTTATTTATTTATTTATTTATTTATTTATTTTTAAATATTTGCTAGCCACCCCCTCATGCCTACGGCATCGCAGGGCAGCTTACAGCATAAAAACACACAATAAAATTCATTTAAAACAGTGTTCTAAAAATACAATCCCCACCCCCACCCCACCCTCCCTTCCGAAGGCCTGGTCGAACAGCCAGGTCTTGCAGGCTCGCCGAAAGGCCAACAGACCTGGGGCCAGACGGGCTTCCTCCGGCAGGGAATTCCAGAGCCTCGGCCCGGCCACCGAGAATGCCCTCTCCATTGTGGCCCCCCGCTTTACATGGGGGACCTCCAAAAAGGTGCCCCCGGTGGACCGCAGGGATCGCTCTGAGGCGCAGAAGGCAAGGCGGTCCCCAAGGTATGAGGGGCCCAGACCGTGTAGGGTTTTATAGATCAACACTAGCACCTTGAATTGGGCTCGGTACACTATAGGCAGCCAACGCAGAGTACGGAGCACAGGTTTTATGTGCTCCCGCCTTCCCGTCCCCATAAGGAGACGGGCTGCCGCATTCTGCACTAGCTGCAGCTGCCGAACCAGAAAAAAGGGGAGCCCCACGTAGAGCACGTTGCAGTAGTCTAGCCTTGAGGTGATGAAGGCATGGACAAGAGTGGCCAGTTCGGGCCTGGAGAGGTAAGGTCGAAGCCTCCGTACCAGATACAGCTGGCGAAAGGTGACTTTAGCCACCGCCTCCACCTGCCGATCCAGACGGAGGCCCGAATCCAAAACCACCCCCAGACTCCAAACCTGAAGAGCAACAGGTGGGTGAACCCCCCCCCCATCAGGGGGGCCAGCACCTCCACCATCCTTCCCATCACCATCACCTCCGTCTTATCGAGATTGAGCTTCAGTCTGCTCTGCTGCATCCAATCTGCCACGGCCTCCAAACATTGGGAGAGTAACGAGACAGCAGGACCTGGGTCAGCTGAAAACGAGACCCTCTCAAATAGTACTAGAACTAGGGAACACTCCATGAAACTAGCTGCTGGCAGATTTAAAACAAATAAAAAGAAGTACTTTTTCACTCAGTGCATAACTTATGGAATTTGTTGCCAGAGGACATTGCCAAGGCCAGTAGTATAGCTGGGTTTAAAAAAGGACTGAATAAGTTCTTAGAGAATAGGTCCATTAATGGCTATTAACCAAGTAACTTACGGGATCCTTCTTACTGTCGGGAGCTGGGAGTGAACAACGGGAAATGGATTTCCCAATGTGACTGTTGGTTCTTCTCCCATGTGATTGAGATTGGCCACTGTCAGAGGACAGGATGCTGGGCTTGATGGACCATTGGTCTGACTCAGTATGGCACTCCTTATGTTCTTAGTGTGTTCAGTGCTCAAAGTAATTTGCAACCGTTATTAAATAACAGCCTGGTGAGCTAGGTCTCATTATATAGGACTAAGTCTAACACCTTATCCATTAGGCTACACTGACTATTGTTAAGTAAATTTCCCAAGATTATCCAGTGATATCAGGATTCAAACCCAGAACTCTTGGTTCCAACCAAATCCAACATGTCTCATGATCCCCAAGGGCAACCAGGAGCACCCTCTTCCATGCACTATCAACATGTCAAGTCTATACCGCAAGGACACAGCCACACCTTGGCAATTGCTTCACAGTTATGGAACTCTATTCCCCTGGGAGTTTGCCAAAGCCCGAGTGTCTGGAGACAATGTAAGACTTTTATTTGGCCAATAGTTTGGCGGGGGGGAATAGGGCTTGGTGAAGTCAGAGACAGGGGATTATAAATGATTTTATTTATATTTTATATGTTTTTATAACCCTGAGCCTGAAGGATAGCATGGGATATATATTTAAATAAATGAGCATACAGTTAATTGAACCACACATAATCATTGAATTAAAAATTGTGAATGGAATTTAAAAAACACTTTATTATTTATTTCTTCACATTTTTAAGGCCACATCCTCTTGCTTACACATCTCAGGGCAGCTAACAACATCATAGCCCCCATCCTCTAACATTTTCATGAATGGAACTACAAACACTGCTAAGGCCCTAGTCCATGCTCTTGTCATCTCTCACCTTGACTATTGCAACCTCCTTGTGACAGGGTGTACACTAGTGCCAACCTGAAGGCCATCTGAGGACCATAGTGCAGGTGGACACTATGACAAGTGCAGTCACTCACCTAAATTAAGGATAGTGCCGCCTAAACACCACAGCTGTGTAAGCCTCAGGGGCAAAGTGGCGGAGTAAGGCCAGCTGGGTGTGGCCAAGCCCACCCTAGACACTGTAAGAGAAAGAGACTATAAAACAGTCAGAGAAGGATGAACTCACCCCACCCCCCTGAAACAGGAGCGATTCTGTCTGGCTATAGGTGAGTGTATAGAGCCTGGATCGAAGGGATTGTGTTTTGCCAGAGGATACCCAGAAAAGCCTGGGATGAGGACTGTGAAGACACCTAGACAAGGGACCTGTCGGCCTGTGAGTATTGTGTATAGTATGGACTGTATGGTGATGGACCTTGATATTGGGTGCTGTAAATAAAGGATACTGTGGTGAAGATCTTGTGTGGGCTGGCCTCATTGGAGTGTGGATTCTGACAAGACTTAACCCCAAGGACTACCCTGTTACACTTCTTCCCTACTTTCATCTTGCCCCTCTCACTTCTACTAAAAACTCCACTGCCAAGATTATCCATATTGCCTGCTGCTTTGATCATGTTCAGCATCTCCTCTCTTTTCTCCATTGGCTCCATCTACCTGAACACATTCAGCATAAACTTATCATTGCTTTCAAGGCCCTTCATAGCCGCCACCTTCCCCCCACCCCCATCTCTTTGCACTTGTTTTCTTTTACATTCCCCACCCAGGAGCTCTGCTCCTCCTTTGACAGGCCTCCTCACCTGTCTTGTCTCCCAAGTACCCAGCAAACATATTTACCCCTTCTCCCATGCTGAGTTCTTATGTCTGGAATCCTCTCTGAACACATTCCTCTTGAAAACCAACCTCTTTCATCAGGCTTTCCCTAGCTCCTCATTCTCTTAGTTTACTCAGTGATTGACTCAAGGTCTCTTTCTCTTCTGTAACTAAGCTAAACATGTACAGCTACAACTTCTTGACTTCATTGATGTATTCCCATCTTTTCCTCTGTTCCTCTCTCCTTTGTCTCGCCCTCCCTTTCTCTTCTAAATTGCAAACCTCCTAGGGAGGGACCCATCAATAATTGATTGTACGGCTAGGTACACTGCCACTATATAAATACTTAGTAATCTATACTCAAAACCCCTTTGGTTTAAGAGCGAAGTTAAGACCCTTATGAATCCAATCATGCTCCAAGAATCATGGAAATTGTAAGTTAAAGCTCCCACCTTAACTTCCATGCCATGTAATCAGTAAAGATGTTGTACAGTCTCGCATATTGTGCTCACTTAAAACTTGGGCTCCATGCACCCCCACTTTGCCTTGGTCTTTCAGTCCCAATCCTCTTCCTCTGCAGGTTGGGGGCAACACTAAAGTTGGGGACAGTGTTATGTTTAATAAGAATTTAAAGTTGGTTACATATTGAAATTAATAACATGGAATGCCCTTTGGAAGGAATGGAGGCAACAGCAGTGCCAATTTGGAAATAAATCCTATTGTTATTCACAGATCCCATTAAGTGGCTGTGTAATAATACAACAGAGCTGCATCTTTGGGACTAGGGGGGCAAGAGGGTGTGGAATAATGAGGAAAGCACTAGGGAGAGAGAGTGGAATGGGTGGAATGATAGAGGAACAGGGATAGGGTGCATCAGCAAGGAACTGGGTGGAATGACAGGAGAAATACCATGACAAACAGGTAGAATGACAAGGTTCTGAATGAAATAACTGATTCAGAAGAGTGATAGGACACCATGGGGAGCACTCCTATCATTCCACCCAGCTCCCATAGCTGCCTCCCTATTGTTCCACTCCCTATTGCCTCCTTACACCCATTCCACTCACTCGTCCTAGTATTTGCTTCATTATTCCACACTCTCTTGCCCCCCTACTCCCAAAGATGCAGCTCTGTTGTATTATCTCAGAGCCACTTAATGGGAACTGTGAATACCCTTTGGCTACTGGATGTGAGGTGGGGGGTGGGGAGGCTGGAGGCCAGGACTCATGGGTTCTCTGTTATGGAGTTGGGAATTCTTGGATGTCCTGTGGTCCCCAACCCAAAGCACATACAAAAAACAAACATACTTTGCCCCTAAACCTCACTGTCCCTCAGACCTTCTCCCCAAATACACATCTCTGTCAGATTTCTCCCCGATTATACACTCCTCGCAACATCTCTCTGTCCTTTGCTGATACACACTCCCTTGCTTACTCCCCAGCCTCATCTATGCATACACATCACCCATTTCTCTACATTGTCCTCCATAAATACTCCAACACCTGGCTTCCCTCTCCTGATAAAAACACTTCTCCCACTGCTCAACTGCCGTCTGGTCTGGTCTGTGCGTGCACATCCTGCATCCATTAACCTTGTTTCCCCCATATACAGCCTCCCAGTACTCAGCTGTTCCATTTTCCCCAACCCAAATGAAAGGATATAGGAAAAGTTACCCCCTCACCCCCTCCTGTCCCCAGCTTCAGTCTTGCCCCCATCCTGCAGAGGAAGAGGATTGAGGCTGAAAGATCAAAGCAAAGTGTGGGTTCATGGAGCCTAAGACTATTTATAAACAGGCAGGGAGGGATGGGGCGGGTCCATGTGCGGTGGGTGGAGCGCCACTGCATGGGGGGAGGCTGCAGATGGGTATACACCCATCTATACCCACCTTCACGCACGGAGCAACCCACCTGGAGAGCGAGGGGAGAGCCGGGTTGCGGCTGGCGGCGTTGTTGCTGCCCCACTGCCGATACAAGAGCATCCGTGAGTGAGCCCAGCTGTGGAGCGTCTGCCTGGACGAGTGACTGGGGCTGGTGGAGCTGGGGATTGGCCAGGGAGAACTCACACACCCCAAGAGGGAGAAGTGAAAAGGCGAGTTGCCCAAGGCGTGCGCGCCTTCGACGTACGCGCGCAAGGGCGTGCCCTTGTGCGCGTGGCCTTAGGTGCTGGCCGTGGCCGGCAGACCATCTGTATTCGACCCGGACTATTTGTTTTTGTCCCTTTTGGTTTTTCGTACTGTTCTCCTTATTTGTGAGTACTCTGAGCTAGGATGGAAAAAAAGAGACCGAGGGGTTGGGCTTCACCTGTGAGTGAGGACTCCCCCAGATTTAAACACCCTAAAACAGATCAATGTGCTCCATCTCCGCTGCCAGATGTGCCAACCTTGGTCAATTCCCTCCCCCCTTGCGTAGACCCGAACCAGACCTCCCCCTGAGTTTCTCCTTCCCGTTGTTTGGTACAGGGTCCTCATGGGAGGGAGGTCCCCTTGGAGACTAGGGAACTTAGTGGTGTGGTCCCACAGGGTATCCAAGGGGATCCCCCCCTGATGGACATCTTAGCACTACAGTGTCAACTTATCTCATGCACAGTTACATTGATATTCGATAGTGTGTCCAATATAGGGGATTTGATGCTCTGGGTTAAAGAACATCTTAAGCAAGTGCTTACTAAACTTGACTCGACAAAAGTAAGGGAGAGGGATCAAGCCTTATCCAATGTTGCAATGGATGAGCAAGGCAAGATAAGGTGCCAAGAGGGATACTACAGCAGAAATAACCTTCTGGCAGGTAGAAGATATAGTAAGAGGCTTGGGGACTCTTCTTGTATAATTCCCAATGCAGTTTGGATCAAGATTGGGCCCTTGGTACAAGGAGTTATCCCCAACTGGGACAACGTTTCTATAATAGCTTGTAATTTATCTAGTCTATTGAGGTTTAACGTGGTCCCGGATGATATACAAAGGGTGGATAGGTTGAGCCATAGTAGTAGGAAATTGTGCATTAAGCTTTTCTTTGCATCAGGTCATTTGGTTCGGAAATTATTCCTAGCGAGAAAACATTTGAAGTATTGTGGTATAAATAGATAGGGCCTACGACACTGGCAACAGCTTAGGGAACGGATCTGTCTGTCGGTCTAATAAATCTTCAGATGGGACACCAGTAATTCAGTTGGGTACAGATAATGAGAGGGCTGGGATGCAGATAACCCAGGGTATTGACATCCCACCCCTAGAGAGTGATCCAGGGGCCCCAGCTAATCCTTGCGAGGTGGCTCAGGTGGTCCAGACATCAGGAAGCACCTGAATGGAGATAGGAACTAATGACTACGAGGGGCCTGCTACCTTGGCTGATATTGTTAAGGGCTATTTGGGAGATCCCACAAGAGGAGTGGGAAATGTTCCCTCTTTGGCCCCCTTTGAGGAATTAACTATTATTGACCAAGATCATTTCATTCAAAAATTGGACTCCTTGAGGAAGGGCCTACCCCACCTCCAGCTGGACTATCTGGCACCGGATATAGAAGCTCGAAGGGAGACTTATCAGCCACAGAATGACCCCGTTACCTATGCTGCTGCTCGCTTTTTGTCCGATGGAGAACTAGGACTAGCAAACCCCTTGGTGCATAGGGTGGAATGTACAACTTTTGGGGCCAGTTTGAATAACGTGTCTCCAAAAGTATCACTCAAAGAAAAGATAGTAGTCCCCCTTGAGGCTTCCCATCTGGCCTTTTTTGAGGACCAGGCATCTATTAAGCATGTTGCAGTCGAGGACAGGCCTTGTCCTTCTGGTCTGCAGCGAGGACCAGTTCAAATAGACCCACTAGAAATAGAGGAGAAAGGGGAGGTAGTAGCAACCCAGGAATGACATGAGGGGGCCCCCAAGGTGCCCTTGATTTTAGTAAATCAGGAACGAATTGGGGATATTGTGCAGTCGTGTTCTCTAGGTACAACTGTTCCTCCCCCCGCCCTCCCCCCCGATCTGTTGCCCCCAAAAGGAATTATGGAAGAAGGTAGTCAGGTAGAGGGGTCTTGTTCTTTCCCTTGTCCATTAACGTCTGGGAACGTGCAAGTAAGGGCTGTCTCTATTATTTCATGGAATAGTTCAGGTTGCAAGTCGAAATTCTATGATCCAGATTGGATAGCATTCCTCTCTCAATACGATTTAGTCTTCCTTCAGGAGACATGGTTGGGGGGGGGGGGGAAACGATGACCTGGTGGTGCAGGGTTTTCAAACGTTCTCTATTCCAGGTAAAAAAAATTGTAGGAAGGGATGTTTGTCAGGGGGATTGGCTGTATTGGTGAGAGATGTATATGTCAAATTCTATAAAACTTTTCCATCTCAAAGGTAGGAGTTCCAGATAGGGACTTGGGAGTTATCTTGTGGGGAGCGTTTTTGTAAATCTCTACATCCCTCCGGATGCCTCCAAGTATTACAATATAGATGTATGGGAAGAGCTGGACTGACTTTTGGAACAATTAGAAAGAACTTATCCCTCGGCCATCCTGGTGCTCCTAGGAGACTGGAACGCCAGGATTGGCACCAAAAGTGTGGGCTCTCAAGAAGATTGCACTCCTGGAGGAGAGGTATCTCTGGAAAGGAATTCTAAAGACCAAGTGGTGAATGAAATGGGGAGACATGCTCAGACTTTTGAATGTGTACGGTCTAAGACCACTGAATGGGGGTTCCCCTGGGGATTGTGAAGGGGAGTTCAAATTTATTAATTTCAATGACAGGAGTGTTGTTGACTATATAGTTGTCCCAACACAGCATTTGGGAAGGTTTTCCAACTTTAGAGTTATAGTGAGGGAGGAGATCGATCATATGGCCTTGGCCACATGGGTCAGTCTTCCCCTCGCTGGAGGTTGTACTACCATCAAAGATGGGGGGAATTTGGGGGTGGTATGGAGGGTGGCTGTGAAGTGGACAACAGCCCAAGCCATTGAAATGTCCGATATACTCTGGAGCCAATCTTTCAGTGGAAAGCGCGATTTAATTTTGGAGTCTAAGGAGGAGGATGTGGAACTAGTGTATAGTACTTATGCAGATATAACCAAGGAGTTAGGAGAAACTATTCTCTCACGTGAAGTATCTAGACATCCCTCTTCTACCAAGCGTTGGTATGAGTCCGACTGTAAACAACTAAAGCGGAACTTGTTGCACGTAAAAAAGAATTGGGTTAAAGCTGCTACGGAGACTTCCCATGGAGAATTGGTTTCTAAAAGGAAGGAATATAAATCCCTCCTAAAGGCAAAGAAAACCCAGTTTTTTAATCAAGTGAGGGCAAGATTGGTTGTAGCTGCCAACACCAAAGATTTAAAAACATTTTGGGCCCTAATTAACCTAGGATTGAAGGGTGGTATAAAAAGATCTATGCCGCAAATTGATGAGTCAGTTTGGACCAACTTTTTTGGTGAACTTTATAGTGACATCTCCCAGGAAGGTGTGCTGCCAAATGATTTGCCAATAGTGGCACCTGCATTCCCTAGGAGCCCTTTTGAACCATATGTTACTAGCGAACAAGTTAGGGAGCTAATACTCTCATTAAAATGGAGTAAGGCTCCTGGGGAAGACTGGATTTGTGCAGAAGTACTCCAGGATTGCATGGAGTGGTGGGCTCCCCTTCTAGCTAGATTGTTTACTTTGGTTAATAAGACTGGTCGTATACCATCTCAGTGGGAAGAAAGTATTATTATAACTATATTTAACAAAGGTGATCCTAGTGACCCTGGATGCTATCGTCCCATTAGTCTTCTACCTGTAATAAGTAAATTATACGCAAAATCTCTCCTGAAGCGCCTGGAAAACTGGGTAAAGATACAGGGGATAATACCAGATTAACAATTTGGTTTTCGGAGGGGATATTCACCCATTGATAATTGTTTTGTGTTGGGTCACCTGATAGCAAAGTATACTAAAATAAGAGCAAGCCAATTGTTTCTCACCTTTATAGATCTCAGAAAGGCGTTTGATTCGATATCCCGGAGGAATCTCTGGGGCAAGTTGAATGTCCTGGTTATTAATGACGATGTGTTACTCCTTTTAATCCAATTACATTCTCAAAATAGAGCACGGATAAGGTTGGATAATAATGGAACTTTATCTAATTATATTGCGGTTAACAAAGGAGTGAAGCAAGGGTGCGTATTAGCTCCCATATTATTTAACCTGTACATCAGCGACCTTGTTGCTGAGATATCCGCTATCGAAGGCGACCCCCCGAAAATTAAGTGTAGGAAGGTCACTATGTTATTGTTTGCGGATGACATTGTTTTAATATCTCAAACTAGGAGGGGTCTGCTGAAACAATTAGATCAGTTAGCGGTCTACTGCACTAGGAATGACCTGGTTATCAATGTAGGGAAATCTCAGGTTATGGCCATGGGAAAGGTGAAGTGTACATATACCTGGCCCATAAAAGATCAGAAACTGACTCAGGTGGACTCCTATGTCTACCTGGGCATTACCTTCTCATCTAATGGTAAATGGGAAAGGCATAAAACGCAAATTTCTTTAAAAGCGGTATCTAGAGGTGTGACCAGATTAGCAACCAGGTCACTGGGTATACGTATCTCACGAGTGCTACAGGTTTTCAAAGCAAAGATTAGTCAACTCCTTACGTACGGAATGGAAATTGTAGCAGAAACTAAATTGGAACCGCTGGATATAGTCCAGAACCAATTTCTTCAAGGCTTATTGGGTGTTCCGCAAAGTGTTCCAGCCGCTGTTGTGCGTGCAGAGACTGGAATGTTGCCAATTATGTGTACTACTACCCAGCTACCTATTAGATATTGGCTAAAGTTGTGCGCTAGAGGCAGGCTTGACTTGCCTCTTCTCTGCCTACATGAAGAACTTGAGCGCGATTCAGCTCCCCGTTACCCTTGGTTAAATCAGGTTGATACATACTTAAGGAAATTGAGATTTTCATTGACCTATTTGTTAGGGTCTAGCCTCTTGCACCAGGTACGATTGATAAAGTCTAGAGCAGAGGATATTGCTAGGTAAGAGGATATGGCTTTGGCCTCTGGATGGAAAGTAGCCCCTCTGTATTCCTCCTTTAAGTCTGTCCATGAATTTGAACCTTATTTGAATAAATTAAAGCAAAGAAACCTATGAAGGGCATACACACAGTTACGCTTCCAGCTGTGCGAATCAACAGTGTTGATAGGACGGTATAGCGGGAAGCCGTATGAGGAAAGACTCTGTCCGTGTACTCTTCATGAAGTAGAAGATTTACAACATGTTCTCTTTAGATGCACTTTCTATGATGAGTTACGGCAAGTCTGGCTGTATCCTCTTTATTCTGGGAAAGATTCTACCTTTGTAGATCAAAGGATGATGTGGTTTATGTCATCGGATGACCTAACTATCAACACTGTAGCTTCTTTTGCCCTTTTAGTAGCAAGAATTCGGAAAGAAGCCCTCCAGATTGATTAATTTATCATCCATGCGACTTAGTAAAAGTAGTAGTCCCCAAGCCCTGCTTACTTTCGTCTAGTATGGGAATTGATTAGGGATATTAAAATTCGACTACTATGTCCGGGGAAAGTTTAGTCAGCGGACAGGTGTTGGCACCATAACTCCCGTGAAGGGTAAGCCGTTTAAAATTATTGGGGACATATCTGTATATGTGTATGGGTGTCCTTGCCAGGGGACAAGTGTTGGCGCCATAACCCCCGTGAAGGGTAAGCCGCCATTGAATGTGGTATTAAAATTTCTGTACAGGGCATATGGCCTATGCAAGCATAATTTGTATAAACTGATGCCTGCATTTGTATTTTCTTTTAAATTATTATTGTATGTATTATGTTTTTGATACATGCTATATGATATATCGCTATTATAACTTTATTGCCAAAGCTTGTTAAGTTGTCATGGCTAAGCCCTAATAACAAACTGAATATAAGGAGTGAGAGGAATTATGTAAATAGGGATATGAAGAACTAGGATGTATATATAATTATGGAGGTTTTGTGATCCCCTTTTTCCTGGCTCTTTGGATGTATGGTGTGTGAATATGGAGAATGTAACAGATGACTGTATACATCTGGGTAACTTGTGAGATGTTATCCTTGTTGTATTGTGTTGTGCTATTTTGCTTCTTTTCCCTTTCCCTGGCCATGGCGAAAGCTAGAGCTTAATAAAATTGAATTGAATTGAAATTGAGCAACCCACCTTTTTGCAGGTTGCTCTGTGCATGGGGGATGAGTGGAGGTGCATGGGTCACGGGAGCATGTGCGCCCACACACCTCCACATTTAAACGAGATACTTCCACACGTGGACACTCCCCGGGTGTTGGACTGACCCCTGCGGTCATCGGGGGGCGCTCTGTTCAAGGTCCCCCGAGTCTTCCAGGGGGCCACGCAGGGGAAGGCGTTCTTGGTGGCTGCTCCACGGCTGTGGAATTCCCTTCCGGTGGAGGCCCGGTTGGCCCTGGATCTCCCCTCTTTTCAGAGAAGTTGTAAGACCTGGCTGTTCAGCCAGGCATTTGGTGGGGGGAGATAGGTGAGGGGGTGGGTTTTGGGGTATGGATTATTTTTCTTTTTGTCCTCCTTTTAGTTGTTTTAAATTGTTGTTTTAAGGTTTTGCGAATTGTAAGCCGCACCAAGCTGCCTGTGGCAGGAGGGGCGGGTGTAGCAAAAATTAAAAAATAAAAATAAATAAATAACATTTTAAAAACAGCCTATGTTGTAAGCGAGCACAACATGTGAGACTGTACAACATCTTTACTGCTTACATGGCACAGAAGTTAAGGTGGGAGCCTTAATTACAATTTCTGTGCTTTTTGGAGGATGATTGAATTTGTAAGGGCTTTAACTTGTCTCTTAAACAGAAGGTTTTTTTAGTATAGAATTTCCCTGTTTTTTGAAAGGGGAATATACTAACTATCCCTGCTGCCACAGCACCAACTTGAGTTTGATTGGCAGTCAACCAGCCAGTTTCCCTTCCAGTCCAAATGCTGTCAGTTTCTCCACTGGGATTTTCTTTCTTTCTTTTTTTTTTTTAAATCTTAACACCTGGGAGCAAATGTGTCAATTTTACTAGTGGGGAAGAAGGGACTGGAGGAGGATATTGCTTTGCAGATCCCTCCTCAATGGAGCATTCCCATCCCAGCCACAATCTTTGTCCATTATGTGCCTAAAGGACTTCTATCCAGCTCAGTTTAAATTCTTCAGTGCACATAACTACATAAATCTTTCTCTTCACTGTATCCCTTCAAAAAAGTGAGGAAGCCATAGAGAGGAAATGGAAAGATTATGTGTGGGAGGGGAGGGGGAATGGATCCTTGCATCCATCATTCCACCCAGCGCTCCTTGTCATTCCAGTCGCACCATGGGGCCTTTCACCCACCCTTGTCATTCCAGCTGCTCCCAATGGTCTCAGTCATACCCATCATCCCATCCAACCTCTTCATCATTCCAGCTGTCTTCAACTGCTTCTTACGTCATTCCTCCTAAACCCCTGCCATTCCAGCTGTTCCCAGTTGTCTCTTACATGTCATTCCACCCAGCTCCCCATCATTCCAGCTGCTCCAGGTTGGATTTATACCCGTCATTCTACCCAAGACCCCATCATTCTAGCTTCTCTGTGTCCATTTCCTAATCCATCAAGGCAGGTAGGTACTAGGTAGGATACTTCATCTACAGTGGTTGGAATCTTGCTGTCATTGAAGTCACTGCAAGCTTTCTCATAATTTCAGTACAGCCATTATTTCATCCGATGCCTGTTTATATTTACATGCCAGCTCACAGGGGTGTGTGTGTTAGAGTATACATATATTATGTATAATTGCATCATTACATTTTAAAAACATAATTACATTAAATAAATGCATTGTTGTATTACATGCATATATCACATATTCTACATTGTATTTACTCCACTAAGACTTATTTAACTCTAGAATAAAAACCCATAATTTTTAAGGACACCATTTGAATTTAAAGAGAATGGCTGTTATTTCTTTATTTAAATTTATCATCCCACCTTCTACTGAGGGCTCAGGACAGGTTACAACACACAAAATAATAATTGATTAAAATCTCTCATCCCAAATTCTCTCTCTGCTTGCCAAACAACTGGCCAAATAACAATGCTACGTCAAAGTCCCACCACCCCAAGAGAATCTGTTATTTTAGACCCTTCAAAGTCTTTTAGTACCTAATGGGCAGACCTTATTTTAGAGTTTCATTGTGTGCCTTGTTTTTTAAATTTGGGTCTGGCAACTACAGTGATGGATTTGCCCTTCAGATGCTCAACTCCTTTCATGATCCCCCACCTTCAGGGTAACTGCCTCTCACCCACTGTGCTCTATTCCCCACCTGAGCTGATTCTGCTGCAGCCATTTCCCATCTTTCAGGAGAATGGGATGATCCAGAGACAGACAGGGACCTTATTCTGCAGCCTGTGAGTGTGAGAAGTGACTTTAGTCCAGGGTAGGGATGTGTGAACAGAACAGGGTTCAGATGTTTGGCTGTTTGGTTCAAAAACTGAGTTCAGGTTCAGTAATTCGGTTTGGAAACTGAGCTCAATTCGGCGGAGTTTAAAGCTGCCACGGGTCTTGGGGTGCTCCAGGGACCCCCAGGGGTGCCCGTGGTGGCGTGGCAGGCCATCTCAGACACAGCAGCAGCAGCAACCGGGAAGGCTTAGCACTTGGCACCCCAGGCAGGCAGGGTGCATGGCCCCTGGGGGTACCCATGGTGGCAGGGCTGTCTGTCTGTCTGAGACCCAGTGACAGCAGCAGAGGCTGGGAAGGTTTGGGGCTTGGTGACTGCCTGGCACCGATCCTTGGATGGGCATTGCAGGCTGGCTGGCATCAGTAGAGCAGTGGCAGAGGCCCGGCCAGGTTCATACTCAACAAATCTCATGGACACCCAGCCCCCGCCCGCTGGCACACTCATCTGAGCTATGCCCATCTACAAGAGTGAGGAGCAAATGGCTGATGTGCAGTACCAGCACCAGAGGCCTGGCCAGGGCTCGGTGCTGGGCACCCCTGCTTGGTCAGGTGTTGCAGGCTGTCTGGCATGGGTGGGGGAGTGGCAGAGGCCCAGCCAGGGCTTGGTGCCGGGCACCCTGCTTGGCCAGGCATTGCAGGCTGGCCAGCATCAGTGGAGCAGTGGCAAGAGGCCCGGCCAGGGCTCGGTGGCTGGCACCCCTGCTCGGCTGGGCGTTACAGGCTTGTATCCTACTCTCAGGATCTGAACAAGCTATTCTGCCAATTGGGCAAGTCTTGTCCAGTGGTGAATCACGTGGCCACCCAGTAGCAGACATTGGATTGCCAGGGCACAGTATTCGTGCCACAGCAGAGACAGCAGCAGCAGACATTGGCTAGCCCGGGCACAGAACTCATGAAACAGACAGCAGAGGCAGCATTGGCAGACGCAGCAGACATTGGATTGCCAGGTAGAAGAACCTATGGTGGTGGTGGCAGCACCAGCAGCAGACAGACACCTTGATGAGAAGCAGCTGCTCCACCAACTTGGCTCCCAGTCTCAGGTGGTGCGGCGAGCAAATGTCCCCTGCCATAGAGAACACCTGTTTGCTGAGGACAGTCATTGGTGGGCAGGACAACAGACCCTTGGCCACTTTGGACAGGGCCGGCCACACGTCCCTCCGAGAGCTGTGTGGCCACCATGTTCTGCTACTCCCATCAGCGCTGTTAGTGGTGCAGCAGCAGCAGAAATGGAGAAGGGAAACAGGAGAGACCGGTCTGCTGCCCGTAAGGCAGGCAATAGGGCACGTGAGAGAGGTGGCAGGGGCCATGCCAGCGGAGTGGCAGGCATCAGCAGCAGCAGTCTGAGCCCATCACCACACCCCAAACTGCACAGGCCTGATTTTGGGAGACAGGCTTCAGAGGCTCCCAGTAGTGGCACTAAGGGTGTGGTTCAGCAGCGCCTCCTGCCAGCATCACCCACTGCCACGCAGGGCACTGGAAGGCCTGCAGTCCAGGAGGCTGTGGCTGTCTCTGCTGTGGCTGCAGGTGCTTCTGGGTCAGATGTTCATCATGGGCCACCAATGTCCCCCATTATTGATGTGATCCCCAGCAATCCAGGGCTGGTGGATCCCACCCTGGCTGCTAGTAGCAGGGCCCGATCCCCGGGCAATGGCAGCAGGGAGAGGAGCAGCAGCAGCAGCAGCTATAGGGGGCACAGGGAGACTGGCAGCAGCATGGGCAGTCGATCAAACACAGGGTCCCAGTACTCCCCTTCACAGGACATATCTCAGATTGGGGACAGCAAGGCAGTCACTAGTCCTGTGGAGATGTCTGGTGCTGAGGCGATGGCTGTGCCACCGAGAGCTGTGTCGCCACCATGTTCTGCCTCTCCCAGCAGCACTATCAGTGGTGCATCACCCGGTGCGGGCCAGAAGGCAGGAGGGGCAAAAAATCCTCCATCTGGGAGCATTTTAAGTTGGTGCAGGCAGATGATCCCAGGGAGGTGCAGCGGTTTGTGCCAGAAGGTGGTGAAGCGTGGGCAGGTGCTCACCAACCTTGGCACAACTGCCATGGTGAGGCACCTGAAGGGATGCCACAGCGCTGTGCTGCTAAACGGGCAGGCAGGAATACATGGTGTGTGTGTGTCAGGGGGTGACATGGTGGCTAAGGGCAGGGCCGGCACCAGGCATGTGCCACATGTGTGGCTGCACATGGCCTCTTGGCCAGCTGGGGCCCTGCACACTTACCTGCTTGGGCAGCAGGCTGCAGTCAGATCCTTCCCCAATAAGTTCTTCTGCCTCCCCACCCTGGCTCTGGTCCCCATCCCTCACCTGCCTCTGCCTGCTAGCAGCACTGCAGCAGTAGCAGCAGAGGGACACTGGGACACACTGAATCGGACTGGGAGGTAAAGCTGTTTACAAACAACTCCTCCCCCTGTGAATGATCAGAAGGTTGTTATTTTGTAAAGAAGGTTCTTCGAGATAGCTCCGAATATTCTCACAACTGGGCTGTGCATGCTTGCCCTATTCAAATAATAGACCATGTGATTGTCATGGGGACAACACACACATTTTGGGGGAGATGGCACACATTTTTGGGATATGTGTAATGTAATATAAAGGGTTAACAGACTGTAAGCTCAGGTGGAGCAATATACTGAAACCAGTTGCCAGAGTGGGAGGAGAGATTCCCTTTGTTATAACAAGTGGGCAGTTTATTGCCAAGCAACGGCCAGGTCCACCCTACCACCTTGTTACAATGACAATAGCAGCAGGACACAGGAAGTCACAGAAGCCCCTGCAAAGGGGAGAAGAGGAGACAGGATCGCTAGAGACTTTAAGGACACTTCCATCTTGGACTTGAAGGAGAGAACAGCTCAGCTGAAGAGCTGCTACAAACATGAACTAAGGACTCTCATATTCTCTCAAAAAGACTTGTACCTGGCTTAAACATCAAAGCTGCGAGATAAGCTGATGGATCCGGACTGAGCCTCAGGGTAAGGGACAGTTAGGGAATCTCAGTGTATCTTAGAATGCGTGTACTTTATGTCTGATTTTGACTTGCACTATCTGATCAACAGCCTTGTAGTTGTTTGTACTCAATATATGTTTTATAACCAAGCCTAGCGTGCTTGTGTGTTTATTTGACCTTGGGGGGTTCATTTGAGGGGCACTCTATCTAGGTGAGAGCCTAGACTAATCTTTTTCATATGACAACCCCCACTGCGAAGTCTTCCAAGCTACAGGTGGCCAGAGAAGGTTCTCTGTGTTACGACTGGGCTGGGAGATCAAGGGGAGGCGTTTCTGGAAGGTGCAGACCTCCGAAAGCTCCCTGATTGCAGTGAAGGTTTTCTGATCACGTGGGAACTCATGCGGGCACAGGCAACTGGGTTGTGGCTGGCCTGGTGGGCATACGGGGGACAGCCTCTAAAGGGGAAAAGGGCCCCAACCTCGTGACAGTGATAGTTTCAAGCTCCTCTAGTATAAAAAGCACTCCCCCCCCCCTTAGAATGACAGTTCCTTCCAATCCTTTCTAGGAATATAAGAAAAAATTCCACGCGGGGCTGGAAGGGTGGGTGTTGTGAGAATGTTCTGAGCTATTTCGAAGAACCTTGTTTACAAGGTAGCAACCTTCCGTTTGTCGAGCAGCTCCTCACAGGCCATTTTTATATGGCTCCGCTAGGCAGGGGGGTGTCTGTGGGCACGCTGGTGTGTGGGTGGGGCATGCACACAGCCATACCCGCATCCCCACCCACGGAGTAACCACCATTTCCCCCGGTTGCTCTGCGCATGAGGACAAGTGGGGGTGTGTGTGAGTGGGGATGCGTGTTAGGCAGACGTGCACGCACCCCCACTCAACATAGTCACGTACACTGTCATTCACACGGGGCTCCCCCACCCATGAACACAGAAATCTGCATGTTCATGGGTGGGAGAGGCCCGTGTAAAAAGGGTCACATTCTCACAACTGTCTTACTTATATTACCTTAGGTAGGAATTTAGGATGTAAAGCAATATCTATTCTGTCTTGGAAAATCTGCAAATATGGTTCTGAGATTATTATGGCTGCTATTTCACTAACTCTTCTTAATGAAGTGGAATACTGTCTTTAAACCCACACCCCATAACCAGTTCATTTGTGCCCCCCATATAATCAATTCACGCTGCACAAATTAAGTGGTTATAGGTGGGGGGCAGGGTGAATTGATATGGGGCCAGGGGCACAAATGAACTGGTTATGGGGTGGGGGCAGCGTGAACTGATTATGGGGGCACAACTGAACTGGTTTTATATATATGTATCTTTTCATGGCATAATGCACTTAATAGGCTACTTGCATTTTGGGTGTCGTGTGTTTGATAGCAGCACCTCTGGACTGGTTGCACCATGTGCGTACACAAGGCACAGGCAGCAAGAAGCAACAGGCGCTGGAGGCCAGGCTGGCTAAGCTCACCCCCTCCCCAGTAAGGCAGTGGATGCAGTCAGTCTCTCTGTGCCTGCCTCACTGCCCACCTGGCTGCCCCTGCAGTGGAACCACTCTTGGGGAGCATTGGTAGATCCTCAGCTGGGGGGGGGGGGGGGGAAGCATTGGGAGGCCATGCTTGTCTATGGCCACTTGGAGGGGTGGAGAATGGGAATCCTTCCTGTCCAGAGGGAGTAAATATTATGTAAATGTATACATTTGCATAATTAGGTGGGGCCTAATTATGCAAACTAGGTCACACACCAAGACTTTGCACATGGCCTCACAAACCCTGGGGCCGGCCCTGACTAGGGGCCTGTTACAGGGAAACATCTTGCTTCTCTCATTGGGATGCAAGTCAGCCCTTCATCCTCCCTAAGGAAATTGCTGTTCCCATGTGTGGATCTTTTGAGTCAAATGCTGAAGGGAGGCCTTTACTGCTGCATAGGAGCAGTAAAGAAGCCAGGGCCAGTTTACATTTGCAGAGAGGCCTCTGGATTACAGGGGAGTTATCCCATACTGAGCCCCACCTACCCACCCACAACCCCAGTACACACCAGTGAAACTATTAGGACTAGGGAGATAGAATTCCACATGCAAGCTATCAAGCATGTGCATTCCTACAGGTACTTCCACACCAACCTCTGCGCACACAACCCCACTGAAATGCAGCCACCTCTGGGGTACATGGGCAGGTGCAAGAGAGCAAAGCTGACTTTTAAACGTGTCCTGGAATCGTTGCTGCTCAGGCAGGGTAGCCAGGAAATGCA
Source organism: Sphenodon punctatus (assembly GCA_003113815.1). Lineage (NCBI taxonomy): Eukaryota > Metazoa > Chordata > Lepidosauria > Sphenodontia > Sphenodontidae > Sphenodon > Sphenodon punctatus. The sequence continues at coordinate 2,270,725 of QEPC01007720.1, read as the reverse complement.
TTTAGCATCCCATCTCATCAGAAAGATCCACACCTGCCTTACATCCTTTTTGGAGTTATTGTGAACAATTTATTGAAAACCTCATCTCAGTGGTCAAAAAAAGCAAACAGAACATTAGGAATTATTTTAAAAGGGGTAGAGAATACAACAGAACGAGCATGCAGTTCTGGCCACCCCATCTCAAAAAAGATGCAGAACTGGAAAAGGTGAAAAGGGCAACAAAAATGACAAAGGGTATGGAACTGTTTCCATACGAGGAGAGGCTTGATCCAGTAGTATAGTCAGGTTTAAAAAATAATTGGATAGGTTCTTGGAGGATAGGCCCATTAATGGCTATTAGTCAAATAGGTTGGGAAATGTAACCTCTCCTCAGGAGGTGAATGAACAACAGGCATTGGTCACTCCATTATGACCTGTTGGGTACTTCTCCAAAGCGACTGAGTGGCCACTGTCAAGGGCAGCCGGCTGGGCTCAATGGACCATTGGTTTGATCCAGTATGCCACTTCTCATGTTCTGAAGAAGCAAGAGCTGGGTTTTTAACCTGGGACTCTTGGACCTCAATCCTGCCCTCATTGAAGCCTATGGCAATGCCCTCATTGGCTTTCAGGGTCAGTGTCAGCCTTTCCCCTGCTGCTGGGATGCCTGAACCCTCCCCTCTGGCAACACCACATGGCAGTAAAGGGGACTTCATACTGATTCTGTGCCCAGCAGAGTAGGAAAAGGGACATCACACCTGTCATTGCAATTTCAGTCAATGATACTTTACTGGTCAGACAAGCGATACAGGTGATGGGCTGAAAAGCACCCTCTCCCTGGTGTAGAAATGATGGACCCTACTCTCCTGTGAAATCCAAATGGCTTCAGTGGAGACTGCATGGCTCCCAGAAAGTGAAAGGCCCAACCAAGCTTTTCCCAGCCCAGGTGCTGGAAGCTCACTAGGAACCCAAGGGCTACATCTTGTTTTCAGTCAAAGGGGCCCCTGACTGCATCCTGCTGGGTGTCGAGTCAATGAGTGCTTCCTCCAGACTACACCAGTAGAGCCTGTCAAGGATGCAGAGGAACTGGAGGCTCCACCCAGGGGCTGCCACAGTGGAATTATGTACACTGCAGTAATGCTTATGTGAAAGTGCAGTGGGGTTATGTGTGACACACATCCCCACCAGCAGCACAGGGGACTAAAGTTACCCCAGCAGTGTGGAGGGCTAATGGAACAGCTTGTTTGTGGGTCACAGGCTACCCAGAGCCCAGCTGGGCTTGGCCCCTAACCTCAGAGGTCAAAGGAGAACTCTGTCAAGGAAAGGCCAAGGAATCCAGGCTGAAAATGGACAATGACACAGAGGTCCTGGAATGCAGGCCCTGCTGAATCTCCATTCACCCTGGCTGCTGTAGGTTTTGGGGCAGAGCTAATACAGCCCCCCACAGGAGAGCTGCACTAATTGTGGGAGGGAATCCCTAGGAGTACCTTTAAACCTTGGCCCTATGTACTCATTGCAAGCAGGCCAGGGCTGGTTCACTCTCCTATCATCTCTCCCATCTTGCTGTGATTACATGCCATGAAGCCAGTGTTTCAATCAGTCTATCAATTCACAACAAGCTCACCACCCAAGCGGTGGAGTAGTACTCTCTCAGGATCTTGTGTGGCCTGATAACTTCCTTACGGAAGAAGGCCAGATCATCACAGGGATGGGTGATCACAGCATAAAGCTCCAGGTGCTCACACTCCATCGTACACACTCTCACACAAACACGCCAAGGGAAGGAGGGTGCTATGAAGGGTGAGGGGGGGACGGGGGGGAAACAGTGAGATAAGAGGTCACCACTCAACAAGGGACACGTTCTGGAAGGGGCCCTGATGGTAGCAGGGAAGGAGGGGCAGCTACACCAAATTTCCCCACACAATCAGCAATGCACCAACATGCACTTCTCCATTCACTCACCAGTCACACAAGTCTCCAAAATCCAATCTCCAAGGTTCCTACAATCGTCCTGGGCCAGTTCATACAGCAAGCTGATCACCGGCAATGGTGCAGCCTGGCTGCCCTCTTTTTATACTGGAGGCGTTCCACCCAGCGGCGCCCGCAGGCGGGCTCAGCACCGCGACGCTTCCTGTGGCCCCACCCTGCCGTGCTTGGCGTTGCTGGGCCCCTCCGCTGCGCTGTCCTGTGCGCGTGGGGCAGGGTTAGTCTGTCCCCACAACCGCCCACAGCGAGTCCTGACAGCCAGATACTTTAAGGAAAAAGGTGATCAAACTTTACCTGAGCTAGACGGCAATATGGAGCAAATTTCTGACTGGCTAGGATAGACTGGCATAAAACAGATGGGACTGCACCTGCTCTTGAGCTCAGCACTCAAGGTGGGACCAAAAGGAGCCTGCAGGGAATGCTATACATTGCTCAGAGCAAGCGTACCTTGCCCATTTCTGCTCTGTGCTTTCTGCATTGGAGAGGAGGGCGTGAACCGCTCTGAATCCCGCAGGCTGCACTTTGGCCACCTGATGAGTGTCTCAGGCCAGCTGCAATTAACACCAGGCCTTGGAGGGAGGGAGAGGTTGAATTTTAATTACCACATATAATAAAATAAAGCTGGCCAGCACACACTGCTGCTGGTTCAGCAGAAGCTCCCTGCATTCCTAAGCAGCAGGAGTATGGCCCCACACAGGCACAACACTGCCACAGGCAGCCTGTCCCAATCACAGCTGGGTTATTGCTTCACTCTAGAGGCCTCAGGCAGAGTCAATGTAGCATCCAGTGCATCCCTAGGAAACTGGGGCTCTCTGGATTTGGGGTGCGATGGGTAGAAATGACAAACAGACCCATTGGTGGGGATGGAGTCTCTGTGCAGGTACCAGAAGGGATGAGACTCTCTGATCTCTGCAGAGAGCTGGGGCAGTGGGAAGGGGGGACCTAGAGACTGTCTACGCTGCAGGCTCTGGACAAGTCTTTCTGCTCAGAGGGAACTCCCTGGCATGGGGACCCCACCGAGGAAAAGGCTGAGGTGGCTCTTGTTACAGAGACACTCTATGGGATGAGTGGGAGACCTGCCAGGAACAAGGGCCCTGTTGGGCGTAGGAGGAACTAGGTAAGTAGAAGACTGGACCCTGGCACAAGAATTCCAGGATTTAATGCTGGGAGCTGGGCTGTGCAATGGGCAGGGAAGGAGGAAGGTTCTCTGTTAGCGCTGAAGGCAGGGCCCTGTTGGGCAACTCTCTAAGGCAGGGTTGGCTCAGACCCCATCTCCTTGTTCTGCTCTTTTGCAGGCTGCAGAGCCCCTCTCCAGGGAGGCCGAACTCCTGCCTTTGGGCCTGGCTGCAGGAGCAGGAGCTTCTGATGCAGTTTTCTCCTGGCTTGCACCAGGCGTAGGGGCAGCAGGGGGTGGTCACACGGGTGCAACGTAGTTCCCAGGGAAGGTGCCAAATTTCTTGGTTCTTCTGGACACACCTGGGTGAAGAGAGAGAGACAAAGTGATGGGGAGGAGCAAGGCTTCCCTCTTTTCACAGAAATCAACTCCTGGAGCCCCGCAAGGTTTCTCCCCACTTCCTACAGCACTCCTTGCTATGAATGAATTAACTGGTTGCTTGCACAGTCAGCCTGCCTACTCTGCTCCCTAAAGTGCCCCCTACTGGGAAAGGTGGTACTAGATTATCCAGGAGCTTCCTCACAACCAGTGCTTCTGACTCCCACCCTTTACAGCTCTCCCTGCTGGGACTGAATTAGTAGAAAGTTTCCTCCACAGTCCATGCACCTATTCTGCTCCCTAAACACCTCCTGTTGGGAGATTGGTACTGAATTAGCTTGGAACTCCCCACAACGTGCCTAATTCCATTCACTACCGCTTGCTGGGACTGGAGCAGCTGGAAATTCTCCTGTAGCCAGCACTGTAGCTCTGTTTCCTGCAGTGCCCCCTGCTGGGATGGGAGAATCCCCCCATGGCCCTGTAGACATACCTACAAACCAGCCATCATCACACTGCTGCATGACATCCACCCGATCCCCTTCAAGCAGCTCCAGCTCATCCTCATTCTGTGGTCTGTACTGGTAAATGGCCTGGTACCTGCAAGGCACAACCTACCAGTGAAAACCTCATCTCACAGCTCCCACAGTGCAGTGGTGTGGGACAAAGATTGTGTCTGGTGCATAGGAATCAGGCAGGGCCTAATGAATAGACAGAACCCCCCACCACTTCCTCCAGACTGACCCCAACTCTGCTCCCAGCTGTCTGTGGGGAGATGGGCAGCCCATCAGCAGGGGGCCTGCATAGCTGGCAAGGGTTGAGGGGAGAGACCCAGATTCCACAGCCAGACCTCCACTTTCCAGTCACTGTGGGAGCTGGTCTGAAAAGGCCCTTGTTCGCTAACAATCCATGCACTGTCCTGGCCCAGTGCCCCAGGGGGCTGTCTGCAGCCAGCCCTCAGTACGGGTCACTTCCACAGGATGGCCTGGCTGGCTGCCAAGCTGAGTGAGGCATCCCCTCCCCCATTGTCAGTAACTAGCCACACTTACGGGGTCCACTGTATGCTGGAGCCATTGTCCAATGGGGGAGCCTTGGGGACATGCCCAGAGCTCAATGGGTGGGAGGCTCCTGGTACTGTTATCTCGAGGCCTGAGCTCTGCAGAGAAACAGGAGAGTGAGGTGGTTGGCAGTACAGAGATCACCATGCACTGCCTGAGCTGGGGAATTAGCCTGGGGTACATGGAAAAGGGGGGGACGGGGGACAGCCTCAGTCATTGGGCACAGGCAGGAATAAGGGCTGAAGACAGAACTGCCCTTAGTGGGTCCCCTATACAAACCCCATGCCCTTCATCAAGAGAGTCTAGGGCTTGGGGAGCATGCCCAGAGGGGTTACAGTAGATCTTCCCTGAAGTGTGAAGATAAGGTTTTTTCTGTGATACAAGTAATAGTTCAACCTTGTTAAACAAGTAAACTAAGGGAATTACACAAAGTCAAAGCAGGCCCTGGATTTACACCACTGGACTGCTTAAAAAGGGATTACCAGCAACTGAATGCCAGATCCAACACTCCTTTAACCTGTCAATTACACTGGAAGCAACAACAGACAAAGATGTAAAACAAAGAAATAAAAACAAGTAGCAACAATAGCTGCCCTTTATAACTCTGCTGTGAAATTCAGAAATGGGATGCAAATTTCAAATTCAAACTTTCTGACTCAGATCCTTTCGAATTCTACATGTTCTCTGTGACCCACTACTACTATTGCAAGGGCAAAAAGCATGTGCTTTCAGTGCTGGCCAGTGATACTAGAGCCAACCAGCTGACAGACCAATGGTCCATCATCTCACCGACAGTGGTCACTACGCAATGTGTCGGAGGCAAGTCATATGTGGAGTGATTCATTCCCTGTCATTCACTCCCAGCAGTCCCCTGAGCATGACAATGCTGATCAGCTGACCAAATGAAACTCCCACCTATCTAGACCTTTCCAATCTGAATTAAGAGCAAGTCCTGCAAGGGGTCCAGATTTTGAGAGTTTGATAGTATTCAATTTTCTTTATGTTTTTCTTTCAGCCATGGCTGGCTGGAAAGGAGCAAGGCTCTTGGGCTACAGGCTGGAATGGGAAGGGCATGTCAAATAGGAGACTGAGGATCTTACCTGCACGTGGGAGGTGGCACCAAGCTGCAAGGCTGGGGCAGCAGGGCGCTGAGGCTCCTGCACCTGGGAGGGTGAGAGGGGCTGTGGGCTCCAGGACACTGAGGCTGGACTTGGGTTCTGGGGAAAGAGCGAGGTAGCACTGGGGGAAGGCTGGGGGCTCCTGGGTGAGGCTTCAGCTCGGTGCAGCTTGGGGGAGGCAGGGAAGGTGAATCCCGTGTAGTGTGGTGAGGAGGAATTTGTGCCCACATCAGGACCATACTGCTGGGTGGTTGGGGAGCCTGCCAAGAAAGAGGGCGAGTGTTCAGCCTGCTGCCGGCTGGGTGAGCATGGCTGGGATGTCAAGTTAGCCTGGGCCAGGGGACCTGGAGAAGAGGAGAAGTCTTCTGAGGCTTTCACCCGTGGCTCCTTCACCACCTGCACGTAGCTGGCCGGGAAGATGCCTTGGCGACTGGTCCCGGAGATTCGCCCTTCGTACCAATTCCCGTCCACCTTGCGGACCAGGCAAATACGTTCACCCTGCAGACAATGAAAGAGGGAGAGGCTAGTGTCTTGGGACCTGGTATGCAACTTCCTACTCTTCCAGAACAGACCAGTCTAGTTTGACCCCTGCTCTTGTCTCAGCAGGTCTACCCTGACACATCAGCAGCCTGATCTCCTAGCACCTTGCTCCACCAGTCTGTCTGGTTCAGTCCTCTGCAGTGTCCAGCATACCCAAAGGTGCAGGACTAAGCCATGGAGGGGAGAGCCTACCTGGCCCCATGTGGGCATCCAGTTCATGCGCTGGAGTGTGAGGATCTAGGTCATTTGAATCCGCAGTGTAATAGGGTGGTTTACTTGCAGCCAGAGAAGCCCTGTGACTGAGCTGCTTGCAGCCATTACGCAGGTAGGCAGCTGTGGAGTATACTCAGTTAGGCTCCCAAACCTGTCTGAGCTCAGTCCTAGAATGGTGGCCATTGAGGGAGCAGCTTTTTACTTAGCTCTCTCCTCTTTATTCACTGGAGTCCTGCCAGTGACCCCTCTGGACCTAGCCTGCAAGGAGCAATAGGAGGCAATGGAGACCAGGTGGGATCTGTCTAGATTGGCCACCAGAATTATATTGAACCCTAAAGGGTCAAAGGACACTAGAGGGTATTAAACCCTGAACAAGCCTATGCCTTGGAGGCATAGGCTTGGGCTGAGGGGTGGTAGGAAGCCAAGGGCGGGGCCCCTACAGGGGTACCCCACAGAGTGCACCCCCCCTGCTTGGGGATACAGCCAGGTTGGAAGACTGAATAGGTGTGGTAGCAGGGTTAGCTAATTCCGCCAGAGACACCCCAGCGCTCTGTGTGACCCTGGAAGAGCCCCTGCTACACTCAGGGAGGAGGCTTTTTCAAGTCAATGGCAAAATGCTCTGGACTGGCCCTCCTAAAACATCTCTGTGCAGTCACATGTTAAGCTTTGCACACATACTGACATCTTGAGACCCCCACTCCTTGTGAGGGGAGGGTCTCTCAGCCAAACTCTTGGCCTTTCTGAGGAGGCTGCTAGCAAGAGAACTGGGAACTGAGAGCTAGCAGACAGGAATGACTTTTTGTCCCTCCCAGCCTGAACTGGTTTTGAACTGATGTCCCAAAAGGTAACAGATTCCACATCCCATTGCTGTACCCCAACCCCACGTTGCTTCCCAGAGTTGAATTTAGTTCTCATGCGACACTCTCTGCTCCCATCCTTGGGGTTCTGCTAGGCATGGTACCTTGCGGAAGGATAACTCCACTGCCAGGTCCCCTTTGAAGCTGTACTGTGCCACAGCCTCTCCGTACTCCAGCACCTGGATGGTGGGGGTTTTGATGGGCTTGGGGATTTCTGTGGGAGGCAGGATCTGTTTGAAAGACAGCAAGAACGGCATGTTGGTAGGGTATTAGCCTGGGGCTTGGAAGCCTATGGGGGCGGGCGGAGCGGTCTTCGAAGGGGAGGGTGTTGGAGGGATGGACTGGGGTGTGTGGGGAGAGGTCCATGACCATAGGGGTTGTGGTGGGCTGGGGGAACTATGGTCCTTCTGGGAAGCGAGTTAGACCTGTGAGGTGGGACAGATGTTATACAATGGCCCTCAGGCAGCTGGTGAGGTGATCGGGAATCAGAGGGCCCCTGGCCTTGGTCTGCTGCTGGTAAATGCGAGGTCGGTGGCCAATAAGTCAACCACGGTCCAGGAGGTGATCCTGGACCAGGCGGTTGACCTTGCATGTATTACGGAGACCTGGCTGGATGCTGAGTCGGGTTCTATATTGGCTGACCTTGTTCCAGCTGGGTACTCCATACAGCATCAGTCACGACTGGGGGGCTGGTGTAGCCATTATTTTTAAGGATACATCGTCTGTGAGGAGACTTCCGGTGCAATCTATCATGGGCATAGAGGGTCTTCATCTGGTGTTGGATTTGGCCGGAGACAGAGTGGTGGTACTGCTGATATACTGAGCACCCACCTGTACGGCAGTTTCCCTGCCCGCACTGACCAAGCTGGTGTCGGAGGTGGTCTTGCAGTCCCCCAGGGTGATAGTCCTGGGGGACTTCAATATTCATGCCAACACCAGTCTTGGGAGGGGCAGAGCATGAGTTCATGGCCGCCATGGCAACCATAGGCCTGTCTCAGAGAATGGTGGGCCCCACACATGGAGGACATACCCTGGACATGATATTTTGCACAAGCCTTGGGGTGGTGTCATCAGTACCCTTGTCATGGATGGATCATTATCTCCTCCGAGCTGGTATCCTGGCACATGTTGGCCCCTGGGAGGGTGTGGAACCAGTTAGGATGGTTCGCCTCCGAAGGTTTATGGAACCAGGAAGGTTCCAGACCACTCTAGGGGATGTTTTTTCTGATCTTGATGGCTGCTCACTCGATGACCTCGTGACCATGTGGAATTCCATGTTGGTGGAGGCCATCAACTGCATGGCTCCCAGGCGCCCGCTCCAAAACTGCTAACAACACAGGTCACTGTGGTATACAGAGGAGCTGCGGCGGATGAACCGGGAAGGGCAGTGGCTAGAGCGATGGTGGCATCACTCACGTGCTGAAGTTAACCAATTGCGGCATAGAGTCTGGTTACGTACCTATGCCATGGCGGTGCAGGCAGCAAAGAAAACTTTCTTTGCTGCCCTCATTGCGTCTGCCAAGTCCCGCCTGCTGAAGCTTTTCCAAGTGATGAGCGGGCTGGCCAGTCCGGCCTCCCTCCGCCTGGATTTAAAGTAATCAAATGTCCACTGTGATTTGTTTGTGGACTTTTTTTGCAGATAAAATTGCTCAAATCCACCACGGTTTTGATGCAACATTTTTAACAGTAGGTGAGCCAGAGGCAGTAGAAGTCCCATCCTGTCCTGTTTTGTGGGATGAATGTCAGGATGGGTCACCCTTGGATGCGGGGGATGCTCTTGGGACTGTTTGAGCCACTTATTGTGAACTAGATCCATGCTTGTCCTGGCTGGTCAAGGCTAGCCGGGAGACACTAGGGCCGTTGCTGGCAGGGATTGTCAACGCCTCCATTGGGGAGGTCAGGGTGCCAGGCTGTCTCAAGGAGGCTGTGGTGCAGCCACTGCTCCAAAAGCCATCATTGGACGTTGGCTGATGACACCCAGTTATATCTCTCTTTTTCATCCGACTCCGGCCTGGCAGTCTTGGTGCTTACCCGGTGTTTGTCAGCTGTGGGGGATTGGATAAGGGTGAGTCGCCTGAAGTTAAATCCTGATAAGACGGAGGTGATGGTTGTGGGAAAGGCTGGGGGAGTGGTGGCCCCCCACTAATTGATGGGGTCCGGCCTGCCCTGGTATCTCAGGTTCAGAGTCTGGGGGTGCTCCTGGACCCGCAGCTTCACCTGGATGTCCAAGTAGCGGCTGTGGCAAAGGGGGCATTTCGCCAGTTACATTTGGTACGTTGGCTTCGGCCGTATGTGTCGGACTGTGATCTGGCCATGATCATCCATGCTTTTATTACCTCGACACTGGACTACTGTAACGCACTCTACGTGGGGCTACCCTTGGTGCTGGTTCGGAGACTGCAGCTGGTGCAGAATTCAGCAGTTTGTCTCCTAACGGGGATGGGCCAACATGAGCACATTTCACCGGTGCTCCGTTCCTTGTACTGGCTGCCGATAGTCTTCCAGGCCCAATTCAAGGTGTTGGTGTTGACCTTTAAAGCCCTAAATGGCCTGGGCCCCACCTACCTGCGAGACCGCCTCATCCTCCGGAACCTGGATCGGCCCCTGCGGTCGGCCGGGGGCGCCCTCCTCGAGGTCCCCTGGATTTCTCGGGTGTCGACCTTGCGGAGGGCATTCTCTGTGGCTGTGCTGCAACTGTGGAACTCCCTCCTGCCGGAGGTCTGTTTGACCACCGATTTCCCCTCTTTCCGTAGACAATGTAAGACCTGGCTGTTCCTCTGGGCCTTTACCGAGGGAGATGGGGTGGGTGGGTTGGGTTAGGGAGGGGTAGGGGGTGAATTGTTTTTATAGTGGAATTTTAATTGTATCTGTTTTAATTTGTTTTTAACATGTTATTAGCTGCCCCGATATGCTTTTAGCAGGAGGGGGTGGCATACACATTTTATTAATAATAATACCCCACTCTGCCATTGGCTGCCCGAGTGATCGGGGTGGGGGAGGAGTAGGAGAGTCCCTTGGGGCTCATTCACACAACACTTTAGCCAGTAGTGGCACAAACCCACATTCTGAGTGTTGAATGCTTTCTTTAACCTTCCTATGCTTCTTGGGAAATATTGCAGCAAAATAAGGGTGAGGAGGGGCTAATTAAATGCAGGGAATGCAGCAGTTGTATGAATGCATTGTTAGGAGATAAGATAAACACAGGTTAAAGGGCAAGTGGTGAGCTTATGCCTGAAGGGTATGGTGTGAATGAATCTTTAGTCTCTGTGCCCCCATTAAAGAAGGACAGAAGCATGGCCCTGCTACAGTGAAAGTTGTCAGGTACTTGAACATTAGTGATAGGGGCCAAAAGTGCCCTGGGTAGACAGCTGGGGAGGTTCCAGATAGGGCAGAAGTGGGAAGCACCCCACCCACTCTTGCTTTGAGACTGGAGGTGGTCAGGCATGACAAATCCTTTGTGTGTGTGTGTGTTGGGGGGAGAGTTTATTTATTTCAGTTTTCTTTTCTCCCCCAACCCTCCTGCTCACAGAACAGCTAGGGGCGGCTCACACACAGAGGCAACAATTCACAATTTAAAATTCATTAAAAATACTAAAAATATACTAAAAATACACTAAAAGGGCAGCACCAATCCCCCCCCCCCTAATCTGTCTCTCTCTCTAAAGGCCCAGCAGAACAGTCAGGTCTTACACTGTCTTCGGGAAGAGGGGAGGTCTGGGACCAGAGAACGTTCTCCCCATTGTCGCCACCCGGGAAACCCGGGGGACTTCGAGTCGAGCGTCCTTGGCTGACCACAGGGGCCGCAAGTGGTCCTGCAGGTAGGCAGGGCCCAGGCCGTTTAGGGCTTTATCAGTCGTTACCAACACCTTGAATTGGGCCCGGAAGATAACAGGCAGCCAGTAGAGAATGAAGCACTGGTATAATGTGCTCGTGACAACCCATTCCCGTTAGGAGACCGCCCTGCCGCATTCTGCACCAGCTGCAACCTCTGAACCCGTCCCCAAGGGTAGCCCCACGTAGAGCGCGTTACAGTAGTCTAATCTAGAGATAATAAAGGAATGGATGATGGTGGCCAGATTGGAGTCCAAGACATACTGCTGCAGCCATCGCACCAGACTTAAGTGGCAAAAAGCTCGTCTCATCACCACCTCCACCTACAGATCCAGGAGTTAACTCTTTCAATACTGGTCTGTCCACTACCCTGTCTTTACCCAGTAATGCTGGGCTACTGCAGCTCCATGCAGTAGTCTGAACACTCCTGAAACATCCCTCCCGCAGTAGCTGAGAGAGTTGGGGAATTTCCAGTGTCTCTTAGGGGCTCCTTCCCTGGCTAGGGAGGCCAAGAGAGCAGGGAAGCATTGGTGCCAATGCAAGTGTTCAGAAACAGGTGTACCTCTACCTCTGGCCAGTAGAGGGCATGCTTCTGTTATGCCAAACATCAGAGCCTAGCAACTGTCCTCAGCCTGTGGTTCACAGCAGGTGAAGCAGATTTATCGCACACATCTGTTCCCCCTGGGGATACGAGGAGTTGCCTCCCATTCATGCCCTGTGCTGCGTAGCTTTATATCCAGGCCCTGCTCACTGGCCAATTCCCACCAATGGCTACACAATGCCCGCTCCTGCTTACCTCCACATAGCTGGCAGGGAAGATGCCCACCCTGCCATGGTGCTCTCCTTCCAGCCAGTTCCTGTCCACTTCTTTGTGGATGTAGACAATGTCACCCTTCTGCAGGGTCAGTTCCCTGAAAGGTCAAATGTCACAGTTGCACATGCTCAGTGGTCACTCAGTCTCTTCAGGCCAGCCGTTCACACAACCTGTCCCCTGGAGTGGCACAGACTGTACTTACATGTCAGCACCTCATGCTGCTGGGCTGAGTCCCACCATCCTGCCTCCTTTTCTGAACACCTCAATCCTGATCTGCAGGCACTGGTGATGGGAAATCCATTCCACGCATTAATCCAGTCCTGGTTTTCTACCCTTCTCCCACACAGGTCTTCTCCCTCACCCCCTGCCATTGGAAGGAAACCTTTCTACTCTGGAGATGGATTGCCTAAGGGGTAGGGCATTAGCCTGCGACTGGGAGATCTGTGCTCAAATCCCAGCCCTGCCACAATCTCCTTGTGCGACCCTGGACCAGTCAGTCAGTATCTATGTGCCTCAGTTCCCGCTCTATAAAATGGAGAGAGTAGCCGGGATCTTCTCCCTCAGGGAGATTGTGATATAAAGACTGTGAGGCACTTCAATATTACAATAAGGAGGTGATGTCTAGCAGATTGAAAGGTTCTCTCAATAAGGAAAAACCTGTTAAATTAGACTTTATTTAACAATCAATACTGGCCTATCTGGGGCTGCAAGTGAGAGCAGATCCTGGTCTGGCCCAGACCAACGAGAAGATGGGTGGTGATGTATCTTTTGGGGGACAAGCCTTCTAATACTTACATTGTAAGCCCCTTCAGCCATGTGGTTGACCATGTGCTCCTTGAGCAAAACAGTGTTGCCTAAGGCAATTAAGACTAATGTCCTCACCCAAAGTGATGATGAAACTCCCTAAAATCTTCTTTTAACTACCTATCCTCACCCTCCATATCGCACCTATAAGCCATCATCCAGGCAATACATCATTATCCTACCCTGGATGCGACATTTGTAATGTGTGTGAATCAGACACGTTAACCATCTTAATAGGTAAATCTTGAATTTGAATACAATGTCCTTTTACATCTGGAATTGAGTAAACAAGGATTGATATGAATGTGATCTGGATGGACAAGCATCTGTCTGCAATGCTGAAGGATATCCTGCCTTGGAGCAGGGGGTTGGATTAGATGACTTGTGAGGTCTCTTCTAACCTTAATACAACTCTGTGATGCAAGTATAGAAGAATCAGAAGGTTTATATTTAGCCACTCCAGTCTCCTCTTAAACCTGGGGGCTGACTCCTCTACTGTAGGTACAGTATTCTAATAAAAAACTTGCCATCACTATACTTAGCATATCTCCCTGGGGTTGGAGCCGAGAGGGGGGAAATCGCTCTCCAGAACCCCACAGGGGAAGTTGAGACAATATGGGTCCACTCCACTGTTCAAATGCTGGCAATGTCCATTTCGGGGTGGGGGAGACGCACATCGCACCAAAAGAAACAGGAGACCCCATGACCTACAATCTAGGATCCCCAGGAAGTAAGGTGTCTGTGACACCTGTGACTTGGCAAGTCAGGCCAACAAAATATCACTGAGTGAAGCCGCTTCCAAGGGATGGCTGAAATGAAGCTCGGATTGAATTGTTGAGTGGGCAGAAAAGAAAGCTACGGGATTTTCTAGCACATTGCTGAGATGGAGAGAGTGGGAAAGAGTCCTTGCCTCGGGCTTATTTACACAAAACCAAACATCACTTCACAACGCCTCAATTCAGGGTATCACTAGGATTTATCCCTCGGAGGGCAGAACATGCTATGGACATTAGCAGTTGTATGGGGTAATCATATCGTGTGAATGAGGGAGAAGATAGAAAGTAGGTGGCTGGGGCACAGAGCAATTTTCCTGGAAGAGTGAGGATCAGCAGCATGTTTAGGAAGGAAAGAGGAATAGACCCCAGACTCTGTAGTCTGGGCAGCACCTCAGACCAGTCACTTATCTCCAGCTTTTGGGGAAAGAGAACATGCCACTTTATTCTGAGCAGATGGTTGATCTTACACAGACAGTAACCTGGATTGACATTCCGGGGTTACTGTTCCCACTGTTAATTAGGAACACAGAATTAGCACTAATCCGAACTTGCAGTGTAAACAGTTAACCTGGGTTGAGACGATCATGGATGAGTGAAAAATCCCATGGTTCAGCGCTGTTGAATTTCATCGCCTTCCGCTCCAATGAGCGAGCAGAACAATAGCACCAAGCGCAGTGACTGTGCAAAATGGAGGGGTCTCCTCCGAGTCTGTTTAACATGGAGAACTCTCCTAGGAATGGAGAAGCCGGTGAGCTTGGCCCATTCCCGTTCCTGTGTTGTGTCCCATGACTGTGGAGTGCTACAGAGACTTTCTAGGGTAGAGCGGAGGCGTACTCTACGTGCCAATCTCTATGCTCAGTCTGGGTTTACAGTTCCCATGGACAGTAACCTGGGTTTATTTTAGCCAGAGTTAAAATAATCCTTGAAATTTAGGATTTACGAACCCGGGTCTAAATGTTAACTTTGGTTTTTTAAAATAGGATTAACTGTTTACATGGACAATTAAATCCAGGTTAATAGATGTTAACCCGCACTTAGCGTCCGTGTAGAAACAGCCGTTGTCTTGTGCGCTGCGCAGAATTTCTGTGGGGATCCTTGTTGTAGGATCTGGGAAGCCAGTGAACTAAAATAATGTCAACTGGTAGGAGATGATTTTAATAGGCGTGAATAGCATAAAAGCAGCAGGCATTACTACTTACTTTGGGGACTCGGCCTGGAAATCAAATTTGAGGCGAGCAGCTTTCATCTGAGGTGTGAGAGAGAAGGGGTTAGAGCAGGTTCACAATTCAAATTGCCATTCCACTTGGATTTTCAGAGAAAGCCTCTAGCCCACCCACCCCACCAACCTCATTCCTAGGAGCACTTGGCAAAAAATCTGAGGGTCAAGGACTCCCACCACAGCCATACCCGCTGAGTCACTGGTTGCCCAGGATTCCAACCCCAGTCACTCCTCTCCCGGTACAAGACCAAGCCAGCAGTCCCCCTTATGTAGTCTCACTAGATCTGGAGCTGGCTTGGTAGCATCTGTGGTTCCATAACACCTTAGCAATTCCCAGAACCAATAACTAGCACCAGTTTGTGCAAGCAGGTGAGACACTGCCGTACCGCCCTACAGTAGCTGGAGTCACCTATCGACTCCCCATCCCAGAGTCCCACCTCCCCAAGATGTAAAAATAGGGCATAAGAAATGGGGCTACATCTCACCTTTTTCTCTTCTCTCTTCACCAAACCATCCACCCCTTCTGTGGTCCCACTCCAGTCAGTGGAGAGGCTTTTCTCACCATGCTTCAGGGGATCTGAGAACACCAAGAAACAGATGGGTAAGCACAAGTAACTCCACTATGGAGAAGTTCCCAGCATTTGGGACACAAAGTACCCATGGAGAGGAACCACTCTGTTGAAGAGAGTATGGATTTGTGGAGAAGCAATGGGAGCCTGTGCCAAATCTGCAGTCTGAGCATGAACGGGCAAGCCTTTCACCTGTGTTTATCCAGCCATCTCCAGGGAGGGTTTTGCACAGTCATGTACCAGCGCGATGGAGACACCTGGCACTGTGCAGGCTGGGTGCACAAACACTTCAAGGCTGCTAAGAGGTGAAGACCTGGCTTCAGGCATCTTATTGGCAAGGTAATGAGACAGCTCTGCTCGAGTGAGCAGGGTGTTGCTCTAGGTAGGAGTTGGGAGAGCTGGGTTCTAATCTTAGTTCTGCCACTGTCTTGGGCAAGTCACTCTCTTCTGCTCCCCCTCTTCCCCAAGTATGTGGGGTAGGGGAGAGAGGTCAACAGAAGGAAGGGGCCAGAGAAGGGCAGTGTCACAGCAATAAGGCCCTGGGTGTGCCGTGTGAAATGCCCACCTCAGGGAGGTCACTGTTTCCCAAATGGGTGCTGCATGAGTTCAGAGACATACCTTTCCCAGGGGGAGAGCTGCTCCAGTTACTCCTGGCAAAGGCAGGGCTCAATCGCTCCATCTGGGGACTGGCTGGCAGGCAGCACTGAATGATGGAAGGAGTATGCCCGGGGGCAGGATGGGGATGGTGGGCAGGCAGGAAGCTGCAGGGCATAGAGAGAGCAATTCAATGTAAGACACGAGTGCTGGGGTGGTGGGGGTTCAGCATGTGTACCAGGCCCCAGGAACTCAGTAGGCTAACTTAGGGAAGAGAAAACCAAGGGACCTGATCAGTTCAGCTCATACCTGGGAAGAGACTGTATCCCTATATGACCCTGTGGAGGAAATTTTATAAGGGACCCTATGGAATTGAATTACAATAGCCAAAAGGAAGGTATCACAAAATGGATGAGACAGAGCATTTTGGGTAAAACTTAATGCTTAATAAAAGCTATGCCTTTGCCCTTTAGATAGAGAGCTATTTGCTTTCTGTATTCTGCTTTGCAAAATAAGGCCTTAGACCTAGACACTGAGACGCCTTTTGCCTGTGTTTTTCGTAACAAATAGGCCAAGTAACCTTGCAGCTGGAAAGCCAAATTAACCTTGTTAGGCACCATATATTATAAACAGTTTGGCTCATATAGTTTTGAGAAGAACCAGCCCAAATATGTAAACATTGTGTGTAATGCAGTAGTTTTCCATCACTGTATTATGTAGCACTTTGATTGACATGCCTGTATCTTTTGCCTGTAGTGTAATCTATAAAATACTTGTGTTTCCTGGGAGGGGCAGACCAGCCTGTTTCTTTGCATGGAGACAGTGCTGCTCTCTCTCTCAGCGCTTTGAGATTAATAAAGACTCTGACAGATTTCACCATCTGTGTAAGTATAAATTTTTCCTCGACAGTTTGGTGCATTGGCCGGGAAATACCAAGGTGTCGGAGTGCTCAACCACAATAGTTGCAGCTGCAACAGCTCGCAAACACGGAGGAAAACCACATGCCACGGACTCTAAAGCATAGCTATAATAAGCAATAGGTTTATGATGGTCTCCATGTTTCTGCGGGAGAACCCCCAATGCAAACCCATCCCTTTCATGGCAAAAGAATGTAAACGGCTTGGAATAATTAGGCAACCCTAGCACCGGAACACAAGAAAGAGCCTGCTTTAAAGAAACAAAGACTTGTTCAGCCTCAGAGGACCACTGCAATGACTCTGTAGTCCCGGTGTTTACAAGCTCCTGCAAGGGCTTAACAATGGTGGCATATCCAAGGATCCACTGATGACAAAATCCTGACATCCCCCAGCAGGGTTCTTATTTGTGCCACTGTGATAGGTTTAGGAATCTGCAAAATAGCCTGAACTCGGCTTTCAGAGAGATGGCGTTCACCAGCAGAAATATCATGGCCCAAATAACGAACTCTTGGCAAACAGAGTTGCAATTTCTTTTTAGAGGCTTCATGCCCTTTTTGATCCAAAGCAGTTAACAAAATCAAAGAATCCTTAGCAGAAGCATCTAGAGAAGGAGATGCCAAGAGGAGGTCATCCACATACTTAATCAACACCGACCCCTCTTGGAACTTCACATCATCCAAATCCTTTTTAAGGATTTGTGAAAAAAGAGATGGGGATTCAATATAGCCCTGTCCAAGTGTACTGGCAACCCCGAAAAGTAAAACCAAAAAGATACAGGCATGTCAATCAAAGTGCTACGTAATACAGTGACGGAAAACTACTGAATTACACACAATGTTTACATATTTGGGCTGGTTCTTCTCAAAACTATATGAGCCAAACTGTTATAATACATGGTGCCTAACAAGGTTAATTTGGCTTTCCAGCTGCAAGGTTACTTGGCCTATTTGTTATGAAAAATACAGGGGAAAGGAGTCTCAGTGTCTAGGTCTAAGGCCTGTGTGGAGCACTTTCCAAGGCCTTATTTTGCAAAGCAGAATACAGAAAGCAAATAGCTCTCTGTCTAAAGGGCAAAGGCAGGGGCGGATTGGCCACTGAACCCACCGGGAGCCCGCTGTCTTTAATTTTTTAAAACAAACTTTTAAAAAAAATTGTTGGTCCCGACCCCTGTTGGGTTGGGCCGGGCCGGGGGGGGGAGGGGGGG
>QEPC01007720.1:2230586-2244603 GCA_003113815.1 Sphenodon punctatus | reverse complement strand
GTCTGCCCCCAGCTGTGCCCCCATGCCCCTCGTCGCAGCGCTCCCGTCTGCCCCCAGCTGTGCCCCCACGCCCCTTGTCGCAGCACTCCTGTCTGCCCCCAGCTGTGCCCCCATGCCCCTCGTCGCAGCGCTCCCGTCTGCCCCCAGCTGTGCCCCCACGCCCCTTGTCGCAGCACTCCTGTCTGCCCCCAGCTGTGCCCCCATGCCCCTCGTCGCAGCGCTCCCGTCTGCCCCCAGCTGTGCACCCACGCCCCTTGT
This sequence comes from Sphenodon punctatus, assembly GCA_003113815.1. Classification (NCBI taxonomy): domain Eukaryota; kingdom Metazoa; phylum Chordata; class Lepidosauria; order Sphenodontia; family Sphenodontidae; genus Sphenodon; species Sphenodon punctatus. The sequence goes on along the minus strand of QEPC01007720.1, from coordinate 2,244,345 downwards.
CGCAGCACTCCTGTCTGCCCCCAGCTGTGCCCCCATGCCCCTCGTCGCAGCGCTCCCGTCTGCCCCCAGCTGTGCACCCACGCCCCTTGTCGCAGCACTCCTGTCTGCCCCCAGCTGTGCCCCCATGCCCCTCGTCGCAGCGCTCTCGTCTGCCCCCAGCTGTGCCCCCACTCATCTTCCCTCTCAGAGCGCCCTCAGCTATGCTCCCTCATTCCCTGTTGTTACCTACAAAAAGGGGCGGCATCGCAGTTTCCCCAGCAACTCTTGCCGCCGCCTCCCTGCCGCGCTCCGTCCTCTCCCCCCAGGTGCTCGGTCGGGCTCTCTGTCTCCGCTGGCAGAGGGAGGCGCCGAGCTGCTTGCAGGATAACGCCACCCCGGGGCAGGCGGCGCCGCACCTGGGCGCGAAGTAGCTTGGGCACCGAGTGCCAGCCCCGTTCCTGGTCATACTCACCGGGCGGCGGAGGCAGCGGGCGGAGAATCGCAGACGGGTGCGGCCGGGGAACTCTGCGGAGAGAGGGGAAGGGAAGCGCTGACTCGGCCAGGAGGAGGACTGCTGGGCTCCCGGACTCCTGGCAGCGAGCAGCCGCGAACCAGCCAGCGGGGCGGGAGCGCGAATCTGGCAGGCGGTCCGGGCCCGGGAGCGGGCGGGGCACAGCAGGGTCCTAAAGGGACTGTCCAAAAAATGTCAGCAGGCAGGAAAGGGCAGGGTCCAGGAGGAGCGAGCGAACTTACAATTTGTGACACGGGGAGGGGGGAACTGGTCATAATGAGATATCGCAATCATTTCTTGTTGCTCGTTTTTCAATGGTATTTCTAGGTTTGAAAACTAGTAGCATAGCCCTTCCATGTACTAATTGTTATTTTAGTACATTATCGGTATTAAACCTGTTCAGGAAAAGAGAGGCATGGTTTGCGCGATATTCTTTTTGGAGTGGGGGCTGTAGCAGTGATACATTGATTGTGACATGGGGTGGGGGTGGGTAAAGGTGTGACATGCTATATAGGTAGCCCTGAAGTTCAAGGGCTTGGGGTGGGGAGATAGCCATGGGGCAGCAAGTTGGAAATGGGAGACATTGGGAAATGTTATTTCCCCTCTCTAACAGTACTAGAACTAGGGGACACTCCATGAAGCTAACTGGCAGCAGATTTAAAACAAATAAAAGGAAGTGTTTTTTAATTCAACACCCAATTAACTTGTGGAATATGTTGCCAGAGGTGCTAGTAGCACAGCTGAGTTTAAAAAAGGATTGGATAAGTTCATGTAGGATAGGTCCATTAACAGCTATTAATGGCTACTTGGGAATGTAAACTCTGTCAGGAGCAGAGTGAACAGCAGGGAATAGACCACTCCATCATGAGCTGTTGGGTACTTCTCTGAAGCAACTAAGAAGGGCCACTGTTGGAGACAGGATGCTGGGTTCAATGGACCATTGATCTGACCTAGCATGGCACTTATGTTCTTAGAGAGAGATAGGTGCCTGACTCCCAGCTGGTGTGAATCATCTTCACACTATTGGTGCCAAAGGGGTGGTTCCTCCAGCATAAATTGTTCACTCTTCATTGGAGTTGATGGATCACAGTGATGCCCAGAGCCCATGTGCACGCAGTGTGTCCTGTGCACAAGGGTACCTCTCGCCTGGCTTGTCCAATTGGGCGTACAAGGGAGGTGGAAGCAGTTGGCAGATCCAGCCATTGCTAACTGAGCATGGTACCAATGGTTGGTTCTTCACGGACACAGAAGCCAGGGGGCACCTGTGCAGGACACCATTTTAGGGCTGCATTTGACTGGAGCAGCAGTAGTGGTGGCAAGGCCTGCAGGGCAACAACAGTCTATCTTCATACTTCACCCACAGTCAGTTCCCACAGTAAAGAGTTGGTGAGGCAAGGACATGACATCAGGAATGGGCACTCCAGAAGAAATTTCTGGGAGTGCACTGATGGGCTAGATCCCCAGCTGATGTAATTCAGCCTCATTCCATTGGAGTCAATGGGACTCTATATCCTCAGCTGGGGATAAGTCAGCCTTGTCTCATGGAACATGAGGGATGTGGATAGACAGGGTGTGTATTTCCCTGCCTCAAGCCAGCCAGCTCCCCCAGTTTACAGCAGGATTGCAGCTAGCATTCACTGAGGCCCCTGCATGCCATTTTTGGTCCCTCCTCAAGCCACCTAATTCCCCCTACGTGCAGATGGACAGGAGAAATGCCCTGTATATATCATCCCTGGAGACCCCACTTCTACCCAGGATGTGTGGAGTGGGAGTGGAGCTGGCACCCTCTAGGTGAGAATGGCCCCATAGTTCATTCCCTAATCACCTAAGCTAGTCAGGTGCCCCCACAAATATGCACTTTGCATGACCCTAAATTCCTGCTTCTGTACAATAATTGATTCAGACCCACAGCGTCAGGACTGGGATCCAAATATGGAAGAGAGATGACAACACAGAGAAGAACGGGGAAACACTGCCCCCTAATGGACAAATTGGCCCAATGTAAGCAGACCAGGTGAAGTGTGCAGAGGACGGTACCTTGTGGGGGAGCCTGCGTATCTCCATGGCTTTCATGTCCTTGTCTAACTCCTCGCTGAGCTGCTGTAGCTCCATCTCCAGTAACACCTGGGGGGGATGAGACAGACACCCAGCTCAATACTCAGAGAGCACCAAGTGGGGTGAACAGCAATACTAGGCTATACATGGCAAAGAACTGACAAGCCATTCTGCAATGATGTACAGCAATGCCACAGGTAGGGAGGCAGTGCATGTTGCCATGCAGGGGCAGTGCCACATGGACTGGTACCACAGAGCTGCAGAATCGAGATACCACAATGTCATAGTGGCACAGTGTGGAAGTGCTACAGTGTCCTGGTATGGGAGTGCCCCAGTACCAAGATACTGGTCTTGCTCTGAGCTGAGCTGCTTGTTGCTTTCTGATTCACACTCTCCGTGCCTGTGTGGTGAGTCTGCAGCCTGAGAGCTGGGCTCCCTGTCAGAGGAGGTGGGGAGAGGAAATAACAAAGAGCTCTGCACCATGGAAGCCAGTAAACACAGCTGTGTTGCACTCCATATGAGCTGGCCCTGGAGCAGCCTGGAGGGATGGTCCCTTGGCTCACTAATGCCCCCTTCTCAGTCTTCAAACTGTGACCACACTCAGGAGGTTATTTAGCATATTCAGGGATGAATTTCAGCCTAGCTTTGTTGCTGCATGCTAGGCATGTGTCCCATCAATGCTGGCAGTCACAGCTGCTGCGTGACACTCACCTCAATTGGCTGGGATGGCACGGGATGTTCTGCAGGAGAGGCTGCCAGGTTCTTTTTAGGCTGCAATGGGATTGGGGTGGGGGTACAGGTCAAATGTCAGCTCTAGCACATTTTTAGAGAGGATAGTCCTCTTCAACCTCAAGCACTGAGGTAGGCTCAGTCCCTGGAGCCTGGGTCTTTGTCTAGCATAGTGTGAAATATCCCAAGCAGTGGAGTTCCCATTGCTTCCCTACATAGACTTTTCTACAATTAGATAATTCCATTCATTACGATCCAGCCTCGGGGTGGTTCCTCCAGGAGCAGAGCTAGCACTCTGGTGGTGGGGAAGGTCCCAGCCAGGCTTGTCCGAGGAGCTTCCTGGAACTATCCCCTGGGACTGCTTTCTCAGAGGGTGTTGCATGTCTACCCCATAGAACAGAGTCAGAGGTCTGCAGTCTCAGCCAGCCAGGTTGGGAGGAGTGATAGGTGCAGACTGTGAGGAGACACTTGCAACATCCACAGAGCCAGGGATCAGGTTTGTCAGGGAGAGGGAGCTCCCAGAGTGATACTGGAAAAACTTACAGCAGATGGGAGAGGAAGATGATGATGGGAGAAAGACAGTGCCTAGGACAGAAAGGTGCTGAGGGGCACTGGGAAGCAAAGACCCACACAGGGAGGGCAGAGGAAAGAGGAGCGAAACAAAAATGGAGAGAGGCAGGGCTGTGGGGAGGTTGGAGCAGGACCACAGGTCACTAGAGACCTGTGACACTAGTTCCTTGTAACACTAATAGCAGCCTGGGGTAAAGATCACCAGCATAGTCCTTACCGGTTTTCCCATCTCCAGCTCCTTTAGAAATTGGGACCAGCTATCACTGCTTTCCGAGAGAGGCTCTGCAGCCTGCGTTGGGACAGAGAGAGAGAATCACCGGTGCACATTCCTGGGCTGAGTCCCTGTCAGTAAGCGAGAAGCCAGAACCCATGGGCCTGATCTACAGATGGGCTCACCTCTGCCCACACAGCAGATACGAGGTAGAGTCTCACACACAAGCACATTTGTGCTAGTAACTTGCTCGCATATGCACACTTCACAGTATGCCATGCACATACACATACAACAGTCTCTGTGGTCTCACTCACCTGGTCTCATAATATCACATATTATAATATGTGATCTCTCATATTAACATCATGCATATATATCATACACACAGTCTAACGCAATGACCATGTGTCACGCTTAAATAAAACTTACCTACTTACCTACACACAGTCTTCCTGCAGCCTATTACGCAGACATGTGCATAGGCTAACATACTACATGCATGTACATGTCATGCAAACTCCCACACAGTAGTCTCTCTCTCTCTCTCTCTCTCTCTCTCACACACACACAATACATATGTGCATACAGCCGATCATGCCTCATACCATGCACACAGCTGTCACACTCAATACATGCTAATATCAGACACCCATATTTATTAAAATTTGGATTTCTAATCTTTCATTCCCTAAAAGCTCAGGGCAGGCAGCAAAGATAGGCAGGTAGACACAAAAATGAAAAACCTATTAAAATATAAGTTATATAAAATTCCCATTAAAACAACTCCCTGGGCTCTATCCCTGCCTGCTAAATACCCGACCAAATAAATAGATCTTACATATGCATGCATATCATATCATGCCAAGTGCACAACAGTGCCCCTGCAGTTACACCACACACTAACATCAGGCTACGTTTCACAGCATGCCCATCAAGTGCCATTAAGGATAGGTCTACTTTCCACCCAGAGACAAGGCAGTAGTACCTTCATAGACCAGGGATTCTCATATAGATCATATAGATCAGGGATTCTCAACCTGGTGCTCGGGAACACCAGAGTGCTCAGGCAATGTGTGAAAGTGCTCCCCAAGGCTTGGGAGCACTTTGAAACAGTCCTTCATCCACTAAACTCAGTGTGAGCTGGGATTGATTATCTCCATTTCCAGCGACTTGAATTAAACTGAACTGCAGAGGGGAAGCTTAATTTATGCATACCATTTGTGCAAATTATGCAGTGCTCCCAAGCAGTCACGTACGTTACTCCAGTGCTCATGACTGGGAAAAGGATTAAAAAAACCGATACAGATAATGAGCTGTGAAGTTCAGAGCAGCTGCAATCCCAACAGAACCAGTAAGAACCTAGTTCCTTAGGCAAATGCAGGTTTCCTCTTCCCTGGAGCTTCCCCATGAGCAGCATGGGCTAGAGGTCTGAGCTCAGGACTGGAAGCCAAGACTCCCTTGCCAACTCAGTCACTGTCCTGCTTAGTGATAATATGCAGCCACTGTCCTGCTAGTGATAAGGTCATTGCACCACGCACCCACTGCAGTGCAGCTCCCTGCACACCCCAGTTTTGATGCCTAGACCAAGCCAGCAAGGCAGATCTAACCAGCAAAGACACTGGCTGAGCCAAATGCTGGAAGCCAACATCACTAGCTCCAGTCATCCGCTCTACTAGGATGTACTTCCTACCAAGTCAGGGTGGTCAAGGACAGATGATTTCCCAGGCTCATAGTCAAAAATGCTCCGGGGCTCCATGGCAGTAGCATCAGCTGCTTCCCAGCCTCTCCTGCAAGGGAGGGAAGAGATAGGTCATGGGTGCATTGCTGCGCTGCTGTAGCCACTGATAACCAATTCCTGGTGTCTGTCAAAGCCAGGCCTTGCTGCAGCAGGGATATTGCCAGAGTGGGGAATGAGCACCTCTGCACCCTCAGTCCTACAGCACATCTGCATCTCTCCTGCCATTCCCAGCATAGGTAGTGCCAGAGGGTAGGGCAGCCATCAGTCAGCCAGCCTGCTTGCTGCACTATAGTGCCTCCTAGTGCCCAAAGGACAGGAGGGGAAGATGAACACCCTGGGTAGCAACAATGTTCAGAGGCTGTAAATCTGTGGTTGGGGCTGGCAAAACTTTGACAGAGGGGGCGGGCACCTCTGGTCTCTTCTGCCCTAGGCACCAAAGTGTTGAAGGCAGATCCCCGCTAGTGCTACATTGGGGCACAGAGGACCGACTTACTGGGAGAGGAACACTCCCTCATGCATCATTCCCTGCAGCAAAGTGCCCCCCCATGCAGGACATTGGGATCAGCACTGACAGACCAGTATCCCCAACTGAATCATCTGTACCACTCCCTCCAGCACAGCAGCCCCTAAAGTCATACTGTAGCATTGGGGTCAGCACTGACTCGGAAAGGAACACACACACACACACACACCCTACTGAGACATCTGTATCATTCCCTGCAGCTCAGTGCTGAGATTCCAGGACGCCTGAGCCACAAAGTCAGGGTGGGAAACAGTACAAGGCACACACTGGCTGTGACAGACACAACCATGATGTTTACGTTAACCTTCCATCATTAAAGGGCTGTCTGCTCATTTCCCCTGAAGATCTGCCCCAGTATGGCTAAGCTCATACCAGGAAGGGGCACGATGCTGTGTGATGAAGGAAGCGTAAACACACACACACACACACACACACACACACACACCCTCCTCACCTCACTTCTTTTGGTTACATGCATTTGTAAAATACTGTACATTCACCAGCACTGATGTAATTTACCGTAAGCCACTAGGGGGAGCACAGTAGCTGCAGGGGCCAGAGTCAGAGACCCACTTCCAATGCAAGAGAGGTAGGGAGTATGATACTCTGACAATGGGTTTTATTTGTGGGGCATTAGACCAGAATTTGAAGAAGGATGCTGGGATGCAGGATAAAGGACCAATGAGGGTTTCCAGGGCAGACAGGAGCCAAGGCAAGACAGGCCACTGGTGTGCTCTGGAGCATCAAGGAAGCAGGAAGTTAGGGTAGAGATCAGGTTACTCTGATGCAATATTGGTTCCTAGGACAAGGTCTCCCCATTCTTTTCCTGATCCTAGCTTCAACCTGCCTCTCCACAGCTCCCTCTCACAAGAGAGGCATAAGTACACCCTTCCACTCACACCACCTGTACTCACCAGTCTAAGCCATTCTGCAGACAAGAGGAATTGTTTGGTGTTTGGCCCAGAGATGGGCCCTTCCGCGTGAGCCCTGGAGGAAACAGGAAGACAAAGGGTGAACACACAGACATGCACGTAACTCCGCTTTAACATTGCTTGAACATTTCTTATGCATGTTGCAGGGCTGTATTGGTGCCCTATGTAGCCCTGCAACATGCATAAGAAATGTTAAAGCGGAGTTAAGGTGCATGTCTATTTTCACCCAATATGGTCACTCCCCAGTGTAGATGGGGCAAGCAACAGAGTGTCTGTTCCTGTTGTGCATCTTCCCCAGAGCCCTGGGAGGCAAAGAACAGCAACACAAGTCACCTGCTGTATGGACAGAGGTGGGTAGGTACCCAGCCTAAGCAGGGGGTCTTAGAGGACTTCAAGAGAGATGAGTTTAGAAAGGATCCCAGTCTGGGGAGGGGATTCCCAGGCCTGTGTCCTCTATGGATGACATCCCAGGACCTGCTATCCATGTACAGCTGGCAAGAGGACTCCCAAGCCCTGCCTTCTGGCCAGGTGTGCCCATAATGCCCTCCCAGGAACAGATCCAGCTCTTACCTATGGAGTGGTAATGGGAATCCCACCTCAACTCTGGTTCTGAAAGAGGAAAGAAAATGTGCGAGCAGCTTCCTCTCCCAACAAAGCTTGCTTCGGCATTGGGTGCTGATGCAGTGACAAGGCCCAGGATGGGAGAGCGAGGACACTGACTCCCTCATTCAACCCAGCAGGCAGAACAGAAGGACAGAGTAATGTCCCCAAGGTGAGCCTGGTCTGGCCTTCCGGGAGATGAGCTAAGGGGAGATGAGTCGGGGCCATTAGCCAGCCTTTGGGTGAGAATGAACACATATGGCAGGTGGGGTAGAGGCTCCAGGGACTGGAAGGTGGGAGAGGGAAGGACTTGTACCAGTTGCTTTGCCATACCAGTGCCGAGTTCCCACCAGTCACCTCAGTAGCACTACCAGGCCTGTCCCCCCGAACACAGCGTCCTGGTCCGACAGGGATCTTACCAGGGAGCTTGCCATGGATCTGCTGGAACATGCTACGGTACCAGTCCCGTGGTCTGTCCACACTCTGCCGCAGAAAGCAAACACAACATGCAACATCAGATCAGGAGCTAAAGTGTGAGTTAAGGGGGAAGGGCCCAGCCTATTCATGAAATGATCACATGGCGAGATTTACCCCCTAGAGACAGCACCATCTCAAAGGGGCTAGCATGCTCTCCAGGGTCACCCATGCTGCTTACTAGCCCTGTGATACAGCACTGTGGGAGGAGAAAAGAAACAGCTGCATCGCTCTGCTCCCTGTAACACAGCGCAGCACCCATTAGCCTTGCACCATAGCTAGCATGGACTCGTAAGGGGAAGGCATCCCTGCTGAGTCACCCACAGCCTTCTCTGCAGCACCTGGATGAATCTTGTACATCTCCCAGCCACTCACAGACCAGGTCCACCCTGGTCCTGCTTAGCTTGGGAAGTTGGGTGACTGGCTCCCTGACCCAAGCTGGCCTGTCTGCAGGTACTGAGCCACAAGAGCTATAGGGGAGGGGATGCCAAGTTGAACAGCAGGGTTTCTTCAGATCATTACTGTGCATTCCCTCCCTCTGTCCGTAGACTCACAGATCGAGAAGCAATGGGCATCCCGGACTCATCCACAGGTCCTATCCCACCGTACTTCACCCAGCGCTTCTCCTTCCTCTTGCTGTCCTTGGTCCAGGTGGCTGACCAGCCCAGCTGCCAGGGAGCTGGTGTTGTGCCATTCTTCATAGAGCTGGGGGCTGGCTCAGTCAGGCAGGGAGTGGTGGGCACTGCTTTGGAACTCCGGGGCTTGATCTCTTTGCCAGGCCAGGTCTGGTACCAGTCATTGGCTGTAGGGGGAAACAGGCAGATGTGGGTGAGCAACATGCAACGACTCATGGGCTCCACTGTGTGGGGGTTGAGGGGCAGGGATAGGAATTATGATAGTCATGGAACCCCACCTAGAGACAAGCCCATTGCTCACTGGATTTGGGTCCCAAGGACAGACTGACAGGCCGCTGTACACACTGATATGGTCTCCTGTGGTTAGTCCAGCAAATTTAGTCCAGTTTTGGGAAGGATGAATCCCTGAAGAACCAGGGGTTACCTTCAGTCACTGTTGCCAGCTGCCTGTAGGTGAGCTCCGAGGTCAAAGCACCTGCTACTTAAAGAGAGTCCAGCCATCAGGCCCAGCACCCCACCACCACCTCATACTCTCTGGAGTACTGCAGCAGGAATGGAAGGGTGGAATGGATATGCCCATTTCCTGTCTCAATACTATCCAGCTGCCTTTGCCGTGCCCCAAGGCACTGAGGGAGGGTTTATTTTACATATAATTATTTGTGACCATCAGAATTTTCTCTGTATTGTGTTAAAAGCAAATTCCTTTAATTCCAAAATACGTTAACCATTCATGTTTGGCGTTATTTTGTTCCTTGACAAACACGGAGTACAATTATAGAGAAATAATCTGACTCTGAGCTATAATGTAAAACATATAAAGGAAATCTATATCGGTATACATATTGGTTAAAGGCCGTTCAGAAGTATCCCTGTAGCAGTTTAATTATGCAAAGCCACTCCAGGAAGACAAAGCATTGTTCTACTAAGCCAGTGGAACAAAAGTTGTCGATTGTCAAGTTGGAGCAAGTAATATGTCATGACTACTTGCAGAAGTGAGGTAGAGTTCAGAGAGGGAAAGAGAGAGGACGAGAAAGAAGTTTTACAAAGAAGCAAAAATGTAACTATCACTTGGATTGATCAGTTGTTGTTTTTTAATACGAACAGTGTGCTTCTCCCTAAGGAGAAGGTCTGGCTTTGTGAGTAAATGAGTTGTAAAGCTCTGCTCAATGACTGAGAATTCAGGGAGAGATTTCTAGATAGGAAACTCTCCAAAGAGTAACAAGCTTAGCTTGCATGTTTTTGCATTTCTTTTCAACAGCAACTTTCTGTAACTCTGAACCCATTTTTTATTTATAATTTGAACTTATTTCCTTTTACCTTCACACACCTTGCATATGCACATTTACTGAAACTAGTAATAGAACACAAAAGCCGACCTTTTTTGGATCCAGAGGTGAGTCTTCCCTATTGCTAGGGAACACACTGCATGCAGATGGCTCTTGGTCCACTTGTGAATTTGGCTTGGAGCACTGTGGCTGAATGACACACTTACTTGCTGTGAACTGTAAGGAACTTCTGGCCATAGGAGAAGGTGCCCATAAGGATACAAGTGGGGAAACTGAGTCATGGCTGCATTTGGAGATGCAGTGGTAAAGCCCCCTTCCCTTCAGACAAAGCGCCCTCCTTCAGGGACTCTGGAGATGCTGCCAGGCTGCCCTCTAGCTTTATTTATGAAGACATGCGAGATGAGACAGGCCTCAACCAGGCCCTGAGCGTGGCTGGAATTAAGTTTCCCAGACTCCTCGAGGGAGCAAACTCCAGAGCCAAGGGCTCCCTGACAATGCTCTGGAAAGCTCCAGTTTCCCTGCTGACAACAGCTGCCATGGGCAGGATAGGGGTACAGAGGCAGATGGGCTTGGAGATGTGTTAGGAGGGAGACAGTCAGACCCCAGACTCAGGTAGATGGACAGCAAGAAGATTACAAAGAGGGGGGTACTACACTGTTTTTTTTCTCTCTAGGGAGGGTCTCATCTCAGCCACCCTGCACCTGGAGTTACCTGGGTTCCGCTGGACCATTCTCCTCAGCTCCAATGTGCCGTTGCTCACAGTTTTGGGTGTCGTGTCATGGAATTCAAAGTTCAGGGTGTTGGAGCCACAGTTGCGGATTACAGGCACCTGCAGAAGGTGGAGGGTGGATGCAACATAGTCTGAAGGGGGCAATCAGCCAGGCACTTGGGTGCAGTGGACATTTGGGAGTTGGAATATGGTGGACACTGAGGAATCACAGTACGAGGCTTGGTAACGTGGGGGAATCTCTGCTCTTGTGTAGAAACATGGCTCCATACACCACTTACTCTAGAGAAAATGGTTTGTGGACCACAGTCAAGCTGAACAAAACCCTTCTGTGAGGGTTCTGTGAGCGGGAAAGAGCTGGGATTTAAGTGAGGGTGCAATGAGCAGCTAGATGATGTTTCCTCAGAGAAAGGCCTAAAGATGCAGCCATATTGGCCTGTGGAACAAAGAGGCAGCCAGCACAGAGCCTTCCACCTCAGGCTCACTTGCCAAAAAATGCTTCCCTGCTCAAGGGCTCCTTGGAGGCATCATGTGGGCACATATTCAGTAGGTCTCAGACTAGCTCCCAATGTTAGCATTGTAACCTGTTGCCATTGGGCAGTAATTATTACCCCTTGCCTTAGAGGCAGTCATACTCCACGGCACAAGTGCTCCCTCTTGCCCGGACAGTGTCTCTCTGGGTGGATTACAGGTGATGGGAAGCTTGCCCTGTTGCTGCCCATGGGTGCCAATCTGGCCTCCTTTCACAGTGGCTTTTTGGCCACCTGCTTGCCACCCTGCTCCCTCTCAGAAGGTTGGTCCTCCTTTTCTGTATAAGGGGTGTCCCAGATAATGACAGGGCCCCACTCACCCTGCGATGTGGGGGAATCCTTGCAGTCTGAGGAGTGGATGTGGCTCTGGGAGATGTTGGGCTCATGGTGTCAGGAAGGGACCCCCTCTTCTGGAGGTGAGCGGGAATGAAGTCATCCAGGCTGAGGCCTAGAGTCATGTCAGCATCAAGGTAGCTCCTTGCTGTGGCACAAGGGGATGGGGAGGAGATGTCAAGGAACAGGCCTTTGGTCCCTTCTGCTCTTGGCTGAGTGTAATGGCTTTCATGAACATGAGGTCTCCCTGCTACTTGAAATGTTCCCTGCAGGGGAAAAAGGAAGGACAATCTATTAATGTATTATTAATAAGTAGTAATAATAAATAATATAGAATCAGCCATGTGTCTGTTACTGAACAGTCACGATTAGACAGACCCCTGCCCTGAGGGCTTTACAATCTAGGACTGACAAGGGAGGGAGGCAAGAGGAAGGGAAACATAAGGAGAGACAGGGATACAGTCAAGAAGCCGAGAAGCTGCAGGTGCACATGTTTAGTTTAGTTACAAGGGGAGGAGAAGGATCCTGAAGGATGAAATGGCATAAGGAGAAGCATAAAACAAACAATCTATAGGGGAGTGAGGAAATAATGAAAACCTCATGGAAGATGTAGATTTTGAGGAGGGATTTGAAGGTTGAGAGGGAGAAGAGTATGTGCTCGGGGAGGGAGTTCTAGGTGTAGGGGGTGGCACGGGAGAAGCGGCAAAGACAGTTTTGGGAGCAAAAGACTGTGGGATGGGTGAGGGTGGCGATAGAGGAAGAGTGAAGTTTTCAGGTGGAAACGTAGTGAGAAATGAGGGCAGAAAAACAGGGGCAAGGTGGATGACCTCAGCAGCAAAGTGTTGAACAGAAGTGAGAGGGTCAAGGTGGGAGCAGGGAAGGACAGCAAGAAGAAGGTTGTTCTCAGCACCATCCTCAGGCCAGCTCTAGGGTCACATTCATATGCCGAGTCCACGAGTCAAAGCCAGGGAGCTTCTTTCTGATAGCAGCACAAGGGCACAGCAGGAGCGATCCTCATCTTCATTTTGACGTGACACCAAATTACCCCCCAGTTCACTAGACTTGGCTATAGGAAAGAAACAGGGAGTGGGGATGAGAAAGAGCCTAGAACTGGAATAGAAGGAGGCTGCAGATGGGGATTCAGGGGTGTTGGCAGAGCTGAGGGAAGGGAGAGCCGAGTGTTGAAACAGCAGGGGTGCTGCAATTCAGGACAGGGGTATTGGCAGAGCTGTGTGCGGGGAGAGCTCAGGGCTAGAAACAGCAGGAACTGCAGGTCTCATGAGAGCTTTGGAGACGAGAGCCTAGTACTAGGATGGAAGAGGGGCTGCAGATCAGGATTAAGGGGTGTGGCAGAAGCTGCTAGGAGCATCCCTGCCTTTCCATGTGACCTTCACTGACACTCTGGCTTCCAGGTTGACTAGGCCTGACCGGCCACATGGCAGGATTTTACAATACCGGGGGAGGGGGCCTACAGCCAGAGAGATCATTCTCTGATTGGAGTAGGCACAGCCAGGTAACCCCACAAGGACCAATCACAAAAGAGGGGTAGGGGGCTTTTAAAAAGACCAAAGCCACACCTCTCAGGAGAGAGACTTCCACTTTGCTTCTGTTTGGCTCTGAGACACTGACCTTTTTTGCTATGGAGCTACGGGAATGGCTCCTGGCCTGTTTTGACTAAACTGAACCGAAGGACTGAGCCCCTTTGCTGCAAGGCAAAGGCGCACCTAAAACTGTGAGTAATTGAATGTTACATCTGAGGGACCAGTTTAGGCTAGATGCTACAAAAAGGGCCCTCGAGCCTAACTGTGTTCTGACCAATTGCTTTTGCTCAAGGATTCAAAGTACCTCACATGGTTGTAGCCTGTGATGCTTGGTTTAAAATACCATTAAAGTAATATTCCTTTTTCTGATCTAAAAGATCTG
>QEPC01007720.1:2191512-2230339 GCA_003113815.1 Sphenodon punctatus | reverse complement strand
TTGCCGGTGGCGGCTGGAGACACGGGGCTTTGGAGCGGCGCGTTCTTAAGCCAGATAATTGAACTCTTAAGAACGCGCTGCTGCAAAGCCCCGTGTCTCCAGCTGCCGCCACCGGCGGCAACGGGGAGAACGTCACTTCTGGCGGCTTTCCTTTAATGCGGCGTTTGGGAGGCGCTTCAGCGCGCCCTCGTTTAAAAGCAGCCTCATTCTCCCCAGAGGGATGAGACTCGCAGGCTAAGTAAATTCTGCGTGGTGGCAGTGGAAAGATACCAGATAATAGGTGGGTAACGGGGTGCTGGGAGGCTGGGGTGAACCCCAGTGGGCTCTGTTACGCCACAAGGGGCATCAGCAGAACTGGGAGGGCCCAAAGACTGGGACAGCAGGAGTGCCATGCAGGACAGAGACACTGGCTGAGCATCAGGGCAAGATGACAGAGAGGTCACCCTGTTGTTAATGCACAGGCTGGGGGGGCTGTTATGTGATGCGACACCAACCCTGTGTTGGCACAGGGTTGGTGTAATGTTGAATCAAGCAGACATGGTCTCCTGTTCACCTCACCCTTCCATGAAGGATCAGAGTGGCTAACATCATATATATAAAATGCAAACATAAAACTCATACAACTATACAAAATGCCCATAAAATACACCCCATATCCTAACTCTGCCTGTTAAATGTCTGGCCAAATAAATAGGTCTTACATCACCTCTGTATAATGCTCCAGCTAGGGCTTGGTGAACCTTCAAGGGAAGGGAGTTCCAAAGCTGCGGAGCAGCCACCAGAAATGCCTGTCTTTGCACCCCTGATGTACGAACACATTGCAATGGTGGACCTTTCAAGAAGGTGCCCTCAGCTGACCTTAGAGGTCACGAGGGGGCATAAGGGGAGAGGCAGTTCTTTAGATATGAAGAGCTGGAATATGTTCTGGCCCACTGTGAAGGGCAAACATGTAACCTGAGTATTATAATGTTGGTATAATACCTATGTGTTTCTGGAGGGGTGAGCTGGGGGCTCTGGCAAGACCAAACCGTGCTTCGTCCCTCCTAAGCCCCATAGGCTCTACCAGGGTGAAGCTGACTGTGCTTCACTGTGGCAGGGTGAAGTGAGATTCATCCTGCCAGAGCCCTTCTTCACTTCACCAGTGCCCTGAATCAACTATCAGGGAGCTGCTGCATGTCCCAGTGGCTCCCCAATAGCGGGCACATTTGAACAAGACAGGGTTGCAGCTACAGGTTGGGGTTGCCCCCCATAGCTACAACCCTACCTTGTAACGTTGAACAACACTCTAGGAGTCGAGACCTGGGTTCAGTTCCCAGCTTGCTATGGTATTTGTCCATGACCCTAGAACAATTATCTCAGTGCCTCAGTTTGCCCTCTGTAAAATGGGAATAATAAAAGATCTTTATTTGTCTGTCTCAGCTATATTTAAATTGCAATCTCTTTTGCATGGGAGCTGCCTCTCGCTCTGTGTGCATGCAGGACCAGGCACAATGGGGCACTGATCTTGGCTGGAGTCTGAAATGAAACATCAAGTCCAGTCCATTTTGGATTGGTGCCCACCAGTGGCTCCCTCTGGTGCCAGGAACACTCTGAGATTCTCCCCTGATGATGAGCAGTAAATGGTAACATTTTACACTTAGCTAGCCTGTTCCTTGACACACATTATCTAATCCTCTCTCACACACCCGTGAGGAATGTCAGGGTAAGTATCAACCCCTGTCACTGCAGATCAAGAAGTGACCTGCCCAGGGACAGTGGCACAGCTGGGAAGAGAACCCAGGAGCCCCTGGCTCCCAGATGAGGACCTATCACGCAGATGTGTTCTCAGGGTTTCATTCAGTTTCGCTCTAGCAAAGGGGCATCAGCCACTCCCCTGGGAAGCTTGTTCCACAGCCCAGAGCTCGCTACAGGGGAATGTTTCCTGTTATTCAGACAGACACTGCGATGGTAAAAACAACATGAGCTAAATGGAATTTGCATCTCACACTTGGGGGGTGCAGTGTCCCAAACCCGGCTGCCTGGAACGCCATGGCTCATCCCCTCGCAGCTGCACAGACTGGAGTCACGGCATCCACCGGGATCTACAACAGAGGCAGGGCAGATAGTGAGACAGTGAAACCAAGGATCAAACTGATGTCCAGGCTGCAACCTCCTAGTAGCAGCCCAGCACTCCGATTACCAGCTCCCAGTCCTCTCCTTGAACCCCCTGGCTGGTGGCCTCACAGTTGGCAAGCTTGGCTTCCTTGGCTCTAACTGAAGCTGCATGGGTCCCGGTGGCAGCAGTACCCATGGCATCAGGCCAAAAAGCAAACAGAACTTTGGGACAACAAAACCATGCCCTGAGACATTGCCCACATGGGCAAGAAAGGGGCCAGCATGGGCATAGATTAAATTTTACATTGTGGGGGAGAGGAGCTCAAGTGAGATTATCCTACCACTCCAGAACTGCTGCAGGCATAGCTCCATGGCAGGAAGTGTAACTTTGGAGGATGGGGGTTAAACACCCCTCCCTCCCCACAAAAGCTCTAGTAAAACTCTACCTGTGGGGAACAGAAGAACAGCACTCAAACCAGAGAGGAAAAAGTGTGGTAAGGAGAAACTGCAAGGATGTCAAACTGTGTGCGCTCAGAAGGCTTGCACCCACCTCAGGCTCCCCTAACATCTCCCACCACCTTGGGCCACTGGGTGGCAGTCCCTTGTCCTACCCTTGTTGACATGGTCCAGCCCCTTCCCTTCTGATGTAAGCCCAGAGGGTCATGGTACCCCATGCCCCAGCCCAGCTGAAATAGGTCCCCAGGCCTAGAGAACTTCAGAAGGAAGTGAGGTCTCTCTCTCCCCTGGCCCAGTCACAAAGCAGGACTTTCAGGTGCCCCACCCAGCATATTAGGGTGGTCAGCACACCGTTACCAAGGCAGGACTAGCCTGCCTAAAGCACATCTGTTCACCTTAGTCATGGAATCTGGGTTCCTGCCTCCCTCCAGGAGAAAAGACAGGAGCAGGGCCATGTCAGAGCAAGCAGGGCAAAGGGACAGTCATGTCCTTTTCTGATGTAACCCCACCCCTTGAAAAGCAGTGAGATGTTACAATGCTCCACAGGGGGCAAGGCCATGTTGGCAAAGGGACTGGACAAAGGGGCTATCATGCCCCCTTCTGACATAACCCCATCTCTTGCAGAACATTGTGACGCCACAACACTCTGCAGGAGGTGGGGCCATGTAAGAAAGGGGGTGGGAAAGACACTATGGTCCACCCCATCTAATGTGGCTGCCCCTGAAGCCTCAATTCCTCCAGGTTAGCTGCTGGTGCCCCTGACTGACCTTGAAAAATTAAGGTTTCCACCAGAGCCCAAAGATTCTGGATCAAAACCTGGAGTTTCCAGGTAAAATCCAGAGAGTTGGCTACTCTATTTAGAAGAACCCAATGCACACCTCCTCCTGAGATACAGTGCAGCGAATCCAGCAGGTGGGGCCTGGCATACTTTGGGGCTGGGATTAAGGATGGCTTCCATTCCCTTCAGTCCCAGATCTGTCCTTCCCCTAGAAAGGCATGACATGAGGTTGCTTCTGGAGGCCAGTGCCGGAGAGTTCCTGGTGTCAGCCCCAGCTGGGTCCAGCCCTGAAAGTGTCCTCTGCTGGGGCCCTTGGGAAACAAAGCCCCCATGTCTGTAGTAGGTGTGGGGCTTGTGGCGAGGCCACTACCAGCGCAGAGGGACATTGTGTTTGGCCTTTAATTGCCTCAGCATTGCATTTAGCACCGAACAACAAGCTACAGTCTGTGCTGCAGCCTGGCTCCATCCTCGTGGGAGTTGAGCTACAGGCTGGGAGCAGCTCAGGGTTAACAGTGGGGGCGCAGGAATCTCCATGGGTTCCAGATGATGCTAGCAGGAGACGGAGCTGGGAATGCCAGATGCCAGTAAGGTTTACTAGATGGATACCTGGCCTTGCTGGGGAGTAAGGGGACAAGATCCTACTGAAGTACGGGCAGGCTATGCTGGGTCTAGGCATTGTGGCATTTCCTCAGGATCCAGCCCTGGGATATTAGGGGCCTCCAGCATGATCATTCCTGAACAGGGCTCTGCATGGGGGTCAAGTATTTCAGGAAATCTTGGGTTCACTTGAAACCTGAAGACAGATTTAGTATTTCTTTTTTTAATATGGAAGCTGAAAAGGGCTTTTAGGGGATTTATTTATGTTTTATCAAAACATGAAGGCACAGCCCTATTCCTGAAGGACCCCTGCTCCCAAATATCTCACCCCTCAGTATCTCCTTTGCATGTATTTGTAGCTTCCTATATTAACTGCATTTCCCCCATTGTTGCCAATGAGGAAAATGCAGTGAACACAGGTCCCTGAATATGGGTTATTTTGGTGCAGAAGTGCAGTGAGGTTCAGCCAATTTGACAGGCCTATAAGGAAAAGAAAATGCACTCAAAACTGCTGCTAAGTCGGCTAGCAATTTTAAAAGGGGAGCACTCATTTGGGAAAGGGTGGAGAATGAAGCTAGCTTGGTGGGGAGGGTGGAACAAGGCATGGGACTAGGCTCATCAGAGGTAACTGGCTTGGGGAGGGGGAGGGCTGGCTCAGGGAGGGAATCACAGGCTTGGGAGGGGGAATTTTATTTATTTACCTAAATTTCTTAGCCGCCCCCTCCTGCCAAGGCAGCTTGGGGTGGCTTACAACACAATAAAAATACAATAAAATCACACACAATAAAAAATATAATTTAAAACCACAGAACATAGGCAGAGCCACAGACCCCCCCCCTCCCCCTTGCCAAACGCCTAGCAGAACAGACAGGTCTTACACTGTCTTTGGAAAGAGGGGAGGTCCGGAGCTGGATGGACCTCTGTTGGGAGGGAGTTCCACAGCCGCGGTGCAGTCAGCGAGAATGCCCCCCTCATTGTTGCCACCCGGGATACACGGGGACATCCCCAGCCAACTACAGGGGCCGATCCAGGACCCGGGGAGTGAGGCGGTCTCGCAGATATGTGGGCACAGGCCATTTAGGGCTTTATAAGTCAAAACCAGCACTTTGAATCGAGCCTGGTACACTATAGGCAGCCAGTGCAGAGAACAAAGCACTGGTGTAATGTGCTCCCGGCGATCCATTCCTGTCAGGAGATCGGCTGCCACATTCTGCACCAGCTGCAGTCTCTGGACCGTCACCAAAGATAGCCCTATGTAGAGCGCGTTGCAGTAGTCCAGTCTTAAGGTGATGAAGGCATGGATGATGGTGGCCAGGTCAGTGTCAGAGACATACAGCCAAAGCCATCGCACCAGACGTAACTGTCAAAATGCTCCTCTCTCCATGGTCTCTGCCTGGACATCCAGGCAGAGTCGTGAATCAAGGACCACCCCCAGACTACAGACCTGAGGAGCCAAAGGAGGGCAGACTCCATCAATGATGGGTGCCACCACTCCCTCGGTCCTACCCACCAGCATCACCTCCGTCTTGTCAGGATTCAGCTTCAGACGATTCACCCTCATCCAGTCCCCCACAGCCACCAGACACCGGGTAAGCACCAAGACTGCCAGGTCTGGGTCAGTTGAAAAAGACAGGTAAAGTTGGGTGTCATCAGCATACTGATGGCACCTTACACCAAACCCTTGAACGACCTCGCCCAATGGCTACATATACACATTGAACAGGAGAGGGGACTGAATAGTGCCTTGTGGGACTCCACACACGAGGTCCCGGGGAGAAGATGAATAATACCCCAGCACCACACGCTGAGTTCTCCTGGCCAGGAAAGAGCTGTATCATTCAAGAACAGTTCCACCTACCCTGGCTCGGTCCCGCAAGCGAGTCACCAACACCTCGTGATCAACAGTATCAAACACAGCCGAAAGATCTAACAGGATCAACAGGGCCAAACGACCCTCGTCCAACTCATGGCGAAGGTCATCGACCAAGGCCACAAGTGCAGCCTCAGCGCCAAAGCCCAGACAAAAGCCGGACTGAGAGGGATCCAGAAAACTGACATGGTCCAGATGCCCCTGAAGCTGCCAAGCCACAACCTGTTCCACAACCTTCCCTAAAAAGGAAAGGTTAGAAACAGTCCGATAGCTGGCCAGGGAGTCAATGTCTAATGATGGTTTTTTAAGCAGAGGCCACACCACTGCCTCCTTGAGGCGGTCGGGCACCTTGCCCTGCCAAAGGGAAGCGATGACCACCTCATCCCCAAAGGCCCCAACGTCTCCTGGCTGGCTTTAACCAGCCAGGATGGGCATGGATCTAATTCACAAAAGGTGGCCCTGACCGTCCCCAAGACAGTCACAGCATCAGCGGGCGATATCCACTGGAAATTATCCCACAAAATAGGACAAGGCGGGGTCTCCATTACCTCTGGTTCTCCCATTGCCACAAATGTGGTGTAGAAGTCATGGTGAATTCAGGAGATTTTGTCCACAAAAAAGTCAACAAAAGTGTCACAGCGAGCACTGGAAAATTCCAGTTCCAGGCAGAAGGAGGCTGGACTGACCACCCCCCTCACTAGCCACCATGGTTGAGATTTGCGGGGGAAGATGAGGCATGGTTCTGGCTTGGGGGGTGGGGAGTGATTTCTTGCTTGGAGGAGTCACTGGCTTGTGGAAAGTGGGATCCCTAGGTGGGAATGGGGCATGGGACTGCTTCAGCAAGGTCACTGGCTCAGAGAGAGGGAAATGAAGCTACCAAGGACTCACCATTTCTCTCTGGCTGGGCCTGGCTGCAATGCTGTAGAGTGTAGTTCTGAAACAGTGGTAGCCTTTGCAGGGGGACTGTGGGTCAGCAATAGGGGGTGACACCAGAAGATTTGTGTGTGGAGAACAAAGTGCTAGCCTTGTAGACAGATTTCCAAATGCCTTCTGTCTGGAAGAAGGCAAAACCCCAGGGTTAAGAGCTGAGATTAGGAGAGGTCAAGCTCTGGGCCTAGTGAAATTCGTTCGTGAAAGCAGACTTTGACTTGCCCTCCAGGCCTTGTGCATCCTCCCTTTACCCTCCAACCTGCTTTCAACTTCTGCTCTTCATACAATAGCTATTTAATTCCAGCTAGAAGTGACAGCAAGAGCAGGTCCAGGTGTTTTTTGTGTCACGAGAGAAACCATCAGCTTCACTTAAGTGCCATCATCCTGCGATGAGGAGCTGAGAGCTAGCCAATCAGCCACCTCCTCACACAGCAACATTTACCAGCCACAATACCCACTCCACAGGGGTGCAGTAGAGAGCAGGAAAGGGGCTCTTATATTCTGTGATAGGGGGTACTAGTCATTACACTCCTGTCAGTGCTACACAATGACCATAGAAGCTAGAATGCAGCACCTAATCCTTGTCCTGGTAACCCTGCAATCTAAGGGGGATATATACCATGCCTGAGCGTTGCCAGGCAACAGAAACACAGCCACTTGCATGGACATCTTTCCGGCCTCAACACAGATGATTAGACTAAGGTAGAGATAAAAATAGTCTTCAGACTATTCAGACAGATGGATTCTTGATGCAGAGAATCAATATGGGGGGGCTCCCTGCTCTGAATAAAATCCATCCCTTCCAAAGTTTTATCCCGTCTCAATGTTTAGCGCTAGTGTGGCAAGGAACAGTGACAGGGAGGCCTACCCTGGCTCCGCATATCAGTGTCTGCTGTTTGTGCCTCATGCTCCCTGATCCTTCCTCCACAGCGCACCCCACCCAGAAAACAAACAGCACTTGGAGGGGGTGGGAATGTGTGTTTTTAGGGCATAGCTGAAGGAGGGGCTCAGGGTTTTGCCCTGTCCCCCTCTGGTTGTGCCTCTGGAGTCAGTCACTGCCATGCATGTGCAAGAGAGAGTGTCAGTTTTTACATATTTCATTATGAGCTGCTGCCCCTCTCAGAAGATCATAGAGCAATTTCCAAAGACCAATGAATTGTCCCCACCCCCTATGCTGTTATCCCCTCTCAGCAGCACAGAAACAGACAGAGGAAGTGACATGGTCAAGGTCAGAGGCAGAGCTGGGAACAGAACCCAGGAGTCATGACTCCTAAACCCCCACTCCCAGGTTCGAACTACTAAACCCATATTCCTTCCATATCTATCCCTAGAGAAGCCAAAAACCTTTCCTAACTGAAGGAAACAGGAGCCCAAACTGTCTAGTGTTTGAGGGGTTTTCTGGTTCTCTCTGCAACTGTTTGGAAATGCCATTTGGAGAGGGAGACAGACAGACAGACAGACCGACCGACCTCAGGGCACTGATTGCCTGTGCTAGCCCATTGCGCCTGCGCTGCCGTTAGCTCCCCTGGAGAGGAGTGTGAGGGGCAGAGAAGAAAGAATTCTGGGGAAAGCTCCGCACAAGGGAAGGAGACTCGGCCACAGTCTCCCTCTTCTGTTCCCCAGGAACCTGATTGGTATTCCCTGGAAAGCATGGCACATAGCAGCCTTGAGCCCCGTTGCTGGGGCAGACCAGTGTGTGTCTCCCTATGTGCCTGGGGTGGGGGGGATGGCCCACTAAAGCTGCAATCCTCAAATTGCTCCCTCTAAAGCAGCCCCCTTGAAGCTATCATGGCTACTCTGGAGTAAGTAATTGAGAACAACATTCTAAGTGCTTGCAGCAGCCCTGCTACTCTTGTGGGGCCTACCTGGCTCCAGCTGGGAGCAGTGAGGGGAAGGAGGGGCTACTGTAAATGAACATGTTGACGTTATGTCAGAAAGGCATGTGAGTAGTGGGAAAGGCCTGGGCCAGAAGAGACTGAAGTGGGGCTGGGTAACAAGCCCTGAATCTTCGATAGCAAGGGAAGGGCAGAGAAAGGCCAGGCAGACAGGCTCCCATGCAAGGGAAGAACTCTGTGAGGCCACAGAAAACCTGGATAGCACATGAAGAGCTGGGGAAGGCTGCCTAAGAGCTTAGAGACTGAAGATGAGGGGGAGGTACAGGCCCATGGCATCCTAGAGAGGAGGGGCGCCCAATACAAGGTCGAAAAATGGGATAGTCTAACAGGGGACTGACGGGCTGCATGTACAACAAGGAAATAAATAAGACATCTGAAAGAGGGAATTGGGTAGAAGTGGTCCTAAGTTTGCAGCATTTCAGAGACAGAGGACGCTTTTAGACGATCCCGCTCACAAGCGGGATCGTCCAGTGCCGGAATCGGGCACCCGCTTTCCTCTCACAGCCGTGTCTGATGTTCAGAAGAGCATCAGACACAGCATGGAGTGTTGTGCGCATGTGCGTCCTTCTGCACGTGCGCACTCGGCCAAAGAACCAGGAAGTGCAGCGTGAAGCCGGCACAGCGGCGATCTGCCTTGACAAGGGCAGGATCGCCGGGCCGGCTTCACGCAGCACAGATCCGCCGTTCGCGCGCGGCGGGCATTTAGACGAGCCACAACAATGGTGGCTGATAAAGGGCTCAGCCGCCATTTGCGTCTTGTCTAAAACCGCCCAGAGACTGGCTACCCTGCTATTATTATTATTAATTTCTACAGTGATTTCAGCATCCAAAGTACCTTACAATTCTTATCTAGTTCACCCTCACAACAACCCTCTGAGGTCAGCTGTTATTACTCCCATTTTACAAATGGGGAATTGAGGCTGAGACAGTGACTTGCCTAAGGACATCCAACAAGTGGACAGTTAAGACAGGATTTGAACCTTGTCCAACACCTTATCCACTGGCTCATTGTCATATCCCTGAACTGACCAGCAATGTACAAGGTGACTCTGGGTGGTCCCCAAGCACCAGTCTCCAGAGGCAGGGCTAGAGCTGGCAGGGGCAGCTCTGCTATGCATCACTAGTATCAAGGACTGGGTGGCCTATCATCCTTCCTGCAAACACTCTTGGGAAGATCTCCTGCCGCTGAGGTACAATGTGGGTGCAGAGCGAGAGACTTGGCACATGCCAGCCATGTATCCAGGCATGCCTTTCCCTTTCCAGTCTGGTCCTGAGCCCTGGGATTGGGATCTAAACTGCTGACCTGATGCATCCTGTTTGGCTTTCTAGGGGAGCAGCCTCGTTTTTAATCCCCCATCCTGACAGTGGGGTACCCCCTACCGCCCTCACTCTGCACAGAGGAAGGGACAGGGAAGCTCTTCAAATGCCACACGCCTATACGCAACTATTTCCACACCCTGCAGTGCAAACACTTTGGAGAGCTAGGCAGTTCCTGAGAGGGCTGGAATGGCGTGTCTGAGCAGGCAGGAAAGGAAAGAAAAACAATCCCACAGGGGAGGGAAAACCCACCCGCTCCCAGGCCCAGCAGATGAGTCACAGCTATAAAGCGCAGCACTGGCTGCACTAACGCCAGCACTTGGCAGCACATCAGGGCAGAGCACAGGGATGCTCCCCCACTGCTTTCTCACATGGAAGAAGTGTGTGTCCTGGATTCCCACTCCCTACCCTGCTATGCCCCACTTCCCAAGACAACAAACAGGCAAAGAGACAGACAAAGCACAGAACCAAGGAAGGGTGGGTAGATCTCCTGGAATCCATTCCTGGGGAGCTGGGTAGTGGGATCTGGTGGTTTAAGGTGGCACAAAGTAGGCAG
Organism: Sphenodon punctatus; assembly: GCA_003113815.1. Classification (NCBI taxonomy): domain Eukaryota; kingdom Metazoa; phylum Chordata; class Lepidosauria; order Sphenodontia; family Sphenodontidae; genus Sphenodon; species Sphenodon punctatus. The sequence continues at coordinate 2,219,846 of QEPC01007720.1, read as the reverse complement.
AACTCCAGGTTTCTATTCGCAGTTCTGCCACTTATTCCCTTGTGGCCTTGGTCAGGTTACATCGCCTTTCTGTTGCTCCAGTTGGGTAATGGAGATATGTTACCTCCCTGCTACACAAGGGGGAAAGGTCAGCATGGTCCAGTAAACAGCAAGCTGGATTTGGAAATGGGTAGTTTGGGTTTAGCTTGAGTCCTAGCTTTACTGGGTGGTCTTGGGCAGGTCACCTCTGCCTGGCTGCAAAATGGGTGCTGGTGTCAGTCCTGGCTAGCTGGGTGGTTTACAATGGGCTCAGTTGCTATAGGAGCCTCTTAAAACCCAGCAATGGGACTCTCACATACTGCTCCAGGCGAAGGAAATAGGAGGTGGAGTAAGATTAGACAATTTCTTCTTTTAAGGTGCATGGGACCTGTGAGTGTTCAGTGATGTCGATTCATCAGTCCCTCCCTTTCATCTCATTAATGCACTGATTCTAAAGTGGAGAGAAGAAGTCTCCTCTTGATGCACCCAGGGCCACTGCTGCAGTTGGGGTGGAGGTGTCCCTGTTGCACTCCACCCATGGGTATTTATTTAAATTTGTATTTCACTCTCTCCCAAATGCTCAAGGTAGATAACAGCATATAAAAATATACAGGCATAAAAATACAGGAAAGAAAAAAAAAACAACCACCATCAAAATGCAAAGTCACGTCCAGCGGAGCTGTTCCGGGTGGTGTGGGGGCTGAACAGCGACTTGTCCCAGGCCTGCTGTGAGGAATTTGTCATCTACTTTGCAGACAAGATCGCTCGAATCCAGAGTAACTTTGACACCGGATTAGGGGCAGTAGGGGAGGAGCGCAAGGTTATGGAAGCTCCGTCTGGTCCATCTTTCTGGGATGAGGTTCAGGAAGTGATGCCTGCTTATGCTGTGTATGTCCTGGGGTCTGTTAGAGCCACTAGTTCTGAACTAGATCCATGCCCTTCCTGGTTGGTGAAAGCCTCCAGGGAGACCTTGGGGACAGTGCTGGCAAGGGTAATCAATGCGTCCCTCCGGCAGGGGAGGTTGTCGCGCAGTTTCAAGGAGGCTGTGGTGCACCCCCTGCTGAAGAAACCATCTTTGGATGTGGACACACTCGCCAGTTACCAACCACTCTCTAATCTTCCCTTTTTTGGGAAGGTTATTGAACAGGCAGTGGCACTGCAGCTCCAGGCGCATCTGGACAGTGTCGGTTTCCTTGACCCTTTTCAGTCTGGGTTCCGCCCTGGCTATGGCACAGAGATGGCGTTGGTGGCCTTGGTGGACGATCTCCGCCGGGAGATGGACGCAGGACGTTCAATATTTCTGATCCTGCTAAATCTCTCGGCCGCTTCTGATACAGTGGACCATGGGCTGCTATTGAGATGATTGCGAGTCCTGGGGGGTCTGGGCAGGACTGTCCTTGGATGGTTCCGCTCATTCCTCTCAGGAAGAAGTCAGCAGGTGGTACTGGGGGCAGAACCATCTAGCCCCCGGGCCTTAACCTGTGGTGTTCCGCAAGGTTCGATCTTGTCTCCATTATTGTTTAACGTGTATATGCAGCCCTTGGGGGAGATCGTGAGAGGGTTCGGGGTGTGTTGTCACCATATGCTAATGATACTCAGCTGTACCTCTCTTTTTCAACTGACCCAGGTCCTGCCGGCTCAGTGCTGTCCCAGTGTTTGGAGGCCGTGGCGGATTGGATGCGGTAGAGCAGACTGAAACTCAAATTCGATAAGACGGAAGTAATGGTGGTGGGTAGAGCGAAGGAGGTGCTGGCTCCCCTCGTAGAGGGGCTCCACCCTCCCATAGTCCAGCAGGTTCAGAGTCTGGGAGTGTTGTTGGACTCAGACCTCCGCCTGGATCGACAGGTAGAGGCAGTGGCTAAAGTCGTCTTCCGCCAGCTGTATTTGGTGCGGAGGCTGTGTCCATTCATTTCCAGACCCGACATGGCCACCCTCATTCATGCCTTCATCACCTCAAGGCTAGACTATTGCAATGTGCTCTATGTGGGGTTTCCCATGACGCTGGTCCGGAGGTTTCAGCTAGTGCAGAACGCGGCAACCCGTCTCCTAACGGGGACGGGTCGGCGGGAACATATAACTCCAGTGCTCCGTGTTCTGCACTGACTGCCTATTGCGTACCGGGCCAAGTTCAAGATGTTGGTTTTGGCCTATAAAGCCCTACATGGTCTTGGTCCCTCATATCTCAGGGACTGCCTCACCCTCCGCGTCTCAGAGCGACCCCTTCGGTCCGCCAGGGGTGTCTTTTTGGAGATCCCCTGGGTAAAACGGGGGGACACAATGGAGAGGGCGTTCTCGGTGGCCGGGCCGCGACTTTGGAATTCTCTTCCGGAGGAAGCCCGCCTGGCCCCAAGTCTTTTGGCTTTCTGCCGAGCCTGTAAAACCTGGCTGTTCGCCCAGGTCTTCGGGGTGGGATAGTTTTCTTTTGGGAAGGATTTGGGGTTTTAGAAAAAAAAATTAAGATGTGGTTGTTTTTATGTTTTAAATTGAATTTTATTGTTGTAAGCCGCCCCGAGATGCCATGGGCAAGAAGGGGCGACTAAAAAATGCGAGGAAATAAATAAAAATAAAATCCTCTAAAAACCCCATCATGCCTCTAACTCCTATCGCCACCTGCCAAATAGAAAGGATATACATTGCCTCTGAAAAATTTGGGTTTTGCTAAACCTCCAGGGAAGGGAGTTCTATAATACTGGGGCACTCATCAAGAATGCCTCTCTGCACACCCTTGCTGCCTGAACTTACCATTTGATGGGCAAATTGTACTTGCAAAAGGGTGCTCCCGGATGACCAGAGACCACAACAGAGCATAGGGAAGGAAGTGAACTTTCAGATATGTAGAGCCCAGGCCGTTTAGGGCGTTCTAGGTTAAAACCAATATCTCACAGCTTGGTGTGTGGCTGAGACGCCAAGGGAAATGCAGTCAAGACTAACACTAGGCAGATCAGCCTGAGCTCCCTGGGGGAGAAATGGGAGCTGTCAAGAATATGGGTTTAAAAACACTGCGTTCTGCCCTCCTTTCCCTCCACCTAGGGCTTCCAGCTCCAGTGAGTGAGGGTTTTGTTATTCACAGAAGGCCTCCTTGATGTGGGGAGGACTTAGCCCAAGCACCCACTGTCCTCTCCTATCAGTGTTGCAACTCTCACAGTTTTATTGGGAGTCTCATTATTTTGGTACTGTTCTTTCAGCTTCAGCAAAGCTTGCATTCCCAGCCATGATTTTATTTTTTATTTATTTTATTTTCTTAACATTTCTATGCCGCCCCCTCATGCCCACGGCATCTCGGGGCAGGTAACAAAACAATAAAATACATTAAAACCAATATCAATTTTAAAATAATTTAAAAACCCCTAACCCTACCCTCCAATTCCCCCAAATCCCCTACCCAACCCCACCAATCTCCCCCATTTACCCCTTGCTCCCCCCCTCCCCTCCAAAGGCCTGGGCAAACAGCCAAGTCTTACAGACCGCCAAAAGGCGAGCAGACCTGGGGCCAGGCAGGCTTCCTTCAGTAGGGAGTTCCACAACCGTGACCCGATCACTGAGAACGTCCTCTCCATGGTGGCCCCCTGCCTTACATGGGGGACCTCCAGATGGGCGCCCCCAGTGGATCGGAGGGTTCATCCTGAGTCATAGAAGGTGAGGTGGTCCCTGAGATAAGAGGGGCTGATACCGTATAGGGCTTTGTATACCAATACTAACACCTTGAACTTGGCTCGGTACGCTATAGGCAGCCAGTGCAGAGAGCAGAGCACTGGTGTAATGTGCTCATGGTGACCCGTCCCCGTAAGGAGACGGGCTGCCGCATTCTGCACCAGCTGCAGCCTCCGAACCAATATCAAGGGAAGCCCCACGTAGAACGCATTGCAGTAGTCGAGCCTCGAGGTAACGAAGGCATGGATGAGAGTGGCCAGGTCGGGTCTGGAGATGTACGGGCGCAGCCTCCACACCAGATGCCGCCTTCTGCCAGCTGTTTTAGCCACCGCCTCCACCTGCCAATCCAGGTGGAGGTCTGCATCCAAAATCACCCCCAGACTCCGAACCTGCTGGGCAACCGGAGGGCAGACACACACACACCCGACACCTCCTTCGCCCTCCCCACTACCATCACCTCCGTCTTGTTTGGATTCAGCTTCAGTCTCTCTGCCTCATCCAATCCGCCACGGCCTCCAGACACTGGGAAAGTACCAAGACAGCAGGACCTGGGTCCGTTGAAAAAGAGAGGTACAGCTGCGTGTCGTCAGCATACTGGTGACAACACACCATGAACCATCTCATGATGTCCCCCAGGGGCTGCATATACACATTAAACAACAGTGGAGACAGAATGGAACCCTGCAGAACGCCACAGGTCAAGGCCCGGGGGCTCGATGTTTCAGCTCCCAGCACCACCCGCTGGCTTCTATCTGAAAGGAATGAGCGGAACCATCCAAGAACAGTCCCATCCAGGCCCCCCAGATCTCGCAGCCATCTCAACAGCAGCCCATGGTCCACGGTATCAAAAGCGGCCGAGAGATCTAGCAGGACCAAAAATGTCAAACGTCCTGCATCCATCTCCCGGCGGAGATCATCAGGCAAAGCCACCAATGCCGTCTCAGTACCATAGCCGGGGTGGAACCCAGATTGAAAAGGGTCAAGGAAACCAATGCTATCAAGATGCCGCCGCTGGAGCTGCAGTGCCACCGCCCATTCAATAACCTTCCCTAAAAAGGGAAGGTTAGAGACAGAGCGGTAGCTGGCGAGCGCATTCATGTCTAAAGATGGCTTCTTCAGCAAGGGATACACCACAGCCTCCTTAAGGTTGGGCGCCAATCTACCCTGCCGAAGCGACACACTGATAACCCTCGCCAGCACCGTCCCCCTGGAGGCTTTCACCAACCAGGACGGGCACGGATTGAGTTGACAACTGGTGGCCCTAACAGACCCCAGGACATCCACCGCATCGGCTGGCATCACTTCCTGAAACTCAACCCAAGAAGATGGACCAGACGAGGCCTCCGCAACCTCACGCTCCTCACTTACTGCCTTCAATCCAGTGTCGAAGTCGCTCTGGATCCGAGCAATCTTGTCTGCGAAGTAGGTGACAAATTGCTCACAGCGGGCCTGGGACAAGTCCCCATCCAGGCAGAGGGAGGCCGTACTAACCAGCCTCCGAACCACCCGAAATAGCTCCGCCGGGCATGACTTCAGAGACGCTATGAGAGCAGCAAAGAGATCCTTCTTCGCTGCCCTCACAGCCTCAACATAGGACCTCAAATGGGCCCTATGGAGAAGACGGTCGGCTTCAGAGCGAGTCCGACGCCAGCATCATTCTAGTCTCCTACCTGCCTGCTTCATACCCCGCAGCCCCATGGTAAACCACGGGGCCCTGCGGTGACAAAGCGGAGGCAGGGGACGTTTCAGAGCCACCCTGTTGATGGCCGCCTCCATCAAGGTGTTCCAAAACTGGACCAGCTCATCGACAGTGTGGCCATCAGGGCCTAGGGATAACTCCTCCAGGGCCTCCTGGAACCTCTGCGGTTCCATCAGCCTCTGGGGGCGGACCAACCTAACTGGTTCCATTTCCTTCTGGAGGTGGTGTGCTGGGAGGCAGGCCTGTAGGAGATAATGATCAGTCCATGACAATGGTGTCATCCTGACATCCCCCACTAATGGATCACCTGCCTCAAGGCCTGAACAGAAGACCAGGTCGAGGGTATGCCCCTCCACGTGGGTCGGGCAGTTGACAATTTGGGACAAGTCCATGGTTGCCATGGTGGCCATGAACTTCCGCTCCGCTCCTGCAAGGCCAGCATCGGCATGGGCATTGAAGTCCTCAAGGACCAAGGTCCTAGGGGAGCCCAGCGCCACCTCCGAGGCCAGTTCCGCTAGAGCGGCAAGGGATGCAGCCGGGCAGGAAGGGGCCCGGTACACCAGCAGCATCCCGAGGTTACCCCAGCCAAATCAAACACCACATGGAGGGCCTCTATTCCTGGAATCTCCTGAACAGGATATCTCCTAACCGGCCATTCCTCTCTAAAAATAATAGCCACACCACCGCCCCAGCCCCCTGCGCAAGGTTGATGCTGCACGGCATACCCGGCCGGAGCAGCTAACGTTGGTCCTGCATCATCGTCCAACCAGGTCTCCATTATACATGCGAGGTCCGCTGCCTCCTCCATGATCAAATCATGAATTATCGGGGCCTTGTTTACTACGGACTTCGCATTTAACAGCATCAATCCCGCACTGGCGGACCCTAGACCCTGGTCCTCCCTCCTGCTCGGTTGGGGGGTGACCCTCATATCCACCAAGCACCTAGGTACCCGGGGAGTGCGGGTCATCCATCCCCTTGTTTGCTAAGCTTAACTGTGGTGGCATGGGCTGCGGGAGCCAGATGAAACAGAACCCCACGTGTAGTAGCTGATTTTATTTTTGTAAACAATCTCACAATTTTAAGCCAATCTCAAGATTTTTTTTTTTTTGGGGGGGGGGGTTTCTTGTCTCATAATTTTGAAATTTTTATGTCTAGTTTCACTTGCACAGACCCAAGCTATCTGTCCCCTACCTTTGCATTCCATCCAGCACTCCATTGCACCCTGTCGAACACCAGTTTCTCATCCTTCTGCATGCTCCAAGCTCTGACAGACTCTGTGAATGGTACCAACCCCCTCACCACTCCAGGGGGCCCCATCCTACTCTATCCAAACCTTGCAGGCATTTGCAGGGAAGGTAAATTTATCTTTATTAGTTGCCATCACAGCTTGTACTGTTGTCTGAGGCCAAGGATTCCTAATGCCCTCATTATGTGCCCCCTGCCAAGTCCATGGTCCACAGAGGACAGGACAACCTCCAGGACTCTCAAAGTCACAGCCTGCCCTCAACCCAATGGCTCTCCCATGGCCACTCATTTCCTTGATGCATGTGATGGAAACACCCTCTCCCCCTGCTGCCAACTCCTCCCACAGGTCTGCCAGCCTCATGCCTCTCAGCAGAAGCTGCTTTTGTTCTAGCTCAGGACAATGGCATTCGGGTGGGAGGAGGGGAGGTTTCTCTGGCCCATTCTCTACCATCAGTCAGCTCAGCATCTCTGTCCAAAGCCCTGCCCCAACTACACAAAGGCCCTTTCCCTACTGCTTGCTCCTTCACTGGGGGAGTCTGCAATCTCTGTTCAAGTCAGCTGGACTGAGTACTGCCAAGGAAGCCTGTGTAACTGCAGAGTGAGGGCCAAGGCCTTGTTCCACCCTTTCTGGCTTCATTTCCAGCTATATTCCCATCCAGAAATTTGCCTCTTCATTGCCACCACTCTCACCCACCCAGTGTCTCCTACTTCCCACCATCCCCCACTCACCTTGGACTTGTTACTGTGCTGGGTGGGGCTGTTTGTCCAGATCTCTCTGCTGATAGGTGGGACATTCAAGCCTAGGACTTTCCAGATTGTGTGTGGGGGGTTTGCTTGCGTTACACTCACTAGTGTCTGGATTGAATTAGATGGAGTGTTTTAATCTGTTGGAGTCAAAGAGAAGTTTTTTGCCTTGGCTCCCCCTGTAAGAGTTTCCGTTCCACGCCCAACCATTCTGCCAGCTTATCCCCAGATAACACTAATAAGAATTGACTTAGTTCCTTTCCTGGGGTGTGGGGGTGAGGTGGGGTGTGTCTCTCCTTCAAGGTTGGGCCTGGTTCCGAGGAGAGTCGAGAAAGCACCTCATAGAGCTGGGGTGGGGAACCTTCAGCCTATGGGCCCAGATCCAGCCCACAGCTGCTTTTTATTTGGTCCGTTTCCAGTCCCTGAATCTGGCCAATGGATCCGGCCCCTACTCTCAAGCCCAGAAAGAGTGACCTCAGGGGAAGGTAGTGGGAGCTGAGGGCATGCATTCAAGCATAGGGTACATGCATGACATAGATCCATGATCTGGACCCTCCACTTCCTTCCCCATCCTAAGCACATCTCTTAAGCAACCCCACCACCAATTCTGTGGGACTTGTACTAATTTTCAAAGTAGCCCATGAGAGGGGAAAGTTCCCCCACTCCTGTGTAAACAGTAAACACAATGTGAGGCCAGTGATGTAACAAGGCTGTGGTGGGGCCAGGCTCATGTCCCAATTATGGGCCCCCTTAAGGAAAATGGGGTGGAGTTTCTCTAAGCAGCAGCCCTCCCAAGGGGACTCCTGCCCACACTCCGCCTCCCCCGCCCACTGGAGCAGCAGCAACTCTCCTAGAAAGAAAGTTTTAGGAGGGGATGGGGTGGGTCCAGCTCTCTATCCCTGCCCGCTGTGAAAACTTCCTTCTTGGGGGAGCCCATTGCAAGAGGCCTGACTAATGCTTCTAAACAAATTTAAGAGCACATGGGGCAGAGGTTTTTCCTTACTCCCCACTCTGAAAATGTTTTAGTAGTCCTCAAGCCACTTGCAAAGTGCTCCTCTAGAGTCCAGGCTCAACTGAGCCCCCTCACCCCATGGTAGCTACACCTGTATACAAGGTAATGTTGGGCAATCATCCTGGAGGGATTATAACTTCACTATGGAAATCGGGGACCTCACCTGGGAAACCGGGCTAAGCTCTGCACACCTCCTCCTCTCACTGACCCAGGCAATGAATATGGCTGATCAGAGTCCTCTCAGTGCTCCGGTATCTATCGGTCATCTCTTGCCTTCCACAGAGATCAGGCCAAACACAGCCTATAGACAGACTCATTTGACCCCTTTCTAGTTCCTGGATCTGGCCCCTGGATCCAGTTTTTACCATGAACAACTAAAAGAATGAGCTCAAGGTAAGGGAGCAGAGATGAAAGCAAGAATATGGGACAGATCCATGATCTGGAGCCTTCTCTTTCTGTGTGCACACCTTAAGCACCCCTCCCCTGCAAACTTCTATGCAGCTCTTGGGGCTTATACTAATGTTTCAAATGACCTCAGGAGGGAAAAGGTACCCTACTCCTGATTTAGATTGCAAGTCCTTTGGGGGCAGGGACTGTCTGTTCTGTGTCTAGCAAACAGACACAGAATAGTGCTTAGGTGCCACAGATGTCCATGACTGTGGCACCTAAGCACCATTATAAATTACCATATTACACCTGTGGAACTCACTGGTACAAGGTATCACTGAGTCCAGGAGTTCAGCAGAATACAGGACAAAGATGAACATTCATATGACTCATAAGAACACACACAGGCTACAGAACCAAACCAGTAACAACTTCCATGCTCTAAGCTATGTTCACATGGACAACCTTATCCACACATTTGTTACCTTTTCTCCCCTGCGCACTAATGCTAGTGCTAATAATCCACCCTGCACATGTTGGAATAAGAAGTAATTATCCTTAGAGGGAGGCTACCCAAAGAGTTTATGATCATGTTGAGGCATTTACCATGCATAATTAACATTCCTTACCTGTTCACACAATCACAAAATATGGGAGTTAGCTACTCCAGAGTATGTACTCCTTTAAAATCAGGAGGTACATATTCCTCGAGTAACCACCTCTAGTTATTATTATTATTATTATTACAAGCATTTGTATAGTGCCAGCAGTGTACCTGGCGTTTTACACAGCAATGAGAAAGACATGGTCCCTGCCTACGGCTTACAATCTAGTAGACTAGGAGTGGGGGAGACAGGGATAGGGGACATGGAAAGACAAGGGATAAAACATTCAAGCAGATGCGGAGTCTCAGGTGCACGTGCTTGGCTTGGTTGCAGTTAGGTGGACAGTAAATGTTGAGAGGGGAGTACTAGCGGGCGTTGGGGAAGGCGGCGAGGAAGAGGTAGGTTTTAAGGAGGGATTTGAAGGAACGGAAGGAGGGGGCGAGGCAGATGTGGGCAGGTAGTTAGTTTTTAACTCTATGTCTGTGGGTGAAAACGGACCTGTACCTAAACTCCACTTTAACACCGCTTTAACATTTCTTATGCATGTTGCAGGGCTGCATAGGGCACTAACACAGCCTTGCAACAGGCATAAGAAATGTTAAAGCAGTGTTACATGCATGTCTGATTTCACCCTCTGTAAACAAAAGCAGAGAAAGAGGTTATTACTTCTAAGTCAGTGTTTTTGTGAATAAAGGGGTCAGGAGGGAGTTTCCCCCAAGAGTGGGTTATTCCACACTTGTCCACTAGGGAGCGTTTCTTGTACCTCTCTCTGGCCCCTTTTAGATGGGCAGCACCCACACATGAACATCCAGAAATCTGGGTGTTGGTCATGCATGGGTGGGTCTCGTCTAAAAGTCACGGTTTAGTTTTACATGCACATAACATCCTCAAAAAGCCTACCCTGGACCCTTCTGATCCCTCTAGTTACCGGCCAGTCTCCCTCCTTCCCTTTGCTTCGAAGCTCCTGGAACGTGTCGTCTACTCCCACTGCCTGAACCTCCTCTCGGCCAACTCCTCCCTGGACCCTCTCCAGTCCGGCTTCCGCCCCCTCCACTCTACTGAAACTGCCCTGGCCAAGATCACCAATGATCTACTTGTCGCTAAATCGAAGCACCACTACTCCGTTCTTGTCCTCCTTGACCTCTCTGCTGCCTTTGACACTGTCGACCACTCGCTCCTCTTGGACTCGCTTTACTCTTTGGGCTTCCGTGGCTCTGTCTTTGACTGATTCTCCTCCTACCTCTCTGACCACTCCTTTAATGTCTCCCTCCCCGAGTCGACCTCCCCCTCCCTTCCCCTCTCGGTTGGGGTTCCCCAAGGTTCTGTCCTTGGCCCTCTCCTCTTCTCTATCTACACCCTGTCCCTTGGCAAAATTATTGCCTCCCACGGATTCCAATACCATCTCTATGCTGATGACACCCAACTCTATCTCTCTACCCCCTCTCTCTCCTCCTCTATCCGCTCACGCCTCGTCGACTGCCTCTCTGATATCTCCGCCTGGATGTCCCGACGCCAACTCAAACTGAACATGGCCAAGACTGAACTCCTCATTTTTCCTCCATCCCCCTCCTCTCCCTCTAATCTGACCATCTGCATTGATGGGGTCACCATCCGTCCTGTTCTCCAAGCCCGCAGCTTGGGCTTCATTTTTGACACGCACCTCTCCTTTAAACCTTACATTGACTCTGTGGCCAAATCCTGCCAATTCGCTCTCCTCAACATTGCCCGCATACGCCCCTTTCTATCTATCTCCTCGGCAAAAATCCTTGTTCATGCCATGGTTATCTCTCGCCTCGACTACTGCAACCTCCTCCTTGCTGGCCTCCCTCGCTCCCACCTGTCCCCCCTTGTTGCAATCCAAAACTCTGCCGCCAAGATCATTCACTCTGCCCGTCGCTTCGACCATGTACAGCCTCTCCTCCTCTCCCTTCACTGGCTCCCCCTTCCTGAACGTATCCTGTTCAAACTCCTGGTTTTCACGTTCAAATCGCTCCATGACCAAGCTCCCCCTTACCTCTCGGACCTAATCTCCCTACGCACTCCTGCACGCGCTCTCCGCTCTTCCTCTGTCCCCTCCCTCACTCTCCCTCGTTTCTCCTGCTCGCCCAACCGCCTTCGTCCCTTCTCCCTCGCTGCCCCACATGCCTGGAACTCCCTCCCTGCCAACATCCGCCTTGCCTCCTCCCTCCGCTCCTTCAAATCCCTCCTCAAGACCCACCTTTTCCATGCTGCCTTTCCCAATGCCCTCTAGTCTTTCCCCTTGCTCTTACTGTCAGCTCTCCTCTGCTGACTGCTGCTACCGACCACCTTGTAACCAAGCCAAGTACACGCACCTGAGACTTCGCATCCGCCTGAATGTTTGTTTGTCTTCTCCCATGTCTCTCCCACAGTCCCCTCTCCTTGTCTCCCCCTCCTTGTCTTTTAGATTGTAAGCCACAGGCAGGGACCGCGTCTGATTGTATGTTCTGTACAGCGCCAGGTTTTGCAACTGGCGCTTTATAAATGTTTAATAATAATAATAATAATAATAATAATAATAATTTAACACTGCTTATGCATGCATTTCTTATGCATGTTGCAGGACTGTATTGGCACCCTATGCAGCCCTGCAACATGCATAAGAAATGTAAAAACGGTGTTAAGGTACATGTCTGTTTTCACCCACAGACACAGTGTGATCTTCAGCGGGTGGGTGTGCATGTGTGTGTACTCCCATGAACATGCATGCACCCCCATCGCACATGCATGGAACAACAGGCGAAAACGGCAATTGCTCTGTGCGTGTGTGATGGGTGGAGGTCGGTGCTCGTTCGTCTACACCCTCCCCCCCTCCCATAGACCGGCGCGTACACCGACCCCACCGCAGCCCGTGTAAAAAGGACCTCTGATATAGGAGGTGCTAGACAATCACAAACTACCATCTCAGACACAAATGGTTAAATGTAAAACAGCATTATAAAAGTTGTAAACATTGAAAGAAAGAAAATAAAAGTTACACATTTTAAAAAAACAAACAAAAAAACCCTACCCTCTCAGGATGGGTTCTCAAGAATCAGACATCACCATGATGGACCCTTCGGTCTAGAACTGCCCTGGTACCTGCTACAGAGCCTCTCTCCAACATGTTTTTAAAGCGTCTCAAACCTTCCTGCAGTTTCTGCACCCATGGAATCCTAAACCATGGGGTTTGGGGTTGGCTAGATCGTAGCCATATCCCCTGCCCTTCCTTCCTAGTGATCTCAATGTGCTGGGCACTGCACGCACGCACACGAAGAGAGGCAGACCCTGTCCTGAACAACTTCCAGACTAAATGGACAATGGCTGGGAGAAGAAACGGAGATGAAGGGAGCTGACCAAGATCATGAAGCGTGTCAGTGCCAGAGCCAGGAAGAGAATCCATCTCCTGAATCTCAATCTAGTGCCCTGTGTTCCACATCACACTGCTTCCTGCTGCCCCTTTTAAGGAAAGGTGCTATTAGACTCTCCACATCCCGTTTGATGCCTCCCTCCTTAACTCCTCTGTGTGTTGCACTTCGGAAACATGGTTGCAGAAGGCATTAGACATGTCCCAAGTGTAATTTTATGTTGCACCAGTACAGCAGCTGAGTGCTTTGGGAGCTACATTCAAAACATAAGGATTATCATTAATACTAACTAGCTCATTAAGCCTCCCAACTTTTATCTTCTTTCTAGAGAGGGGAAACTGAGGCACATAGAGAGGAAGTGACTCAACATGGGCACAGTGCCTCTTTGCTAGCATGCAAGGACACAGTCATTGTCCTCTGTTCTAACCACTTAGACCTCACTCTTTCTCATGTGAAGCACAGAACCCAGGAGTTCCGATTCATCGTACTCCTTTACTTTTACTAGTAGACCACACTCAGCTAGAAACAAGGACAGAACTCAGGATTCCGAACACTTACTCCCCTGTTTGAACCACTAGGCTGTATTCTTCCAGAGTTAGTGATAGAACATAGGAGTGCTGAATTCCAGCTCCCACTCCTCTAACCAGTAGACTCCCCTCCCTTTACAAAGCAAAGGATAGGATTCAGGAGTCCTGAATCCCAGCCCCCAGGCCCTCTCTCTAACCACTAGACCACACTCCCCTCACAGAACTGGGAATAGAATGCAGAAGTCCTGATTTAAAAGTAGGGTTGTCAGACATCCTATAGCTTTAGGGACATCCCACATTTCAGAATGCCTAAAGCACCACAGAACCCCATAGAACAGAATTGTGCTGCTCCAAAGTTTCCCTTCTCTTTGAAGTTTAGAACTGGCAATCCTACCCCTAGCCCCTACTTGGCTTTATTCACTAGACATTGCTTCCTTCCTAGTTCTTCTGAGGGACAGAACCCAGGAGTCTGAAGTGCCAGGACCCTCCCTTGCTCTCTCACAACTGGACAACATGGCCCATGACCCCCTTCTGACAACATAGCATTCTGTTACCCAACAATGAGAAAAGCAGAGGCAACAGATTCTCTTCATTTCCAAGAGGCCAGCCAGGAGTGCAGCTTTCAATGCCCCAAGGGAGGCTCTTAGAGTCCCCAGACCCAAGGGCAGAGCTAGGTTGAATGGGCCCTGGTGCAGAAGATGGGCCCCACTCCCTCTCCCAGCAGCAGGGAATGCAGTTGCACCAGAGAGTGTGGTAGCTGCCAGCTCCATTGCCTGTCCCTACTACAGCGATGCCCTTGCACAGACCCTCCCTGGCTCCACTCTCTCTCTCCAACACGTGGGTTAGAGTTTGGTGCAGGAGGGAGTTCAGGCTGGGCACAAATCACTCTGCCCAGAGGGGCAGGAGGGGTCTGAAGAGCCTTCTGACAACACTCAGCTTTTGGCTTTAAGAGTTTCTGCAACCAGAACTCCGCTCCCTCCTCCCACTCAGCCTAGCCCCCCTCATCCCAGGCTCACAAGCATACACACAGGCATGCAGAGAGAAGAGATAGCTCCTACCTTCCTGCAAGAATGAGCGCCTGGCACAGGACTGCGTCCAGTGCTGGCTGCCGGCTGGTACAGCGCAGGGCACCCGTGCAGCAGTGTCAGCCCTGATTCAGTGCCAGGCTGGATCTCTCCCGACGGAGGCAAAGTTTGAGAGTCCACAACTGCCGCCTCCTTGAGTACAGGAGGGAGGCACACAGCACAGCAGGAATGGGAGGGCACCACACCGCTTTGCAGAGCGTGTATGTGTGGGACTCTGTGTGTGTGTGTGTGTTAATATTCATGCTGCAAGCTGCAGGGGGAGCAAATCAAACACGCACAACAGAAAAACAAGCAAACTTGGAGGGGAAACAATGAATGACCAGAGCACAGCATGCCAAGAGCCACCCATGTCCAAGCTGTGCCCCTCTAACTAGTACTGGGGCACAGCTTGGACAAAGCAGTCCCAGAGAGACGCAGGGGCCACCTGCACTCACTAGGTTACTAAACTAACAGGCCTTCTCCTGCCAGCTAGCCACAGGGAGCAATAATGTGCCTTCGCTGGCAGTGGACATGGCTGGAGCAGCCAAGTGTTCACAGGGGCCATGAGCCCAGAGCAGGCTTCGGCAGGTGTGTGGGGAGCTTCCAAATGCTCTGGGTTTTAGTGAGCCTAGCAGACAGAAGAAAGCCTTCCTACCCCATCCACAGAGGGCCTGGGTGTCCTGCCCTTTTACCCCATCAGCATCCCCCCAACTGGCTCATCCCCAAATCCCCCTGGCAGCACTGGGGAAGCACTGCGAATTCAGAGCAAACCCAAGCTGCAGTCTGCAAAAGGCTGTTAGAGTTTCTGGTGACATTTCCAGAGTTTGGGAGTGGGGATGGGTTCCAGGGAGCAAAGGCATGGAGCCAGGATGCTGCAGTAATTAACAGGGGACACACACACAGAGCATGGCTCCTTCTGCTCCATTATGAAACATGAAATAGTGCCCTTACCACAGGCAACTGTTCTGGGCCTTGCTATTTTCTCTACTTCCGGGGGCCCTGCTTGGGCCCCCGTTTTCACTATGGCAGGATGCAGGGCCCCCATTTGGGGCCCTCAAAATGACTGCTTCTAGGGTCCTGTGGAGGGTGCCCCCGAGGGGGTGGGGTTACCAGAGGCCATGGCCACAAAACTACTGACAATCAACTCAAGACAATGAATCCCACCCAATGGAAAACACAAATATACCAGAGATGGTACAAAGATTACAAATCAGGAAGCACTTAACATTTAAAAAAAACACAAATATATATTTCTTAGTAAAAATATATATAAGCCCAATAAAACCCTACAAACTCAGCAATACAACAAATCAACCATAAGTACTGAACAGTACACTATAGTAAGTACTTATACACTTACTCTATAAGTACTGAACACTACTGAACACATACGTACTGAACACTTTTCAGTACTATACACATAAGTACTGAATGCTGAACATATTTATCTTCACTCAGGACCCCACAAATTCTAAGGCCAGCCCTGCCTCCAAGCATGCACATGCACATGCACATGCACAAGCACAGGCAAAGAACATGCATATGCAGAGTTACATACAAGCCAGGCATGCAGACAAAGAGAAGTAAGTATGTATGTGTATGCAGAGGTTTGTGTTTGTTTAATATATACAGACATAAACATGGGCACGTGGACACAGATGCAGACACATATAGCCAAGCAACCAAATGCATGTAAACATACACACAAAACATGCATGCATGCAAGCTGATGTGGCTGTTAAGACACACAGAGACGTGTCTCACACTGAGACATGGGTCTTGGTATGTACGTATATACAAAAGCATGCCCACATAGAACCTATAGAGATGCAGAAAACCACAAAAACAAGCAGACCAAAATATGCATGAACAAATCATGCACAGACATATGGAGACAGGCAGGACATCCATGCACAAACATATACACACATGTACACATACATGTATACACATATGCACACAAATAGGCATGTATACATGTACGTGCCTACCAGACTTGTACAGGCTGACATATCATGAGGTGGCGACGGGCACAAACATGCCACCATAAATGCACTTTGAAGCACTTGGTGAGACCCGAATGTCAGTGGCCGCAATCCACAAAACACTTACTCTGGAGTAACCCCACTGAAACCTTGTAGGCTTCAACAGGGCTACGCCTACTCCAGTAAATGGTTTGTGAATCATGGCCATGTCTTCTTGGGCATGCTGTCTGGCATCCAGGGCCGGCCCGAGGCATGTGCCACCAGTGCCCAGGCACATGGTCCCGTGGGGGGAGGGGCCCCGCACCACCGTGGGCTGCAGAGCTGAGCTGACACAGTCAAGTTGCAGGTAAGTAACCAGCTGCCCCTCATCCCCTGAAAATCCTCCCCCCCCCCCCCTCAGTTCTAGCGAGTGCCGGCCGGCCTTTGGGGCCTCGCAGCAAGGCTTGGCACATGGCCCCTGAAACCCTTGGGCCAGCCCTGCTGGCATCATATCCACTTTATAGCTTTCCAACATGTATGTTTCATCCCTCCTTAATTCATGCTCTTTTCTTGTGTCTGTGACCTAAGTGTCAGCCCAGTTGTCCAGGGGGCAGCCTCCGTCTCTCCAACAAATAAGCCCAGGACAATTGGCAGGAGAATACAGAGAGTCATAGGACTAGAATGTCCCTCAAGGTTCACCTAGTCCAGCAGAGATTTAGGAGTCACTGCAGGCCAGGCAGACTCCCCCAGCAGACCAGTCCACTCAATAGAATGCTACAGAGCCCATGATACAATCTGCCCCCAGCAGGAGTTATCAGGGCATCAGACAAGCAAGTCGACTCCATATTGCTGCCAATGTGCATGCAGGGGCCAGCCTGCCGAGCTCACAGCACTGAGGGGGAGGGTCTGGCAGGGGAAGCCCTAGATTCATGCATTTCCCATGCTGGTCATCAAACAGCCCAGAGATGGGAACAGTTGCCAATCAAATCAAGTGCGGCTTCATCAGTCACTCCTGATCCCCTCGGCAAGCCGCCCAGCCCAAACAGGACCCAATTTTCAGCCTCTCTGGACTCAGCTCCCACTGAATTCAAATCACCATGCTCCTTCCAGAGGCAATAGCCAACAAGTTCTGGTGCTGACCCATCACTCATCTCAGCTCCTGAGTGGAGAGCACCATGAAGGCATGCGGTTTAGAAGGTCCCTGCTATAAGGGTAGCTAATCCAGTGGTCTGCAGGGGGTTTTGAGATCCCTCTAGCACAGCGGTTCTCAATCTTTCAGTGGGTGAGAGCCACCAAAACATTAAAAATAATTTTTTTTTTTAAAAAGGACACACCTTAAAAAATCCAAGACCAAGAGCAGCCAGTTGACAGCGGCAGCAGCAGGGAGAGGGACTGATCCCAGCAGCAGTGGGAAGCCACCATGAGATGAGTAGAAGCAGCAGGAGGTAGAAGCAGCAGGAGGTGAGAGAACTGCAGAAAGCCATGTCCTTCCTGTCCCTATCTCACCCCAGCCCTCAGCAGCACCGGTGGCCTGAACAAGCAGCAAGAGGGGATGCAACGCAGCTGCACCAAGTCACCCTGGGTACTGTTCCCCAGGCCACTCGCCAGGCCCACTGCTGGATCCCAAACCCTAGTTGAAAACCACTGCTATAACTGAAGGCAGACTGTACAGGAATGTGGGGGAGTGAAACTAGGACCCAAAGCTGGGAGAGGTTCTCTGCCTCCAAGACCTCTTTTCATGACTGCTGTGCACATTAGACTCTTTCCATCCCCTCCCCACAACAGGTCCCTTTGCTTTGTTATCCAGCCCAGGACTCCCCCAATCTCCACACATGGAACAGATGAGGCCATGGAATGGGGATAGCCTGATGATGTCATTAGCTATTGTATAGAGACAGGTGATTATCTCATTTCTTTCCTCTGTTCTCATTCCAGATAATTCTGGCCTACACACTGGGGCGTTTGCGAGCAGCTGTCCAAGCAACACACACATGAGGCAGTGAGCCAGGTCCTAAAGCCCCTGCTGCTACAGCCTGCTCAATGGCCACCTGCAGTGCTCCTCAGGTGGCCACACACAGCCTGCTCTCATCAGGCACGGCTTCAAAGAACACTCCCTCCCAGCACTGGGAATAGAACCCAGGAGTTCTAACTCTCAACCCTTCCCCTGCTCTAACCAAAGCCCCACTTGTCTCCCACAACAGAGAATGGAACCCAGGAATCCTGACCTCTCCCTCACACAACCCACTAAAAACATGTTACTTCCCAGAGCCAAGAACAGAATCCAGGAGGTTTGTCCACGAAGTCCAGTCCAGAGTCAATCCCCTTTAAATCACTGTTAATCTGCACTGTTGCAATCAGAGCCATTTTTGCAGAATTCTAACATTTGCACAAGGTATTACAGAAATTGCCTCTGGCCGCACAGAATTACAGACTGGATGGAAGGCATTGTACACAAGCCAATGGAATGTGAGCTGCTGGCATATACTCCAGGGCCAATAAGACCCCTTGTTACAATTACCAAAGGAGAGCAGCCCACAGTTTTCCCTGCTGAGAGGCCTGTGTAGTATTTTGGTTTAAGATCTGAGATGTTTAGAACTGATAGGACAACAAACTAGGAAACTCATTTGCATTCAATTAACTATTTGAAAAACTTAATTTGTGTCATTGACTTTGCTTGAGAATCTGATTCTTCTACTTTCAGAATTTGGGTATCACAGTTACAAAGTTTGGAAGAAAAGTTTGCAGAACGCCTGGAGCCCTGGCTACAAAAATCCCTATAGAAACTGACGGTAAAGCAAAGTGGATTTTTGTTTAGTTTTGTTCCTGTCTGTGTGAATAACGTGAATCGGGGAGTAATCCACTCTGTCAACCTGGCACAAAGACCCCCCTTCCTAGAATGCATAGTACTTTACCCCATGAGAGCCTTCTCAATTCTGTTTGTGTGAACACTTGCAAAATAAGGTAATTACTCTGGAGTAATCAGGGGTGTAGCTAGGTTGAAATGGACCCAGGGCCAAGAAATTGACTTTGGGGGGCCCCCTGCCCATCACCATAGACTCCCCTGCCCCTCTCCCTCCCCTCACTGTGCAAAACAGACAAGCAGGTGTACAAAATATGCAAGATATATAGAGCTGAACAGACACAGCATAAGCCAACGCACCAGGCGATCATTCTGGGACCTTCAGTATGACCTTCAGAAATTGATTTCAAAACTTATCAGAAGATCAGAGATGGGGAAGGGGCAACTACAAGGATGTACCAGAATCCAAGAAGACTGTCTCCACCAAGTTTAGGAGTTTGGGGTTTCTGCTCTAGCAGTGCAAACACCTATGACCGTCTTTACCTGCTCATGCCCCTCCTCTCAAATACCCTGGCCTGGAAGAAGATCAGTGGGGATCAGCCCTCATACTCCACACTAGGGTTGCCACCTTTTGCCATTTGACCCCAAGACTCCCATAGGCCAAATGATAGTCTCAGGATCAGATTGCAAAAGATGGCATCTAGGGTTGTCACTTATGCAAATATTTAAGGAATGCTTATGAAAAATACATGTTGCAGGGCCTGCATTGATGACTAAGGTGCAAATGCAGGTCCTTTAACATGTATTTTTCATAAGTGTTCCTTACACATTTGCATAGGTGACAACCCTATTCCCACCCCCTTGCAAATTGCCTATTCCATCCCTCCCCCAGGTTCTCTTGTTTTCCACTCCCCACCCCGAAGAGCAGTAATATGATTCCTCCCCCCAAATCCCAGCATTTGAAGACATGCATGAATAGAATGCCACAAACAAATCTCCAACCCCAAGGATGCCTCAATGTTAAAAAATCATGAGCTGGGCCCTAAAAATCATGAAACTTAAATAAAAAGAATCCAAATGTTTCTAGGCTTGGTACTCTCCCATTTATGAGAATGGGAGGAGCCACTTGAAGAAGAACAGAAGGTTGCTGCCTTGTAAACAAGGTTCTTCGAGATGGCTCTGAATATTCTCACAAATGCCCACCTTTGAAAGGAACTGTTAGGTATCTATGAGTGGGAAGGAGGTGCTTTATATAGGGGGGGCTCGAGACTGTCACAGGGTGATTTTTCAAACTAGTGAGCTTACTATATGCTGGTAGAGAAGGGGCGCGCAAGCACAAACCCATTTGTGAGAATGTTCGGAGCCATCTCGCTGAACCTTCTTTACAAGGCAGCAACCTTCTGCTCGAGGTACAGCCCCCCCACCCCCCCGGTCAGGTTGTTTTTTTTAATTTATTTTTTAAAAAGCTTAGGAGCAGCCTGCAAGGAGTCAGGAAGGGAGTACGCAGTGGAAGAACGGATTTGGCTTTGCAATCGTACAGTAAGTGTAGGAGGGGCTTCCCAGGCTGTGGGGAGAATGGCAGCCGAGCCGCAACTTTGGGTTTTTTTGTTTTTTGTTTTAAATGGGACAGGCGGCCCACGGCCGCGCAGCGCCGCAGGCTTAGCTGCCATAGGGATGGGCCCCCAGCCACGGTGGGCCCCGGGACAAATGTCCTGCCTGTCCCTATGGTAGCTATGCCCTTGGGAGTAATTACCATGGGGGGTAACAACCCAGAGGTGACATCAGTCTCCCCTTTTTAACCACTAGAAAAAACTGCCTTTCACATCTGGGAATGGAGTCTGGTTGATCTGACTCCCAGATTTCCCCAGCCACAAGATAGTCCAGCAGTGGCTAAGGGGATCTGAAAGGAGGCCAAGCATCATCTTCCTGCTGTTCCCTCCATCCTGTCAGCAATGGAGGTGACCGGCTGAGGGGGGTGGGAGTGGAGGTGAGGTGGCGCATGACTGCTGGGCAAGGAATGGAGACTTCCCTCCTGACCATAGCAAGGTTGGACAGACATGCTATGCAGGCACCAGGGGCATAGCTAGGCTGGGATGGGCCCTGGTACAGAAAATGGTAGGAATTTCCCGATCCCCTCCCTGCAGCAGGAGATGCAGTTGGGCATCTCTGAGTTGTTACCCCCTGCTGGGGTACCCCAGAGTAACTACCTTATTTTGCAAGTGTTTGGGATTCATGGGTCCCGGTGCAGCTGCGCTGCTTGTTCCTATTGGCAGAGACCTCGAAGGTTGAGACCTCGTAGTCTGAGGAAGAGGGACCGTGCCCCAGAGAGCAGGGATAATGTTAGAGGGATATAGGGATGGGGACATCCAGAAATGCTGCCGGGTGAGCTCCTGGGACCACTGTCTGTCCCCTTTCCATCCCTGCATAGTCAGCCAGCAGGCAGGTTGCTTGTCCCTGGGAATCTTCCTATGCTTCCAAGTGCAGACCTTTTGGCAGGGACACAAAGCACCCAGGGCAGGGGAGTGGGTCCCCCCCTTTAAATGAGGATGGACAGGGTTGTGAGGGGCAGGAGGAAGTAGATTAGAGGAGGAATGGAATTTGGCTGTGTCACTGGCATGGGTCAGCCTGTGGTTAGGCCACAGACCTAAATGGGGAGCACCCAGTCCCATGCTGTGCGTATGTGGCATTGAACCAGGACACACCAGGGTGCAGGAAGAGGGGCTGTTTGTGAAGCCCCGTCATCTCCTGCTTCCTGATGCCCTATCCGTGGCAGACTGAACCCCGGCCCGCATCACTCAGAGCCAGAAAAAACATTCTTGATCACATGCAACCTCATGCCTCATGCAGATGCAGCTTCCAGGCCTGGAGAGGGGCTGAGACCCTTTCTTCCCCCTACTCTCTGCCCTCTTTTCCGTAGCCTGTCCTTCAGAGTTCAGAATATCCTAACCCAGCCCTGCCCTGGAATTCTCCAGCCCTACATTAATCCTAGCACTCTCCAGTCTGTCCGCCATCCATCTCATCGGCTTTCTTTGCCTTGCACAACACACATGGCTGGCCGGTCGGCCAGCCAGGCCGCCAGCCCCCAGACATCCGTTCACACTGCTGCATCAGCACAGGCCCCCCTGCTATACGAACCACCTGAGGTGGCTGAAGCAGGAAGATAGGCGTTTGGAGCACAGGTGATGCTTGACTTGTGCTGAAGCCAGCCACTGCAGCATAGATAATTTCTGAAGGACTGAATTTCTGTGATGGCAGCAAAGAAAGTTTTCTTCTCTGCTCTCAGCATCTGCAAAGTCTTGTCCAGCAAAACTTCCAGGTGGTGAGGGGCCTGGTCAATCTGGTCTGCCTCCACCCAAAAATGGAGTCATCTACTGCCCGCTGTGACATCTTTATTAATTACTTTGCAGACAAATTCGCTTGTGTTCACCATGACTTGGGTGCTGCCATTTTCATGGCAGAATCAGAGTTTGGGGTTATGGAAGCCTGTCCTGTCCTGTTTTATTTGGATCAGTTTCAATTGGTATCGCCCTGCCGATGCAGGGAAGGTACTTGGAGCATTGAGGGCAACCAGTTGTGAACTAGATCCGTGCCCATCTTGGCTGGTGAAAGACAGCTGGGAGATGCTGAGGTCATTGCCGGCTGGGGTTGTCGACACCTCCCTTCGGGAGGGTAGGTTGTCGGACACCCTTTGAAACTGCTGTTCTGCAGCTCCTGCTTAAGAAACCATCCTTGGACACTGACTCCCTGGCCAGCTATTGGCCTGTCTCTAATCTTCCCTTTTTAGGGAAGGTTATTGAACAGGTGGTTGCATGACGGTTCCAGGCTCATCTCGACGCTGATTCCTGGAAGTCCGGCTTTTGCCCTGGGTATGACACGGAGACTGAGCTTGTGGCCTTGGTTGATGATCTGCACCTGGAAATTGACAAGTAGAATCCTACCCTGCTGTTCTTGTTAGATCTTTCATCAGCCTTTGATACAGTTGACCATGAGGTGTTGTTGGCATGACTGTGGGAACTGGCAGGGGTGCGCGGGACTGCTCTTGAGTGGTTCCGCTCTTTCCTGTTGGGGAGGTCCCAGAGCAGTGATGGGCGATTGCTCGTTGTCTCCTCAGGACCACCCCTATGGGGTTCCACAGGGTTCTATTCTGTCTCCCCTCTTGCTCAACATCTATATGAGGTCACTGGGTGAGGTCATTCAGAGGTTTAAAGTGAAGTGCCATCAATATGCTGATGACTCCCAGCTCTACCTCTCTTTTTCATCTGACCCAGGTCCTGCAATCTTAGTGCTTACCCAATGCCTGGTTGCTGTTGGGGACTGGATGAGGGTGAGCTGATTGAAGCTGAACCCAGACAAGACTGAGAGGATGATGGTCGGCCGGCCCTGTGACCTAGAGGAGTTTGGGACTCCTGTTATTGATGGAGACTGGCCCCCTCTGGTCAATGAGGTCTGAAGCCTCGGCATGCTTCTGGATCCCTTGCTGTGCCTGGATTGTCAGGTTGTGGCGGTGGCCAGGAGCGCTTTTTGCTGACTCCATCTGTTGAGGAGGATGAGGCCTTTTCTTTCTTACTCAGAACTGGCCACTGTCGTACATGTTTTCATCACCTTGAGGCTAGATTACTGCAACGTGTTCTACGTGGGGCTGTCCTTGATGACTGTCTGGAAGCTGCAGCTGGTGCAGAACGCGGCGGCTCAGCTCCTTTCAGGGACAAAGCGCTGGGAGCACATTGCGCTGGGAGCACGTTACACCGGAGTTCCGAAGTCTGTATTGGCTCCCTATAGCTTTCCAGGCACAACTCAAGGTGCTGGTTTTGACTTTGAAAGCCCTAAATGGTCTAGGCACGCAAATATCTGAAAAACTGCCTGTCCTTCCATGCCCCATTGCAGCCCCTGCAATTGGCTGGGAGCATCCTCCTGTGGGTGCTATCTGTTAGCCTTGTCCATACGATGGAGGCATGCAGGGGGGCATTCTTGGTCACTGCCTCAATGGTATGGAACTCCCTTCCCCGAAGATTCATTTGAGCCCAGGCCTGAGCATCTTCAGAAGGTGGTGTAAGACATTTCTGTTTGAACAAGCATTTGGCGGGTGGGGATAGGGGTGGGTTTGCTGGATGGTGTTGGGGTAGGGTTGTGAGCAGGGGTTGAGTGTGGGGAATTGGGAGGTGGTGTTTGGTGGAGAGTTGGGGGGGGGTTAAGGATGTGTTTTGTATGAGTTTTAATATTTGTATTGTTTGTGAGATGCCTTGAGCCTTTGGGAAGGGTGACATATAAATTAAATAAACTGTGCAGCCTCAAGCTCTCCAGCAGCGACCATGTGCTAATCAGGGAGAGCTGGATGACCCAAATGAAGGGTCTCCCTCTGCTCCCCATATCCCAGGAAGCAACTGTGCTTGGGATCCAGGCTCCATGATGCTGGCTTTTGAAAAGAAAACCGAAGGGGAACTTCAGGGACTGTGTGGATCCCCTTGGGATTCCCATGTGATTTGGTGGAGGGGAACGCCTAGTAGCGCTATAGAAATGAGGAAGAGTAATAGGAAGAAACCCATGGAATAAACACATTGATTTGTTGTGACTTGTTCCCTGCTTTACATGCTACAGAGAGTGAGAGCTGCACAAAGCATCCGCCAAGCTTTCTCCAGCAATGGAGAGGTGCTAAGGCGTAGGAGGGGGAAGAAAGAAAGCACCTGCTCCCAGGCTGCAAATGGGGCCACCCAACATGGCTGTGGGCTATCACTCCCTGCACAACTAGGCTCTAGTACAGAGGGCACCCTAGTGTTTCTAGTCCATACTTTTCACAGGCACCGGAGTGGACCCCCCAACCCCCGAGTTAACCCTTTAGTTACTCACTTTACATGACCAGAGCTCCATATATTTTGCAAATTCCCCCTTCTCCTCACTCAAATTCTGCAACTAGGAAACCCAAATGCTGCAAGCAGAAAATCCAGATTCTGCAATATGAATACATTATACAAACCAATTAAATCCTAAAAATTTCATTTGCAAATGAAGTTGCCATCATGTCAGCTGCATAAACCTTGGACATCACATGCGCCATAAATCTCACAAGATAGCAGCAAAGGTTCCCTTGAGTGGTTGTGGGCTGCTCCTTTTCAGCAAGCTCTGGCACAGGGCCCCATGACTCCAAAATATATACCAGCATATAACAGTGCCAGCACCTCACTCAGGCTGTAATTCTGTGCTGTCAGAGGAAATTTTTGCAAGAGTTTGGCCAAATACAAAATTCTGCAAAAATGGCTGTGATTGAAGCAGCACAGAATTCACAGGGCCATAGACATGATGTGTATGGGGCTAATTGATAACTAGTGGGGGGCGTGTCACACTTTACAGTGTTTCAGGGGATTCAAATGAATCACAGTTGCACATGAGTTACCAGACACAAAGGTGTTTCTGAGAGGAGAATACCCCTGCTGTTCATGCTTAGGAGTGGGAGTCAGGAGCCCTGGGTTCTAAACAGAGCTGAAACAAATACCCGAAAAATGTGTAAACCCATTGAATTTTCAGTACTTGATGTGACCTGTCACTTTTGGGTACTATCGGTACACTCTTCATGCCCAACGGGTTACTAGATGTCTTGATTGAACAACTTCTGGTCCCAAAACATCGATTTCCAGTATAAAGTTTTTTAGTTTCTGTCCCGATTTTTCCGAGTTACTGTTCCAATTTTTTGCTATTTTCCTATACTGCTTTGCTTATCTATAATCGGTAATAATTCCAAATTTTGTGGGCAATTCAGTATCTGATTGGCACTTGGACAGCCTGGCAGGTACCTGACATAGTATGTAAAATGGCAGGTATTCCCTGTGGGTAATAAACCAGGTACCCATTTCAGCTCTAGTTCTACCCCACTGACCTGCTGGGTGCCTCACAGCAAATAAATTATTCTTGTCTCTAGGCCTCTGCTTCCCTTCCCTACCCTATATAGTGGGCTGGCAAACCAATATCAGACTGCAAAGTGTCCTTAACCAGACATTGATTCCATGGCATGTTTCTGGCTGCCCCATGGGTTTGCTGCAGAATTCCCCAGATTTGTTACAAGGAACAGCAAATCAGTGTTTATTCCATGAGTTTCTTCATATTACGCTTCCTCGTTTCTATAGCACTATTATATACAGTCACAGATTTTGGAGACAGGTCCCTGCCCAGTAGGCTTACAATCTAAGATGGACAAGGGTGAGAGGAACACAGGGAGACACACACACACACATTTTTACAGAAGGGGAACTGAGGCTGAGAGGTTGTGACTTGCCCAAGGCCAACTACTGAGTTCATGGCTAAGTCAGGATTTGAACCCTGGCTTCCCAAGACCAGCACTTTAACCACTAGACCACACTGGCTCTCTAGGCTGAGAGTTTGTGACTTGCCCAGGACTACCCAGTGAGTTCGTGGCTAGGACAGGATTCAAACCCTGGCTTCCTAGGACCATGTCCAGCACCTTATCCACTAATATTGTCACCATGCTGGCTCTCCAGGCACATGCAACCAAATGTAACACTTGCCCCTATGCTAGGCAGCTAGAATGGTGGCAAATGTTACATCTAGAGACACTCAATAGGCGCCTTTAGACAGAACAATTGTGGGTGTTTGAATGTGTGTTTTAGGGGTGTTAACACCCATCTATGAACACTCTTCTTTTCAGGCAGCAGTAGCTACCTGAAACTTAAATGTACAGCCACTGTTCATTATATACAGGGGACTGCTGAAATCCCGGTTTTGAGGAAACCACTTGACCTACATTTCTGAAAATTTAACCATGGCTGTAAGTTGTGACGACCATCATATTCACAAAGTTTGAAAAAGATCCATTAGGAAAATAAAATGTTATAACCAGTGGTGTAGTGCTAAATTGAGAAGTGCAGGAGCTCTTGATGCTCCCTCCAATCCTAGCCACGCCCCCTCTAATCCCAAATTGAACCCCAATTGGGTGATTATTATTGGGATTGTGCCACAAGGCAGTCATGTATAGCTTCCTAACCCCACTGTGCTTGAACCCCATGTGATAACATAACTCTCCCAAAAGGTGTGGGTGAATAATCTTTTGTTAATCAGTAAGGGCATAAAATTATATGGTTATATATGAAATATTCTCCTGTATTCTGCAATACTGGTAACCCACCAATGCAACTATTTACAGTATATTTATTCACATTGCAGCCATGGATATTTGGCTCTTTTGTTTTCCCACTGTTCTGGTTACTATATATCTGGCCATGCAGATATTGCTTGCATCCTAACTACTTTTAGATCACCATCACAATCTGACAGGCACCTCTCACTAAAAGGAATATCACAGGAATTGCTGCCAATGGCATCAGAAGCAGTGGCTCCTTCTATCACACTTGCAGCAGTACTATTCACACACTCAGTTCTTGTTTTTTTGCAAAAATTAATAATAGATTGCCAAAATTTGGTGCCCCACCCGGCGGAGCGATGTAAAAATACCATGTGAGGAGCCACTAGAAGAACAGAAGGTTGCTACCTTGTAAACAAGGTTCTTTGAGATGCCTCCGAACATTCTCACAACACCCACCCTTCCAGCCCCGCATGGAATTTTTTTCTTATATTCCTAGAAAGGGCTGGAAGAACTGGCATTCTGAGGGGGACAGCAATTTTTATACTAGAAGAGCTCAAGACCATCACATGGTCTATTATTTGAATAGGGTGAGCCTGCACAACCTAGTTGTGAGAATGTTGGAAGCCATCTCGAAGAACCTTCTTTACAAGGTAACAACCTTCTGATCAAGCACATGGGGAGGAGTTTGTAAACAAACAGCTTTATCTCACAGTCCGATTGGTGTGTTCCCGCAGAGGCAGGTGAGAGCTGTGTCGGCTGATTGATGGAGGGGCAGAGCCGGCCCCTGGGATCGCTCTGGTGCGCTCTGTGTCAGTTGGAAGTTCCAGAGCTGAGCTCCCGTGCGCCTCCCCTCCACTACACCCCTGATTATAACCGCTTAAACGTTAACTGGTTGTGGTCAAAATGCACACCATCCTCATGTATTTTAATAATCAATATCTCCTCCCCCTGGATGAGTTGAGCCCCCAACTTTACAGGCTTCGAGAATGAGATCAATAACAAGCGTAGGGGCGGGAAACCGGTAAAATCCGGTATCCGATAATGCCGGTACCGGGCGTACCGGCATTATCGGATTCGACCCGGTAATCCGGTCCGGGGTACCGGATTCCGGGTACCGGATTTTTTACATTGCAGCCATTTAAAAATGGCTGCAATGTAAAA
>QEPC01007720.1:2121411-2188611 GCA_003113815.1 Sphenodon punctatus | reverse complement strand
AGCCCCGACCTGCCCCCCCAGGTCATTTTTATCAATAACTAAACTTTCACATTTTTCCATTATTAAACTTTAATTTATTATCATAATCCGACAAGGAACATTTTTTAAAGAGTGCATTGTCTGTTATTTACATGTATACAAATTGTATACAGCTCATACAATGAACGTAAGAATGTGAGTGTAGACAACATTATACAATTTGTTGTACAGAATGAAGTTCTGTAGAAACAGACTTAATGCACTCTGAAAAAATTGTTTCTTGTCAAATTATGATAATAAATTAAAATTTAATAATGGAAAATGTGAAAGTTTAGTTATTGATAAAAATGAATGAAAATATGTATGGTAAGGAATTAAGTACATATTACATGTATGTTGATGAGGATAAAATATTAAATATTGCTCAAATTCTGAAATAATTTCTGTTTTTTGGCATTTATGTTTTGTTGCAATGTATGGAGTGGAAGGTTTTTTGAATTGTAATTGTAGTGAATTTGGTGGGGGATTGTATTTTAAGAAAACTCATGTGCATTTAAGGTTTTTTTAATCTGTTAAGTTTTTTGTTTAATTAACATGAGTCTGAGACTTATGTTGCAGTGCTTACATGCGTTTGCAATGGGTGTTTAATACTGCCCCCTGATGGAAGGATGCATGCGCAGCTCCAGTCAGTTTCCCATATTATATCCCAGCATGCATTTCTTATGTGCTAGTCAATATCACGTCATTAACATCACCACAGAAAGTAGGTGTTAACAGGAAATAAAATTCCTGAATGACAGCACATTCCATCCAATCAAAGCGTCTCTCCTTTTTTTCCCTTTTCACTGGTGCAAAAATTTCTACTGCTGTAATGTTTTTGCCCCCCATTTTGTTTGCATGCTTAACTGCAATGTCTGTGCACACACCCCATCATTTCCCTAGCTCCTGTCAATGTGCTCTGTGTGTCTTACCCACCTTCTTCTTGCATGCAAAGTCCCTGTGTGCACCCCCCCCCCCCTCCCTATAATTTCACCATAGCCCCTGTTAAGGTGATCTTTCTATGCAGGGGGATTGTATTGATTGGGGGAGGGCAGATTCAGTCAATGCAGGGGAGTCCCCCCTGATTCCCTGTTTACATTCTCTCCCCAAGCCGTTACTGCCTCCACCTCCACTAAATCCCAGCCCTGCAGCCCTGGTAGAGCGAGCCCCGCTGACCTTTCTCCCACCCTATTGCGCTTCCATCTCTCTCTCCCTCCCTCCAAGCTGTTTGTGCCTGCAGCCCCCAGGAGTGACAGAAAGGGAGTCCCCGCTGGGGGGGGATTCAGCCAATGCAGGGGAGTCCCCCCTGATACACTCGGTCTGGGAACACGCCAAAAGGCTTCTGTTCTCTACGACGCAAAGACAATAAATGAGCAGTTTGAGTTCAGATTTGAATTTGGCAGGGGTGGAGACTTAAAATGTAAAGAATCACAGGAAAACCAATGAGTTAACAAGATCGAGAGTAACATCACGTCCCCTCTAAACAATGCTATTCTCTATGACCGGAAACAGGAAGTTGTGGGTGTTTTTTGTATCCCCCCTCCCCCCCCACCCCCGTATCTGCTTAGACACAACATGGGACACCCAAGTCCTAAAAACACCCATTTGATGAGCGGAAAAGATCCGGGCTGCACTTGGGTGTCTGATGGGGGGCTAAAAGTGTGCTAATGTGTGGCGGGAAAACGTCACAATGCTTACACAGAACAGGTACACGTGTTTGCGCTCACAAACACCCAAATTTTGTTCTGTCTAAAGTGGCCCAATGACACAGACTTTGGGCAAAACATCTTCTGAGGGCAGGAGCCAAGAGTTTGCTAGGAACCCATTGCTGGGGTTATCCTCTGCAAGTCAATGAAACAGCCTGGGATGGAGGCAGCTCAGCTGCATAAGATACTTTCCTGGCTCCTTTCCTTTGCCAGAGGGTTGGGAACGTCCCCAGTAGATCCAAAGCCTCAAAACAGAGATGTGGCTCAGCTCCTCCAGCCTCAACTCCCCCTCAGCCAGAGCCTGCAGCACTCTCCTCCAGGAAGTCTCCTCCCTGGGACCCACATAAAGATGCACTCCTTTCAAGGGGACATTAAGAACTTGCCCATCCCAAAGCCCGTCTGCACAAGAAGCAACTTTAGTGCCCCTTCGCTCCAATGCTGATACAGGTGCCAGATATCAAACCATTACAGGGCCTGGAAAAATTCATGTTTGGCTCCAAAATATACAATATTGTAAAAACAATAGTTTTAAAAGGCTGCAACCCAACAGCATTTTCCCTGTGACTGTGTGTGCGTGCATCTGTGTAAGATAATGTCTACTTAGCCACCATGTCCTCCAACCCCTAAGAGTACACACTCTGGAGAGCGAGGCCCAGGGGTATGACCAAGGGAGAGGGGCTGCCCTCCTGTACTTAAAGGCTATCCTGGTTGTGGCCCTGCTGCTAGACCTAGTGGATGGTGAGCTGCAGCAGCACAACCATATAGGGAGTACAGGCACCCGCCTACGGCAGCAAGTTGAAGGGGGTGGATCTCCTACCCCTGATCCAGTTGCCCTGTCGCCACCGATAAACTCTGCACTGGATGGGATGGGAGAGGCACCCCCTTCAACTTGCTGCCTTAAGCAGCCCTTCCAATAAGCTCCGCATAGGATCAGGGGTGGGTGAGTCGCCTCCTAGGTAGCTCCACCCCCACCCCACCCCACCCGTGGTCCAGCTTCTGCCACCACCTCTTCTGCCCCAGTCCCGCTGACTTGGCCACTAAACTCCATGCTGGATCGGGGAAGGGCTGCCTAGGGCAGCAAGTTGAAGGGGGCATATCTCCTGCCCCCATCCAGCCGCTTCCACTTCTCCTACCTACCACCCCACCCCTGATCCTGCTGCTGCCATGGCTTCTACCAATTATCCTGAAAGTTGAAGGGAGCGCCTGCCCTCACCTTTCCCATATCCAGCTGCCACTGCCACCTCTCCAGCACTGCTGTCAGTAAGCTCTGTGGCTGGATGGGTGGGCAGTGGGGCTACCTAGGGTAACAAAAAACCTTGCACGGAGCCTACTAGTGGGAAAAGCTGAATCAATTATCAAGGCAGCATTTTAGAAGAGTGGGATTTAAACTTGCCGGGAAACTAAGTAAAGGTGCCCATGTCAATGCAAATTGGAAACAAGTTGCTAAAATCAGAGCAGTAGAGTTTCTGAGAGCAAGTTTTCACAATCACTATAACAAATGTTCTATTTAAACTGCCACCAGCCAGGTCCCCTCAGCTTCTTCCACTGAAGGAGTTGGTCCTGCTACAGCCATTACATCCAAACATTCTTGCTCAAATCTTTACGTTTGCTTGCATGTTCCCCAAACAGATCACCTGTGGTGACAGCAAGAGCAGAGGGAAATCTTACCCCAGGAACCAGGCCTAGTTAGAGCTCCTTCACCCCATGGCTCCTGGCATGAAAACATCCAAAAACATAGTTCCAAGCTTCACTGAGAATGACCTTCACAGTGAGACAAAGTGACCTTCAGCTTCTAGCAGTCTGGGAGGGCGGCTGTTGTCCCAGATCTCACACTGCACAAGAGGAGAACAGAAGCCTCCTAACCCCAGGAAAAGCAGGGATTCCCAGCCTGACCCACTCTCAGGGTGGAATTCATGTAGGGGCTTTAGGGGCTGCAGCCTGGGGTTCCGGATTTTGAATCCTCTTCTTTCTCCCCAAAATGAACATAGCTCCACTCCTGGTTTCGCCCTGGGGCCCAGCATTCTCAGTAGCTCCAACTCAAGCTAGGACTTGGGAAAGAAGGGGGCTGGTGCAGCCATGGGCTGAATTGAATTATAGAAAGAAGAAATCCCCTAAACTATAATAGCTTTGGCCTTCTCTAACTTACTACATTCCCACCACATGCACATTGACCCAGAGAGACTTCATTCAAACCCACCCATATACACATCCACCAGGAATCTACCCCAGTATCTGCAGGACCCTCAACTCACCTCCCTGATTCCTGTTTGCTGAGCAGCTGAACGGCCCTTTGCTGCTCCTCCACGGAGTATAAACTTTCCCTCTTTCTGCTCAGTTCTCCTACCAAACACACTGAGCTCTGTCCTTGGGTTGCAGATAAATATTTAACAGGCAGGCAACGACAGAACCAACAAAGGTCTCTTGCTGCTGCCTGTTTGTTGGGCGGCGAGGTGACAGGTCTGTGAGTGCATGGACAGGCAGACCTGGCATGGGTGATAATCAGCTCTGGGGAATGCTTAAAGAAAGCAAACAGCCCTCTCCAGCAGGAGGAGCTGATGCACAGAACTCTGGTGCTCTGTCCTGCACATGCCATCAGCAATAACAGGAGGTATTTACTACACCTGGGATCTCCATGGTTGTTATCCCCTATTTACAAGGAGGCTACTGCCCTCCCATGGGCATACAGTGAGTCCTGACTGCCCCAAGCAGCTGCTTTGGGCACCATAATCCTGAGGAAATTCCACCTGCAGAAAAGCATGGTGTAGTTTCCAAAGCCAAGCTCCCCGCCATCCCTAGCACTGGGGAGGCTTGTTCTCACAACAGGTTAACCTCCTTCCCTGGAGTACTTGCTTGGGTGATAATAATCCACTTTGTAGGAGGCTTCCCAGAGGGTTAGTGACTATTTGAACTGTTGGGTGTTAGGTATTAAATGATTGAATAAACTTTAATACTCTTTGCAATGCACACATCACTTACTCCTAGGGGTTGGCTACTTCACACGTACTCTTTAATCAGGAGTGCATATTCTGGGGGAGGACTACCCCCCTTCTTTGCTTTAAACACTGTGTTCTGGGGAACAAAATCTAAGTTGAGGTGCAGTAAGGAGTAATTACTACTGTAGATCAAAGGCGAATTCATACAAAACCCTGATTCCAGGATCCCATGCTGGCTTCCTACAACCCTCAAGACAAATTGTTACCTCCCTTTACTTTGCAAACTTGCCGGCCCTACCTCTGACCTAAGTTAAAAGGAAGACTCCTTCTTGGACCATGATTTTTAGAAGCAGAATGTTGTCCCACCGACTCCCCCTGCAGGCTGGAGAGTTAATTTTTTTAAAAAATATTTATTTATTTATTTATTTAAAAAACGTAGTACCCTCCCATCCTTCCACAGGCAGCTCTGGGCAGCTTACAATAAAACAAAATAAAACAACATTATAATCTAAAAACCACACAAAAGGGAGGGTAAAAAATATCCCACATCACCCCCCACCCTAACCCATTCCCTCCCCCCCCCAAAGGCCAGGCGGAACAGCCAAGTTTTACAACTACATCAAAAAGAGGGGCAATCGGGGGCCAAAGGAGCCTCCAATGGCAGGGAGTTCCACAGCCATGAAGTGGCCACCGAGAAGGCCCTCCCCATCGTGGCCCCCTGAAGAACTCGAGAGACCTTGAAGAGAGCACCCCCTGATGACCGCAGGGGCCGATCCAGGACCCGAGGGGTGAGGCAATCCCGCAGATAGGACAGGTCAATGTCGTTAAGGGCTTTATAGGCAAGCACCAACACCTTGAATCGGGCCTGGAGGACTATAGGCAGCCAGTACAATGAATGCAGAATGGGTGTAATATGTTCCTGGCGGCCCAGTAACACCAGGAGACAGGCCGCCACGTTCTGCACCAGCTGCAGTCTCCAAACAGTCACCATGGGTAGCCCCACATAGAGTACGTTACAGCAGTCCAACCTAGAGGTGATGAAAGCATGGATGACAGTGGCTAGGTCAGAGTCCGAAACATATGTCCGAAGCCGACGCACCAGATGTAATTGGCGAAAGGCACTCCTTGCCACAGCCTCCACCTGGGCATCCAAGCGGAGCTGCGAATAAGGAGCACCCCCAGACTCCGTACCTGGGGAAGCAGCAGAGGGCAGACCCCATCAGTGATGGGGGCCATCACACCTGCTGCCTTACACACCAGCATCACCTCCATCTTGTCAGGAATCCGCTTCAGTTGATTTGCCCTTACCCAATCCCCCACAGCCGCAAGAGACCCGGTAAGCACTGAGACTGCCAGGCCAGGGTCTGATGAAAATGAGAGGTAAAGCTGGGTGTCATCAGCATATTGATGACACCGCACGCCAAACCTCCTGACCACCTCACCAAGCGGCTGCATATACATGTTGAACAGGAGGTGACAGAACAGAACCCTGCAGGACTCCACACAAGAGGAGTACTTTTAAGTACTTATATTAGAGAGGCTCACAGGGCAATGTTGTCAACGAGAGCACTGACTTTGTATCCTGGCCTTAGACTTGGTGAGTAGCCTCACACTTCTGAATATGTGCCTCCTACCCACCATACATCATTCTTGCTGGACACTCCACTAGCTAGGCTACTCATCCACCCCTTCAAGTATCCCGTCTACAGCTCAGCACGCCTGCCTCAGACCCTCTTAGATGTCTTGCCTCAGGGCCTCAGCCTCTAGCTGTGCCCCTTTGCCAACAGGGTTCAGTTAAGAGGAGCTGCAGAAAACCTGGAAGAGCCTCCCCTCCCCCCACATCGCCAATGGGCTGGCAGGCCTTAGAAAAGGCACAGTGTTGCTTGTATGTGCTCTTTAACTCTCCTGGCAGCTCTGTCAGATTCGGCTCCAGCACGGTCGCATTTTTGGAACAGGAACACCAAGCAGCCGTCTGAGGTAAACAGAGCCTGTTTTTGTTATGTGGTGTTGTTAAGGTTGGGCCTGCAGCCTAATCCCTTTTGCTCAGGCTGGGGGAAGTTCTGGTGAGCAGCCATAAAGAAAAAACAGGAGCTGGTTCATTTGGTAGAGTAAATGTTTCCAGAATCACCATGTAGGGCTCAGGTGTTGGGGCGATGCTACAGGACTCCTACTGGAGAAGCAGCAGGTGTCATGTGGGAGGGGAGCTCCCATCCATCAGGCTAACACTAAGGCCGACCGGAAAGCTGAATGTTTGCTAAACCCTGCAGTGGGATTGGGCACCAAAAGGAACAGGTTATGAAGACTGATTTCTTTACTAGTGCCTGCTCCTCCCTCCTAGTACAGTACTCCAAACAAGCTTGGAGCCATCCTGGTCTCTCCATGGGATCAGAAGTGGACAGCAGGTGCAACTAACCAGATCTGAGCAGTTTCACAGGAGCAGAGACCTTTTTAAACACCAGGCCCAGCAGCAACCCAGTAATACAGTATGGTGAGGCCTGCTCGCTCTGGTGGAACAGCCTTTACCGCCACTCACAGCAGCAAAGTTCTCTTCTGACTGGCTAAGACATTGCTTACAATACAGTAGGGGTTACCCAAACGATTGGTGCATTCCAGCTGGTATTGAAGTGCAGGGCTAGGCTGATAAAACATTACCTAATTCGTTGCTGGTGATCGCTAGTCACCTTTCCCCTCTCGCCCCAGCATTCCTAACTCCCTTGTAATGTGACTCACATAGACTTTACCCTCAACCTGAAATGTGAAGCTGCCTCATCGGACTAATTGGAGAGAAAAGCAAGTGCTGCTATTGTACAGCAGGGACAAGGTGGGACTTCTAAACAAGGAAAGCTGGGGCTGGGAAGGCCTCTGGGTGACAAGATTAATTTGGCATTGATTGTATTTATCCTAAGTGCAGTGGAGATGGGAAGGTGGAGTGAGGCGATGAAATATATATGGGCATCTCATTGGATGATCATAGCCCACGTTTTGGAAACTCTCATGCATATTTGTATGCTATTAATCTCATCTCTAGAAGCACAGCAGTCAATGCCTAAAGCACTGGCTTGGGATTCAGGAGACTGACCAGGGTTTTGGTCGTAGCTTAGTCACTGAGCTGCTGTACAGCACCATACAATTCACTTAAACTATCTCTCTGTTTCTCCATTTCTCTGTTCAGATTGGAAGTTTATCAGGGCAATTGTTTTTGCTGTATACCTGAACCAGATGTTAGGGAAATCATAGGTCACATACTAGTTTTTGCTGTATACCTAAACCAGATGTTAGGAAAATCATAGGTCACTTGTGGGATTAGGACACCCCAAGAAGTGCCCTCGGGTCTCTGCGGTTCAGAAAATGGAAATTGAACTTGGAATTAAAATAAAGTTAAGATCAAAACTCCAGGAGCAAAGTCTATCCTCCTGAGTTGTGTGTGCCTGAGGGCATACAATTAAGACAACCCCAGGGCACAGAAACTGGCCTATGTGAGGGAGTGGTGTGACTAGCTGACCACCCATGACTTCCTCAACCCAGTGGATCAGGCCACCCATTCACACCTGGATGGGTAGGAGACACCGCTTGGTGTGTAATTAACCTGAGCCTCTCCTAATCCAAATCAGGCACCCAAACTCAGTGAAATTATGTACAAGCAGCACATCCCCCTCACCTGGTATCACTGAGATTTCACCATGTTACAGTCTCCTATTTGTTTTTAATTAAAAATCAAAATAACTCCAGAAAACTCTTCCTAATTAAAAGCTTATTTTGCAAAAGCATCTGCGCCCTCTGCTGGTGATAGTGTGGAATGCCAATAGGTATCAAAGCTATATAGAATGCATGCAAAATTGCCCATTATTATTATTATTATTATAAACATTTATATAGCGCCAGTCGTGTGACCTGGTGCTGTACAGAACATAGAATTAGACGCGGTCCCTGCCGGTGGCTTACAATCTAAAAGACAAAGGGGGGGAGACAGGGAGAGGGGACAGTGGGAGAGACAGGGGAGAAGACAAACAAACATTCAAGCGGATGCGAAGTCTCAGGTGCGTATGCTTGGCTTGGTTACAAAGAGGTTGGTAGCAGCAGTCAGCAGAGGAGGGCCGACAGTAAGTGTACGGGGAAAGACTAGCAGGCATTGGGAAAGGCAGCAAGGAAAAGGTGGGTCTTGAGGAGGGATTTGAAGGAGCGGAGGGAGGAGGCAAGGCGGATGTGGGCAGGGAGGGAGTTCCAGGCATGGGGGGCAGCGAGGGAGAAGGGTCGAAGGCGGTTAGGTGAGCAGGAGAAACGAGGGAGAGTGAGGGAGGGGACAGAGGAAGAGCGGAGAGCGCGTGCAGGAGTGCGTAGGGCGATTAGGTCCGAGAGGTAAGGGGGAGCTTGGTCATGGAGCGATTTGAACGTGAAAACCAGGAGTTTGAACAGGATACGTTCAGGAAGGGGGAGCCAGTGAAGGGAGAGGAGGAGAGGCGTCACATGGTCGAAGCGACGGGCAGAGTGAATGACCTTGGCGGCAGAGTTTTGGATCGCCACAAGGGGGGACAGGTGGGAGCGAGGGAGGCCAGCAAGGAGGAGGTTGCAGTAGTCGAGGCGAGAGATAACCATGGCATGAACAAGGATTTTGGCCGAGGAGATTGAGAGAAAGGGGCGGATGCAGGCAATGTTGTGGAGAGCGAATTGGCAGGATTTGGCCACAGAGTCAATGTAAGGTTTGAAAGAGAGGAGGCGAAGATGAAGCCCAAGCTGCGTGCCTGGAGAACAGGATGGATGGTGACCCCATCGATGCAGATGGTCAGGTCAGAGGGAGAGGAAGGGGAGGGAGGAAAAATGAGGAGTTCGGTCTTGGCCATGTTGAGCTTAAGTTGACGTTGGGACATCCAGGCGGAGATATCAGAGAGGCAGTCGACGAGGCGTGAGCGGACAGAAGAAGAGAGAGAGGGGGTAGAGAGATAGAGTTGGGTGTCATCAGCGTAGAACCTTACCAGAGCAGGACATAGGAGCATTAGGCTAAGTAAGGGCATGTCTACAGAGTGGAGTGACAAACTTAAATCTAGTGAGTAGGTGAGACAGGAGGCTATAATTTATGTAATATAGCACATTTCTGATCATCAGAAATATGCAATTTGTTATGTAAAAAGCAATAGTCCTGCAATTCCAGTGTGAATGCATGTAAACAAGTCATGTTTGGTGTCCTTTTAATCCTCAAGATACTGAGTACTATAATGTAAGAAAATTACAAGTCAGAATTAGTATGTAAAGGTTTTATAAATTGTAGGTTTTTATAAGACACAGACAGAAGCCTGAGCCGGGCAGATATGATTAAGGTAAATCCACAAACTGGCAACTCCCAGACTATGAAACAATGGGAGATAATTTATATGCTATGCAAAGGGCTCTGATGACAGTACCCTGTGAGGCATTCCAAGGGTCAGCCCACATAAACTGGGGGCACAGATGCAACAAATTGAATTAGTACTGCAATGGATCAAAGAATGTGAACGCTATATAAGTATTTGTTCACTCCCAATCAGGGACTTGGCTCTGACTTAAGAGGATGTAAATGTAATGATGAGTTATTAAGATAAACGATTCAAGTGAGTCTAGAATTGTATTTTAACCCTTTTGTTTTCAGTAGTAACTATGTAACTCTGAATCAGTTTTCCTTGTTTACTTTAACTGGAATTGTGAACTTAACTTTTTTCTTCTTATAAAGTTTTCTTT
Organism: Sphenodon punctatus; assembly: GCA_003113815.1. NCBI lineage: Eukaryota > Metazoa > Chordata > Lepidosauria > Sphenodontia > Sphenodontidae > Sphenodon > Sphenodon punctatus. Next base: position 2,178,245 of record QEPC01007720.1, on the reverse strand, counting down.
TGCTCTAAAGCTGTTGTGTGTATTTGCTGAAACTGGTTACAGGATTCAGAACTGTTCATCTGCTAGAGGTGAGCCTCTAAATAAACCTTCTATAATCAGGAGCACCTCAAATTACAGTTGGCTAATTCTGAAGGGTTTGTACTTGTGCATCTGGCTTGGTGTGTTTGGACTAACGCACACTCTTGCAAGAGTCGGTGGAGACTCCTTGGGTTGTAAGAGCGGAAGCTTGCAAAGTTTACAAGTGGGGAAACTGAGTCATAGTTGGGTTTGGAGGATAAACCCCAATCCCTGATTATAGTGGCTTGGACAAGGGAGGGAGTCATACTGCAGACTCTACCCAGGAATCCCACCAGTCAACAAGGGCTCTTTATTGTAAGAAACGCCAATGACAATTTGCAGAGGTTTCAGAGAAGGGACTGAGGATGTTAGGCTGACCCCAAATAGTTTGCAAAATTATGCATGCATTGGTATCTTCTAAACCAAGGGTGGGGTACCTCTTTTGGGCTGGAGGCCACATTAAAACAATGATTTAATTATTTTGGAGAAAAGATAATTTCTTTATATAACAATTTTCATACAACCAGCAGGGATACAAAATATTTGGGCTCTTCAGCTTAGAAAAAAGATGAATGAGGGAGATATAACAGAGGTTTTTAAAATCTTGAAAGGTGCCTAGAAAGTGACTACGAGGGGAGCTGCCAGCAATCATTTCTCACAATTTTAGATCTAAATACACCTGGTGAAACAAATAGGCATCAGGGTTAAAAACAAAAAAAACAACCTTTTTTACACAAGGCAAGTACCTGTGGTAGAACTCATTGCCATGGAGTTGGTTGGGCAATGGAGCCTCTGACTGCCGGGAGTGAATGACAGGGAATGGGGCACATGTACACTTCCCTTGAGGCAGTAGGCACTGTCAAACACAGGACAGGGGCTGGAATATGGAGCACTACTCTGACCCAGCCTGGCAGGGACCACGTCCTTAGCTCTGCTTTTATGATATGGTGGGTAGAAAAACAACTTTTTATTGGGAATGTCCTCTCCACTCAATGACAGACCCACTATCACTGACGCCCTGCGGTTGGCTCACTGGATGCTTCTGCACTCTGTGCCTTTTGAGCTAGACCGTGTCACCTCATGGTATGGAGCTGCTATCTCTGGCCATTCAGCTTTCGCTGGTGCCTCGCTTTTATCTGCCAGGGAGGCATGGGGAGCAGCGCTGCACGGAGAGCTGGCCGGTGTTCAGCGCATGAGCTGTGTCCGCACACTCCTGTGGGCAGCCAGGAGATTGCCTCTGGCGTAATGGGAGGGGGAATGAGCACAGAGCCTGAGCCACCCAGGCCCTGCTTGGTGCCGCCCCTGCAGCCCCCAGCTCTGGAGAATTGGGTGGGTCTGTGCTCTCTCCTTCCCAACGGAGTTCTACCTGCAGAAAGCACAATAGTGCTCTCCCCGCCTTCCCACGCGGGCTCGCAGAGACACTGCAAGCAGCAGGGCGACAAGGAAGGCTTGGCGGCTCAAGCACTGGCAGAAGCGGGACGGAACCCAGGGAAGCGGCACTGCAGAAATCGGACGCTGCAGCGGTGGGCGGGGCGGTGCCCCACTACAGGGGTCCAAAATGTTCCGGAGTCCCGGGACGCACCCACCGCTCTGCTGTCCGTCAGTGCGCCGCCCGGGGTGTATGAGCCGTACCTCATAGCCCACTGCGCCTGCCCCTCCTTTGTCTTGTCTCCGGATCTCAGAGTTTCCGCCTAGGCTCCCTTCAGCGCTGCCCGCCAGAGAGAGCACGAACCATGTAATCAAGGAAGGCAGGTTTCATTGAATGGGCGAGCCAGGAGGAAGTGCTAGAGCCGGAGATTTCCCACCTGGAGGCAAAGTAGTTCAGATTATATATTGTATAGGCATGCAAGCTTTCGGGCTGCAGGAGGCCCTTCCTCAGGCATGTAAAGTCGGAGCTGGAGCAAGTGCAGGATCAGTATAGCTATGTATGATGCCATATATATACATACATACTGTTTTTAAAATGTAGACACCGCCATCTTGTACTTGCTCAGTGATACTCACAGACACCCACACGGCTTTTTAACCTGACCTGCGTCTTTTTACAGCTGCACCTCGAGCCAGCCCTCCCCCAGCCAAAACTCCGCAAGTCACAGCATCCCCTCAATTTGAGTCTCAGGCTTTCATAAAGCTTGTTCTGTACTCCAAAGCTTTCATCGCTAGGAACACAGCTCCCTCTAGTGCCCTCCTGGAGGGACAGCCCCACAAAAGTACTCCGACTCAGAGCAGGACAGAGTGCGTCAAGAACCTAAATAAAGGAGAACTTCCTGCATCCTGTTATTTCTGAGAAACCTCCCAGCTTAGCTGAGCGAGGGCTCCTGTCACAAGAAGAATTAGTAAAAATTCTAGGCAATGCACACAGCTGCTCTGGCATCCCAGAAGCAGTAGGTTCCTCTGCAGCTAGCATTGCACATAGGGTGCAAACAGACATAACGCTAACTCCACTTTAACACTGATTTAACATTTCTTGTGCATGTTGCAGGGCTGTAGTGGCACCCTCTGCAGCCCTGCAATATGCATAAGAAATCTTAAAGGGGAGTTAGCGTTATGCCTGTTTTCACCCAGTATCACAAGTTCATACTATCTTTTTGTCTATTAATTATTATTATTATTATTATTATAATAAAAGCCACAGTTGTGGCTCTGTAGTTAAGGCAGTAGCAAACTCTCACTGATCAGCATCTATGCTGTTCAATGGGAGTCAGTAGAGCAAAAACTTCCAGTTAGTGACCATTCTAGCTTTCTTTCAGCTACACCTATACTGTGATTACAAACAATGAAGGGGAGTCCAGGGGCGGATGGGGGGGGGGGGGGGGGGGGAGAAGGTGGGGGGTCCCCATCCCTCACCTGCCTTTGCCTGCTAGTAATGCTGCAGCAGCAGGATCGGACTGGAAGATAAAGCTGTTTGTTTACAAACAACTCCTCCGACTGTGAGTGATCAGAAGGTTGTCTTGTAAAGGTTCTTCAAGATGGCTCTCAACCATATTCAAATAATAGACCATCTGATGGTCTTGAGCTCCTCTAGTGTAAAAAGCACTCTCCCCCTCAGAATGACAGTTCCTTCCAACCCTTTCTAGGAATATAAGAAAAAAAATCCAGGTGGGGCTGGAAGGGTGAGTGTTGTGAGAATGTTCGGGACCATCTCAAAGAACCTTGTTTACAAGGCAGCAACCTTCTGTTCTTCGAGTGACTCCTCATAGGCTGTTTTTAAACGGCTCCGGCAGGTGGTGGGTCCATGGGCGTGCCCATGGCTGCACATGCATCCATGAAGCAACCGCCATTTCCCCTGGTTGCTCCATGCATGGGGATGAGTGGGGATGTGTTAGGCAAGCGCACGCACCCCCAATTATCGCAGGCACTGTCGTTCACACGGGGCTAGGGTGCAATGGACTCCTGGCCAATAAGCCCCCCCCCCTTGCGTCCTGCCAGCGGGCCTAGGGGTGTTGCTATCAAACACACGACACCCAAAATGAAGCCAGCCTATTAAACGCATTATGCCATGAAGAGACCTATATATAACCAGTTCAGTTGTGCCCCCATAATCAATTCATGCTGCCCACACCCCATAACCAGTTCATTTTCACCCCCCATATAATCAATTCAAGCTGCCCCTCATAACAAGTCCATTTGCACCCCCGGGGCAACGTGAATTGATTATATGGGGGGCACAAATGAACTGGTTATCGGGTGGGGGTTTAAAGACAGTATTCCTGTTAGTAATAACTTCATTAAGAAGTTAGTGAACAGCAGCCACAATAATCTCAGAATCATAGTTGCAGATTTTCTAAGACAGAATAGATATTGCTTTACATCCTAAATTCCTACATAAGGTAGTATAAGTAAGACAGTTGTAAGAATGTGGCTCTTTTTACACAGGCCTCTCCCACCCATGAACACTCGGATTTCAACAGAAGGGCAAATTACCTAAAAATTAGATAGACATGGTTCCTGCCCGAAAGCTTACAATGTAAAGACAGGGGGAGGGCAGACAGGGAAGGGGGAACAGGGAGAGACAAGGCATGCGACGTTCATGAGGATGCGAGAACTCAGGTACACTTTCTTGGCTTGGTTACAGTAAATTGGGGGTTTACAGATAACGTGGGGGTTACTCCTGGGTGGGGATGATTAGCAGGAGTTCGGAAGGGTGGAGCGGAAGAGGTGGGTTTTGAGAAGGGACTTGAAGGTGTGGTGGGTGGGGGCAAGGCGGACAAGGGCAGGGAGGGAGCTTCAGGCATACGGAGCAGCGAGGGAGAAGGGACGAAGGCGGTTTGGGGGAATGGGAGGCGAGGGAGGGCTTTGTAAGCGAGGACAAGGAGCTTGTGCAGAATACACGCAGGAAGAGGGAGCCAGTGGGGAGAGGAGAGGAGAGGCTGCACAGGGTCAAAGCGACGGGCTAGGTGGATGATCCTGGCAGCAGAGTTTTGAACAGAGATTAGGGAAGAAAGGTGAGAGCGGGGAAGGCCAGCAAGGAGGAGGTTACAGTAGTTGAGGCGTGCTATGACTACGGCGTGGATGAGAGTTTTGGCAGAGGAGACAGACACAAAAGGGTAGATTTTAGCAATGTTGTGGAGGGAGAAGCAGCAGAACTTGGCGACAGCGTCAACGTAGGGTTTGAAAGTAAGGTGCGAGTCAAAAATGAAGCCCAAGCTAGGGACTTGGGGGACAGAGGATGGAGACCCCGTCGCATGGGCGCATTTTATACAGAGAAATAATCGTTGAAACAGTAGTAAAATCGCATTTATTTGTTATGAAGTTTGTACACCACCCCCTCCTGCTAAAAGCATCTTGGGGTGGCTAACAACATATTAAAATAAACAATAATAGTTAAAAACCCACAATAAAAACAAGTTACCCCACAATAAAAGCCCACCCCATCTCTCTTGGGAAAGGCATGGCAGAACAGCCAGGTCTTACATTGTCTACGGAAAGGGGTGGTCAGATGGAGGTCGACACCCAAGAAACCTGAGGGACTTCAAGGAGGGTGCTCTCGGCCCATCCAGGATCTGGAGGGTGAGGCGGTCCTGCAGGTAGGTGGGGCCCAGGCCGTTTAAAGGTCAGTACCAACACCTTGAATTGGGCCTGGAAGACAATCAGCAGCCAGTGCAGAGAACGAAGCACCGGTGTAACATGCTTGTGTTGACCTGTCCCCATTAGGAGACTACCTGCTGTGTTCTGCACTAGCTGCGTCTCTGAACCAGCACCAAGGGTAGCCCCACGTAGAGTGCATTACAGTAGTGCAGTGTCAAGGTAATAAAAGCATGGACGATCGTGGCCAGATCAGAGTCTGAGACATACGGCCAAAGCCGATGTACCAGCTGTAATGTAAAAGGCCCCCTTCGCTGTTGCTGCCACCTGGACATCCAGGCAGAGCTGCGGGTCCAGGAGCACCCCCCAACTCCAAACCTGAGATACCAGGGCAGGACAGACCCCCATCAATGATGGGGGCCCCCACTACCCCAGCCTTCCCCACCAACATCACCTCTGTCTTGTCAGGATTTCATTTCAGGCAGCTCACCCTCATCCAATCCCCCACAACTGCCAAACACTGGATAAGCACCGAGACTACCGGGCCTGAGTCGGATGAAAGAGATCTAGCTGGGTGTCATCAGTATATTGATGACACCGTATGCCAAACTCACTAACATGATGTGTATATCAGGAAGATGTTGAAGTGAGAGACCCACTGAAACGAACAGAAGTAGACTGCATTTCTCAGAAATAAGTGCCCTTATCCAAATTTTTGCAAAGCTATGTAAGGGGCAGCATCAGAGAGGGTCCCTGTACAGAGCTAGGGACAGCCCCCCACTACCTTTATGAAATTAAAGGTAAAGATGCCTTGCTAGGAGCTATGGGGTACTAAGCCTCCAGGAGCACCTCTGTAACTTGAGCACTAGCAGTGGTCTCCCTTTACAGCTCTGAAGACTGGCATGAAGTGAGCAGCTGGAATATCCTAGAGTGGGAGTTAGGGACCACCTCAAAAATGTCCTTGATAAGGAGACCTGGGGCTTAGTAGATGTAGAGACGTTTCTTGCATTTTGACCCGAATGCTCACATAGGCCAAAATGGCAGTCAGGTTCAATCCACAAGAAGTGACAATTCGAAGTGGGGGAGGTACATTATGAACATTTATATAGCACAAGCAATGTACCTGGAGCTTTACCAAGAATAAGATAGACACGGTCCCTGCCCAAGAGCTTACAATCTAAAGACAAGGGGAGGGGAGACAGGGAAGGGGGAACAGAGGGAGAGACAAGGGATGCAACATTCATGAGGATGCGAAAGCTCAGGTACATGTTCTTGGCTTGATTGCAGTAAGTTGGGAGTTTACAGATAGCAGGTGGGGGATAATCCTGGGTGGGAACAGTTAGCAGGAGTTTGGAGGGGCAGAGCAGAAGAGGTGGGTTTTGAAGGTGTGGAGGGCCAGGCGGCTGAGGGCAGGGAGGGAGTTCCAGGCGTGCGGGACAGTGAGGAAGAAAGGATGAAGGCGGTTGGGGGAGCAGGGGAGGCGTGGGAGGGTGAAGGAGGGGATGGAGGAGCAGAGTGCTCAAACAGGGGTTCGGAGGGAGATCAAGGCAGAGAGGTAGGTGGGGAGTGAGGTTGTGAAGGGCTTTGTAGGTGAAGATGAGGAGCTTGTGCAGAATGCGCTCAGGAAGAGGAGCCAGTGGAGAGAGGAGAGGAGAGGTTGCATGTGGTCAAAGTGACAGACTAGGTGGATGATCCTGGCAGCAGAGTTTTGAACAGAGATAAGGGAAGAAAGGTGAGAGCGGGGAAGGCTGGCGAGGTGGAGGTTACACTAGTCGAGGCGTGAGATGACTAGGGCGTGGATGAGAGTTTTGGCAGAGGAGACAGACAGAAAAGGGCAGATCTTGGCAATGTTGTGGAAGGAGAAGCAGCAGGATTTGGCAATGGAGTCAATATAGGGTTTGAAGGTGAGGTGCGAGTTGAAGATGAAGCCTAGGCTACGTGGTGGGAGAGTCAGAGAGCAGAAGTGGTTCTTGTAAGGGATAATACAGCATTTGCACTGTCAAAAGGCACTAGTTGAGTTATTGCCTTTGCCTGCATGCTCTTATGGCTCATTCAGTTCAGGTTGGTAGAGCGTTACTGTCAGTGCACCAGCAAGCTCAATCATGCATGTGGTGCAATTTCAGATGTCCTCTATGCACGCATTCTTCACCTGCTCATCAAGCCACCCGCACTTGTGTTGTTTAAACGTCTGAATGAGGTCTTAGAGAGCTGCCTTGGTGCCAGTCCTGCTAGGAATTATCTAGGTGCAACACTGCACACCTTGCTAGGAGCAATGTGAAGCACTTGCATAGGTCTTGGCCAGAATTCTCTGGATCTCACTTTCCCATCAGTAGATGAGGATATTACCATTTCCCTAGTTTGGGGGGAGATGAGACAGGTTTATTAACTGTGAAGTCATGCTGCGCTAAAGGGGCCAGAGAAGATTATCTAGACAAAAAACCTTCAGTTTAAGAAGCTTGTTAAGGCGGCATTACAAATTATCCTCAAGTTTTAAAGATGCCTTAACATACAAATTACTGTCATGTTATTAAATATCAGACCAAACTACATTTTTCTTTTCTCATTAATGAATTAATAAAAAAATTTGACAACTGAAATTAAGCTGCATATGTGTGGTATGGTGACTGAGCAATACTTATACGTGATGAGGAATGTATAGTTATACAGTTTAATTTCAGTTGTCATAATTTTTTTGATTAATGAATAAAAATGTAGAGATTGGTCTGATGTTTAATAAAGATGCCTTAACATACAATTTACTGTCATGTTAATGTTGGAGTATATTTTGTAATGCCACCTTACAAAGAAGAAATGGCATGGGTTCTACTGATTCATCAACCACTGATCTAGTAAGAAATCAGTCCGGGAAACTCAAATTTCTGGCATTGCTATAAGCCTGGTGGACAATGTCACTTTCCCCTTGTTACTTCACTTTCACAATGTGCATAATGAAGACAATGACATGGACCTTCTTAGGTAAAGCAGTCTGAACTCTCTGGCTAAGAGCACTATGAAAGCCAGGTAGAGTTGTGTGATGTGACAGCACGCTGTCACACACAGGATAGGAAGAATTATGATTGGCTGCTACAATGTCTGAATACAGAACCTGACAAGAGTGGGTTGGGGAGGCTCTTACCTGAGTCATGCACAGTTCTTGCATTACACAGTAGCTCTACTACTGGAGAGACTGGTCTCTTCACCTAGAGTGGTTTACCTCCTCAACAAATAAGTATTTTTCACCCAATGTACAATGAAACTGTTGAAATATGTCATCACAGGTTGTTGTGAAGGTCAGTAGCATAATTGGATTCAAGGAAGAACTGGATAAATTCTTAGAGGATAGGTGCATAAACTTCTTCATCAAGTGGTATGGGGATGAAACCTGTCAGGGCCAGAGAGTAAATAGCAGGAATGGACTAGTCCATTCTGATATACTGTGCATGTCCCTGAAGCAACCAGAGTTGCCACTGCTGATGAGATATTGGGTTCCGTGGACCGTTAGTATGACCCAATATGGCACCACTTATGTTCCCAATATGCAGAAGTACCAGGCTCGGTGTGAAGACTCTGGAAGTCATTCCACGGTAATAGAAACTGCCACAGCAACATGCTTGCTTTCACCTCCCCAAAGCTTAGGGCATGTTCTCACCAATATGCAAATTATACAACATGCAGCTGTACCTCCAGCCTCAGAAGTCTGCTTCAAATAGGCAGCACATCCAACCACTCAGGAGCAGGCCTTAGCCTGAACTCCAGAGCATGTGTGTTTCTGGGGAAGACAGGGGAAAGCAGCTTCTCAACATGGGCAGGGTTATCACTCAAAGGCTGAGTATTGCTGCATCTTTGGCACTAGGGGGCGCTGAACACCCAGTCAGCCACACATCCCAAGCATGCTAGTTAGCTCACACTAAACACTTGAGCTGTTAACCCAGGGAAAGTAGAACAATGGACTGCATTTTGTGAAAATGCAGTGCTCAGGAGCCAAGGACGCTACAGACCCAGTCACTCAGAGCTGATGGATACCCAGATTAGAATAAAGACACCGGAGCCAAACAACCGTTTCATTTAATTGTTAACTTTTTCTTTTTCTTAAAGATGACTTTCAATTTACATTAAAACAGTTCTAACAAATTCATTCCTTGTTCACAAAAAAAAGAGAAATTATATTAAATAATTTCTGCCAATAAATAACATTTTTCACCATTTTTTTCTTTAAACAACTAAAAAAAAGCAAGAAAAAAAAGGAGGCAGTCTCCAGGCAACGGGCACCCGATCCTTCAGCATCAAGAACCTCATCATCGTCACACCCACCATGTGTTCGAGGTTTGCAATCTGCCTCAGATAGGACAGGATAAGCTGGCGAGATGCTCCGGTAAGAGAATCTAGCTAGGTAAAAGGTAAACCGGGGTGCTGTGGTGCGCAGGAAAGCATCACAGTAAGAAGGTTCCCTCAACACAAAGTGAATGTACCTTTGTTCCTGCCACTTAGAAGACCCATTGAGGACTCCCTCCTTGTTACATGCACCTTGCTATAACATGCAAAAAAAGACAAGCTGCTATGGGCAGCCTAATAAAGGGGGCAGTGGGCACTGCCCTGAATAGTCTGGAGTTCCATGAACTGATTGTACTCCTTGGCTGATTTTTAATCTTATTTATTTATTTAGCAAAGTCTCATTTGTCAAAGCTTCTGCTGCTGGATGGTAAATGGGGGGTGGAAATGGAGAATGTGGTGCTCTGAGATGAGACCAGACAAGCACAGTTCCCAGGGTGAACCAGCATCAGGTTCACAGCCAGGAGGTGAGGCAGCTACCTTGTGTGTTCACAACATTTTTTGCTCTAGGAGCTAGAGGGGTGTTGTGATTGGGGGGGAGGAGACCGTTAAACTCCCCTCTCTCAGGCTCACTTCCCTTTGTGCTGGTCAGTTCCAGAGCACGGAGTGCACACCAAATGCTGTGCTTGGGACAGAATGTGCTGCTAGGAATGAACAGTGCTCTTTTCTCTCAGAAGTCTATGGCTCGAGGTTTCTCTCCCTTTCCTTCCCCAGGACAAGAGAGAACAGAGATGAAAGGCAAGCACATAGTTTAAACACTTAATACTAAAGGCTGGTTTTCATACTGTATTTTATAACCACAAAAGCAAGGCTGCCCGCTATGCTGCACAAAGATGGAATCTCAACATGCCCAAGATAACGGCAAGGGGTGGCAGTTCCTTCCTCCTCTGCCCCTCTGCCTGCCCCACACTCGGCTTCCTGCAACAGGAGCCAGCTAACCCTTTAAGTGAAAGGGGAAGCCAGCACAATGAGGGTTACAGGGAAGAACATTAATAACTCGGGGGTAATTAACACCCACTCTCCTCAATCTGTGCTGCCTCTCACCCCCTCAACACCACCACATACTGTGCTGAAGAAACAGGGGCCCCAACGTTCCCATGGCAACTGGAGACCGGGCTTGGCCTGACAGCCAGCTAGCTGCATGTGCTTGTGTGGGAGGGATATGGAGTACATTCCCACTGATACTAAGAGGAGGAGAAAGATCGGACTGGATTGCTGCTGCCCAGAGAAGCTTCGAGGTACCCATGGGGCTTGCAATTGCTGTGAAGGTTGTTCATTCAACTGACTAATGGGAGAGAAAGCTCCTCCTGAATGGAGTCAGCCCTCCTGACAGACAACAGATTTGGTGCTCCCTTCTAAAGAGCAATTAGCAAAGGCCCCCTTGCACAGTCACAAGCCAATGAGAATGCAGGGGGTAAGAGCGTGTATCCAGCCACCACCCACTCTGGTCTCTGCGTTGGCTGCAGATGGCTAAGTGTGCCAGCATGAGGCTGCAGGAATGATGGGCTGAAAGCTTTTGCAAATGCCACTTCTGGCAATGTTAGGAGGAGCTGCAAGCAGAGGAAAGGCAGCCAATCTTTTCCTTGGGAGATGAAAATGCAAAAGGGAGAACCGGAAAGAGCTTGTGAGGAGGGTGGCAAAACAGTACCTGTTCAAGTTAACATCTTTGTCTGGAGAGTCCATGCAACAGGAATTGTGCTCTAGGAAGATACAGCTTTTCCTTTCACTACAGCTGGTCCCAGCAGCCTGGAGTCCACAAACAAAGAGGGATGAACCCACTTTCAAGATTCACTTTCCAAAGGTGATAAACAGAGAGGGCAAGAATCTTGGTAGCATCTTCCCCAGCCATCGCTAATAGAAAGAGGGAATTGGGGGAAACCACCTAGCCAAACACCACTTCACTAACCCCCCATGTCTTGTAGCCAGAAAAAGCTGGCTGTCTCACCCTGCCTGTGCAAGAGATCCCAGCCCAAGCTAGGGGGTGTGCCCTCCACCTTACTCTACCATCTTTTCAAGGAATATGCATTGACTAGCCCCATTCATGCTCCTGGACAAGCACTGTATTGCACATACGCACAAATGAAAACCAGAAGTCGGCTCTTTATCCCATGTGAAGTAAGAAATGGAAGCGTTTGCACACTGCCACCAAGCAGCTGCCCATGGAAAAGAGATGGCAGCATGTGACTAAAAAAACACTGCCAGAAGCTGCATGGGCATGGAAATAAGGTTATCTATACATTGACAATTTTACAGAGACTGGGGTGGAGTCACTGCTCGCCATGAGGCCTGAAACCAAAGAGATCAGATTCAAATGTTACAGTTAGAAGGGGAGTCAACAGCAAGAAAGGCCTTTGCATCCAAGTGATATTGCTCCACAGCAATGGGACAGCAGCCAGGACCAGATAGGAGTGATCGGCCTGTGTGCCACTTAAATAGGAGTGACCAAGTTTTGATTTTTCAGGGTCTGTTTGAAACTGGTTTCCACTGGAGTCTGAGGAAAGAAATTGAACCAGTCTTGGGAGTTTGCTTATTGGGATTCCAGCTTCAAAGTACTTTCAAGTATATGGACAGGTACTGTTTTCTGGTGATTTATAATAGATCCACCATGTTTTTAGGTGCTCTCCTTTCTTCCTACACATTAACAGAGGTAATACACAGATAGTCTTCAAGAATCAACCCACTGTTCTCTATAAAGTTACTCTCTCCATTGCAGCCAACAAAACAGATGCTGCTGCAGACACCACATAACCCTCTGCTTTGACCTTTAACAGTCCAGATGCTTAGGAAAAGTGGCAATGGTTTCCAGTGCTTTTCCTGCTATGCCTCTCTCACAATTACAACATTGTGCCATCACTTAGGTTGGACAAGTTACTCTCTTTTTCGGGTGCCAGGCCACCAGCCTTAGAGAACAGGCAAACCACTTCCAGAAGCCAGTGCTTGCTAGTCTGCTTGCATCTGCCTTGCTGCAACAGCCTCTGATCAACATTTCTCCCACATTTCCTTTTCCATAGAGAGGGTTCACTGTCCAATCAAGATATTCAGACAAAGGACAGAAACTTTAAATGTTCCTAACTTACATTTAAAGAGAAACCTAAAAAGAACACAGCAAAGCTTGTGAAAGAGGCAGGACTACCTTCTCTTTAATTCCTGTTCAAACAAGGATTCACAGTCTTCACCTACAGACAGACAAATCGGAGACCTCCATCATGCCACACCTACTTCCCCTCAGCCAAAAGAGGAAATGAGGATCGGAAATTCCTGGTGTTGCTGACAGGAAGTGTAGGGATAAGTGGGGCCTGCTCCACTGCATAACACTGGGTGTGGGAAGGAACACAAAGGGGCTAGAAGCTCAAATATTTCACAAAATGAAGGGGAAAGGGTTAAAGTGTCTTAGATCTGCCAAGGAGTTGCGTACCAACGATGGTGGGCTTGCTAGTGCGTCCAGCACCTTTGGATTAAATTAGTGACAGCAACATCCGCTGACTGGCAAGGTGACTTACAGTGACCTATTGTAGTCCAAGTTCCCCATAAGACTGGAGCCTGGAAGACTCATGAATGGCTCACAGTGGGTGGCTGGCCGGCCATGAGTTGTGAAGTATACTCAGTTCACACTCAGCAATGACGGTGAGAGCCCATTCACAGCTCACATGGGGCTCGAGTCATTGCAAAATGTGGCACAAATTATAAGTAGGTACTGCAGTAGGGGAGGGAGTGGGGCAGGGCAAATGCTTCCCCCCAAAATGATTAGCCCAACAGTGCTTTTCATTTAGGTCAGGAAAAGCATCTCTAGAAAGCTGGCCACCTCAGATATCTATTTCCACAGTTTTTGTATTGGAAAGAGATAAATCCCAGTGGTGTAGGGTTGCTGTAAAACACATTTAGATGTGTGTCAAATGCTGGCTGTGCTGATGGAGCAATGCAGGTGGTTGGCTGCATGGACTCAAAAGACTGAAGCTTTCGGATGAATGGAGAGTACAGGAAATGCCCCCGCCGCCCATGCTCACCTATCCGTTTATGCCAAGACGGTTTGTTTTTTTGCTCTGTTGAAATAAACTTAAATCTTGAAGAAAAAGTGTTAATGTTAGGAAACACACTCTTATCTTCTAGAAATAGATACTCCAAGACCCCATCTGGAATCTGAACTCTCTACTTCAAAATCATCTCTGAAAAAGGTCCTCAGAAAGGAGAAATTGATCTGAGCCGGTCGCCCCATTCAACACGCCTTCCACAGAAATCAGTTGCTAGAGCAGCAGATACAGCTACCCAATAAGAAAACAAACGGCAAACTCTAGGAGGAAAAGAGGTGGAAAAAACATGTTGGAAAATAAAAAGATGCTGCTTTTGAAAGCACAGGCTAACTTAAAACTCTTCCACAGTCAGAGACCAGAGTTGCCTGGGACTGGATTTTCTTTTTCCAGAGAGATTCCTTCTTGCTGGGGACAGGTCAGCTGTACAGCACAACATTTCATATATGCACTAGCAATTAGACCGATTTCTAAATTAAAAAAATGGATGGACTTTTCATATATTGAACATAAATAAAAAAATTACAAAATGGTCACCTTTCTTACAGAATGGATGCAAACTGGATTACGAACGCGCCTCCAGGCTAAGTTGGTTCCTCCCCCCCCCGATAATAAATAAATAAAATTCATTAAGTTTTGGATCCTTTAGTGGTGCAGGCTGGGTGCTGGGAGGGTTACTGGCCTTTCTTCCCTGTGCCGTTCTTTTCGCCAGAGTTTGTTGAGGTTACCAAGTTCACCGGCCCGTCTGGGTGCTTTGAATCCTTGCGTGGCGGCATGCGTTCGTTAATGCGGTCCAGCCCTCTGGCTTCTTCGAAGTTGCGGATCTTGTGTTGCGGTGAAAATCCACGGATGGCTAAGGGGGAGGAGGGAGGATAGTTAGGCTGTTTCCCACTCGGCCTGTGGCAGAGACTTTTAACACACACCTTGCTTCTACAAAGCGGGGTTGGGGCTAGAAAGCACATCTCTGGCAATGGTAGAGAAGCACAGGTGCCGATTCAGAAGGTATCACTGGTGACACGAATGGGCACATCTTTTGCTAACACAACTCCCAGGACACATCTCAATTTGGCAGTAATTCCTGAAGAATCGAGGGATGGCTTATTTGCCTTCCTTCCCCCACCCTCAATATTTTAACAGAAAATCTGCAGGCCAGACACGTGCTCAATGTTTGGAGGCGTTAATGCAGTGAAAGAGCAGCACACTTTTAAGGCAAAAAAATATTAAAATAATAGTGAGGACAAGTCAATACACAGTGTTTACATCAACAGAAAACCACACACTGCAACACAACAAAGAGGAGAAAGAGCTAATCCTTGGATTGAATAGGCATGATTTTATCTTGCATGACCAGGAGCTGAATGCACAGAACAGCATGAGGTGTGACAGTCCCACAGCAGTTTGGGATGCCATTCAACCCACAGCTGTAAGGCTAAGCAGTGGGCCCCATTTAGGAAGAACCGATTTGCTTTGGGACAAATTTAAGTGGAAGCTTTTCCTCAAAGTACGAATTCCTCCCGAGATTGTGATCTCCAAAAGTACTGTTTTGTCCAATGATATATATTAGAGAAAACTGTAAATAAGAATGTAAATTTGGCTGAGCAGTTAATCCTGGACTCCAATGTTAACTACAAAGAAGGTACTGCCTCTTCTTAATACAACAATCCTGCCCAAAGGGAAGGCAAAAGTCACCATCAGATACTAAGAGAGATCAGGACAGATATCGATACAATTCAGTGATTCCTAGGCAATTTAAGCAAAGGGCTCCTGCAACCGTCACTTCTTGCCATCTCAAAGCCAATGTCAAGAGGCTGGACTGAACAACCACCCATTCAAGGAGAAAAATATTTGACCTAGGATCCTGCTACAGAAATAGAGTAATCCTACAAGTGTCCCAACTGCACATGGAAGCCAAAACAGATTGGAAGCCAACAGAGGCTGTCTCTCTGCATATAATATTTACTTTCATTTGTCCATATGGGGCCACCCTGCCTCAGCTCTCCTCCACTTCTGGTGATGCAAGAATAAAAAGCTTTCATATTGCTGGTAAAGCTCTTTAAAATTAACAGACACACAAATAATCGAGTCTTCCACAGGATTCTAGCCATACCTTCCTGTGCCTCTACTGCTTCTACTGTGGCTGTAATACAGAAGGAACAGTGGCATGCAAAAATGAAGACAGAAAAGAGTGAATGAACCAACATCATTGCTGCTGTTACAGAGACCCACAACCCTCCCAGTCCCAGGAAGCAAGATCATGTAGAAGATCAGCTGGCAACAGATGCTCAGAGATGGAAAGGCTGGAAAGAAAGACTCTCACCTTTATTTGATGTTTAACTGCTGAGTACAATGAAAAGGTAACAAACTAGAGAAGAACAGGTTCAAGCTTTCAGAAGCACACCTCCCGGCCAGATACATGCAGGTCAGATAGCCCCCATGGGCATTGTGTTCCCTCCTCCCCCGTTTGGCCTGAAGAGTAACATGCTTCCATTACTTTGCAAATCCCTCACTTAATGGGCATCGACCTTCAGTCCCATGGCCTTGAGAAGGTAAATTTGTTGTTAAGCAGAGGAGGAAAGGGGTTGAGCTGCCACTTGGTGTTGTCAATTAAAAGAAGGGAAGTTGAAATCTTAAGCGGTGGGAAACTACAGTAGGATATGCATTGCTCTTCCTTTGGACGTTGAAAATTCAATAGCACACACAAGTCAGGCTGCCCTGAACTTAGTCCAGGTTGACACTACATCAGCACTGCCCACAGAATGAGACTGAGCAACACCCCCCAAGCTCCCTCCCCCCCACAAAAAAACAAGGACAAGAAAGCGTATCCCCATTTGCAGGATTTGAGTGTGAGGGGAGACATGCTCCCAATTAGGGGGACTGCAGTTGCAGTATGTTCCACAGCTGCCTCTGGACACACAAAGAAGAGGAGAGTTCAAGGGCATGAGGAAGGATGTGGACTTCCCTAAAGTACCAGCCATGGCCACTCAGCAAGGCTGGTAGGTTAAAGCAAAACCATGTGAACAGCCATGAACCAGGTTCTGGCAGCCTCTAAAATACCTACATCCGCTCCTGGGAAACCATACATAGCACTTGTTGCTTGCACTGTAACAAAACTAATGCCTCCAAAAATCATGAAGGCTACTTTGAAACTGAATGAGGCAGAACTGCTGGTCCAGGATTTCAAAACTATAGGTTGCGTGAAGGTTCGACACCGGGCATTAAAAATCCCCACATAGGTGGAGATGCCAACTCTGGGAGCACCTTCTTTCTCTGTGCTCTGCTATGCCTGCTGGCTCTCCTCTGCTAGCAGTCCTTACGTCTAAACAGGACATTCACAGTGGAAGCCCCTTGATGATGGTTCGTTTATTTATTTAGTCATATTTATATGCCGCCCCCTCATGCCTACGGCATCTTGGGGCGGCTTCCATACAAGATAAAATACTTTTAAAATACTTTTAAAAATCACCAATTTAAAATTACAATTCACAAAATTTAAAACTCCCATCTCCCTCATTTGAGAAAGCCTAAGGTGGTTCAAGTCTCAGTGCATAATGCAAAGGCCATGTGCTTTGTCTAGGAGAGCAGGGTGGCCTTGTGTTACATTAAAAAGGTACTGTTTGCTTGAGTCTTTTAAATGTACTCATTTATCTTATGTTTTCAAAGAAGCATACAAGGCTCAGAGACAGTGTTATCGAGGGGAGCCAACTAAAATCTTGTCTCCTATGATGAGGGCACAAGTTGCCCCCCAAGAGAAGGTACACATGGCGAGATGTGTTCCATGTATAAAGGTCACATCACTGAGCAGATGGTCTTGCAGAACGTCTTCTGAAGCAGGGCATTTGGTGCTTGTTAATTAGGAGGCTGTTACAAACAAATAGGATAGTATGGGAGGAGACATGGGGTCTCAAGGGGGTAAGACACTGAAAGGATGGTCAGGAAAGAGGGGAAAGCATAAGCAGCAGGATGGGGTTCAGAAGATGGACGTGCATCTGGCTGGAAGCAATGCAGTTATGGATTGGTTTGAAGGTGAGAAAGCTTGTACTTCATGCAGAAGATGACTGGAAGTCTGTGCAAGGATTGAAAAGGAGAACAGGATAAGAGCAGCAGCAGCAGTTCTAGTCAGTTTCAGCCCTGTATTAGATCACACCAAAGGCTCAGACCTTTCATTTCAAGTTAAAGGATGGTTCTGTGGAAACTGGGACACCTGCCCTACACTCTGAGGATTCGGAAAAGAAAACTATCCTAAGAGACAGTAGCTTTAATTCTGTCTCCTAAGCATCTGCACACCTCTCCAGTCTCTAAAATGCAGAGCTGCCGTCAGCACCATGTGATTAAAATAGCTCTGGGTATGCTGTATGCCGAGCTCAGAGGCAGGTTCAAAGTTACCTGTAACCCCACTCTTTTCATCTGCAGGTTTTCTTTTCCGATGTCTGACAGGGAACATGGTTAACGGTGTGTAAAATTACTTTGCCCTCCTCCCCAGAGGAGGGAGCCTACAAAACTTGGAAAGATGCCACTACTTCATCCCTGAGAGATCCTACCACAATACTCTTTTTCTTTCTTGCACATGTAAAATATTTAATCAAGGATACACAGTCCCAGAACAAACCCCTTTCTGAAGCATCATCCAGTGCTGACAGGAAGAGAAAGCAGACTGGTTCAATGCCAGCGTTCGAGGGCTGGCAGCAGGAAAGGATTAAAACACTAGATTACAGGATTCCCTCTGGGGACACATGTTACTATGATAACTCATTCCCTGATCACCAGCCAATCTTGATTCCCCATGGATCTTATACACACAGCTTACTGTGAGGTTTGATCAGTGCTGCTCTCACAACATTAAACAAGCTTGAGACAGACTGCTGTTCCCCAGGTCTGCCCCAGACAGACAAAGACAGGAGAACACACACCTAGGCATGAAAACAGGGGGATTTAGTGCGAGAGAACCAAAAAGCAGGTGCATTTATCATTGGAATCCTGTAAAGGAATACAAAGCAGCAGCACAAGCCTAGGGGAGGGGGCATTAGGAACAAAAAAGAGTTATAACAATATGAAAGATAAAAATATACCTGCTTGAAACCTGGCTCTGCTGTTATCATTGACCATGAGATTCTACTAGGGCCTTCGAAAAGATTCCTCTTCTCTTCCACTCCCCCGTCTTTCCAGGTTTGTATTATTCTATGGAAGGGGATCTCTGCCTCCCCCCAGTCATTTCCCCCAGAACTCTGCTCAGTTCCCATGGTGCTTCAGAGGAGCTGCTATGGGAATTGGCACAAAGCTCCATTTCTGCACAACATCAGATGCGGAAAATGGAAACTGTTCAGAACTGGAAATCTCAGTTCTTTCAAAAAACTGCTGACAGGTCCCAGAAGGGTCACACAAGCCGCAGGTTAAGCACCGCTAATGTCCACACCTAATCTCCCAACACCACACGGGAACATTTGATGCGCAGTGCAGGAACCAGGGAGGCTCTCTTCTCATGTACTCACCAGTCTGTAGAGTCTGCTTTCCCCCTGAGAGGACTCCCAGGGGCAGGGCACCTGTGGGAGTCAGGCCTTTGAGAGTCAACACGCTCTCACTCTCCTCTCTGAAAAAAGGATGCAAATGAATCAGCTACTTGCACATTTTACTGAGAAAAGCAACACCTATCCTAGGAAAGAATGCATCCAGAATGCCTTGGGCAAACAAACAAACCTCAGTCTGGACCAAACAGGCCACAAAAATATTCATGGCCAAGTTATATGAAAAAGTTTTCCTATATGGGTTTATTGTTTGTTTAGGGCATTGACAGGAAGTGTAGCATAGGCGACAGCAAGACAAGTTCCCCTCCTACTCCCTTCTCTACATGCACCACGTTTATTATCTATAGAGGCCACCTGCACATTCTAGATGTGCTAGTCACTCCGCTAACAAAAATGGCAGTACTGATGGAGGTTTTGGCAGCTCCACTGGAAACGAGAGTGAGATGGGAACAGTCTGTTCAAACCCAAATCATCCAAGCATCTTCTGGTCCCTTCCACCTATTATAGTGTACAGAAGTCTCTTAACTGGCCTTCTGTCTATGCCTTACTAACACAAGCATAGCAGCCCGACAAAGGAGTGTTTCACCTACTGACCCAGACAGCCCAGCAGCCTCAAGCACAAGGCCCACCCCCATTGCCTTCTTACCGAAGAACTGAAAAGACACGCGCCATCTTCCCAATGGCTCTGATCTTATTCCTGATGATCTCCTTACGGACTGTTGTGCCTGCTTCAGAAAAGGGGAAAAAAAAAATGTTTAAAGGGATGAGGCAGGAAATCTTTAAAACCAGAGGTAATGTCAGTATGAAGTGTCTGTCTGGTTCTAGGAAAGAGAAATCAGATTACAAATTCACATCCATGTTCCCCCTAAGACACAATCATTGAGATGTGATGATCAGAACGGGAGCGGAGGGGTGACATGGACAAGTGAGACAGAATAAAGGCCTAAAAGAAAGCGCAAAACCACCAGAAGAACAAATTAGCTCTCACTTTTTTAACCAAACATGTTTGATCACACTACACAGAATGCAACACAAATGACTCAGGCATGTAGACACAGTTTGGCAAGACAGAACACTGACCAATTCTGACTGGATGAGCACCTTGGAATGCCAGGCTCTGCTTGCAGAAGAGAGAGAGGCCACTTCACCAGCTTTGGCATAAATGTGCACAAGGAATGGCTGGAACCGTGCGACTCTGCTGACCCTCATTCAACACACACACTGGGGATAAACATGCTCCCTTTTACTACACAGACTAAACATGGAAGTAAAAAGCATGGAAGATATTTGGAGTCAAGAGTACAAAGGTAATACAGATACTTCTCCTCTCAGCTGAGATTCTTTATAATGGCCCCACTATGTATTAGAACAGTACAAGCCAAACGGAAGATCTATCATGCACCAATGGTTCAGCCGTGCACTAGGTGGCTGCATTCAGAAGTCAAATCAAAATGAGTCCTATCTGTCAGGTTCCTGATGGAACATAGTGGGGTTAAAAAGACACGCTGCGCTTGTGTTAAAAACTGAAAGGAGGATGAAGAGTCTGCACAACTAGTCAGCTATTCAAATCCACTCCAAGATAATCTGCTGGCACAGGCAGTGAGAATTAAGCTTTAAGCAAATTCTAGCTGGGTACCTTTCTGATAGCTTGAAATGTAGTGATCTTCAAGAAGAGGAGACACCAAGAAACAAGGAGATGAAGATAGAGATAGAACAAATAAATTTAATTCTCATGAGAGGAAGGAAGGAAAGAAAGCAAAACACAAAATGCAATGGGACAAGCCAGTTAAAGCCTGAATCTGTTGGCAGAAATGGCACCTAGTTCCATTAGAGCTGTGCCCTCCCTTGCTTCTACATTCCAGTCTCTCCGTGCTTTTCTGCTTAAGTGACAGATTCTGATAATCAAACTGCCTTCTGTCTCCCTATACGCTGCTTACACAAATCAGTGCAAAAAAGGAGCATTATTTTTCTGAAATGGTGTGAAGAGGAAGGACAGATTGGTCCAACGTTTGAGTGATTAAGCTTTGGCCTAGTAGTACAGAAGAGCAGCACAAACATTGCTGTACCAATAAAGCAAGTGAAAATGTTCAAGTCATAAAAACAGGGGGAATCCCACACCTTGGTAATGACAGGACACCATAATTCAAAACTATTAGCAAGGAGTGCATAGCCATCAAACACAACAACCTCTGCACTTTGCTGCTACTGGTTTGCAAAAAGGGAAAGTTTTCTAGATACTCAAAACCAAAAGGTATTCACAGAAAAGGATACTACAAATCACATCTGAACATCCAATCGTAAACTAGATGTCAGTCTCACACCTCTTAGGTTTAAAGCATTCTCTTCCAGCTTTACTTTAAACAACAAAATAAAATTTTAAAAAAGTCACCTTCCAATGTTTCATCTCCATCTGAAATCAGCTCATCATCAGAGCAGATGTTGAGGATGTTAACTAGCATCTCTGTTACTGCAAGAAGTAGAAACAAATGGACAAATATTAGAGGAGTCTACTTGGCACACAGAGATATCGGGCAGGCACGCTAGACTGTCCAACTGGATTTCAAGCTAATGTATCCATTTGAAGATCCACCCACAATCGACTTACAGGTACTCCTATTGAAGCTGCACAGCTCCAAAGACATTCCAAAGCTGCATACTGTTGTTTCCCCCTTCAGAGGATGCCAAAGCCCATTACAAATTAGACATCTATAGCTAAATCTGAGGGATGATATTTGACCAGAGGGAACACAGCACACACACGCAGGGGAAGAGGAGAGACTGGCAAGAGGCTTGGGGGGGCACCTAAATGTCCATAGATTACTGAGCCCCCCCTCCATTCTGCAAGTCCCCTCCTAAACATCTCAAGAATAAAAGTCAGTCAACAGTACTGGGAGTTAACTCTGGCCAGAGTCTCAATTGTTCCCCCAAATCATACAACCATAGACTTATGAGAACAAATCAGATCTTCATCATTTAAAAAAAGACCTGGGGAAAAAAAAGATTTTGTTTTAAGCAGAATTTTGATATGGTTTTTAAAGCAGCCTCTTGCTTAATGCTTATTAACCTGCAAGCAAAAAAAATCTCTCCTAGTCTTTCCCCCCTCAAACTGTAGCCAACACTCATTCTCTACTCTTACTGATGGACCAGAAGTCAACAGGATGCTGTAGTTGACTCGCTTCTTTTTGCCCTAGCATTCTGGAAGGAGCTGGCATTTTACTAAGATATGGGATAGGGGATATTACTTAACTTGTGCCTGCTTGAACGGTACACTCTTATTTTTTTAACCTCTGGGTAATAGTAATGTGGATATTTCCCCCCCAAAATAAATATGTAAAATCAGGAGAATTTAAAATCGCTAATGCCCTACAGAATATGGTAAGTCACAATGAGCCTGAACTACTTTATACCATTTTACACAATACAAAACTATGACGTGCATTTAAGCCAGGGGCGGGGACATTCCCCCTCCCACATGCCACTTTGAAAATTAGTGCAAGCTCTGTAGGCTGGAGGGTAGGGGTGCTCAGGATCAGGAGAGATGTCTAGACCATGGATCTATGCCAATCCACCCCCTATTCCTGAGTGCATTACCTTATCAGCACTCCTTTCCCCTGAGCTCCCTCTCTCAGTGTCTGAGGGTAGGAACTAGATCTAGACCTATGGGTCAAATACAAAAATTGGAAAGGGGCCAAATCAAATAAGTTTTTTTTAAAAATCACTCCGCCCCCCCCCCCCCAAACAACCACAACTAGTACAGACCAGATGTGGCCCACAGGAGGGAGGTTTCCCATCAAATATGAAACTGAATTTTGTTTTTCAAGGAGCTTTTAACACAGCACTATGATCTAGCATTTTTACTGATAGAAGTCTGAGTAGTCTTCTTTCTCTTACCCTTTTCCCCTACAAAAGGCAAAGACCATGTAAAGACATCCATGAAATTAGGAAGCCAGTAGGGGTGTGGAGAACAGTTGAACTGCCTGATGTTCATGACATTGTTTTCATATTTCAGCACAGCAGCTAGAAGAGAAGGAGAGCGCATTTATGTATGTGAGGTTGTATATTTCCAGGGACTCGTATGGCACCATACCTTCAAACAGTCAAAGTGGGACAAGACCCACCCTCTCATTCAATTACGCACACACCTCCTAACATTCCAAGTGCATAATGGAGAACAGAAGCTTCTGTTCTTGCAAGTGCTTTTCCTGGGAGTCAACCAGGAAAGAGGCGTCTATGGCTTGAATAATGGTCTTTTTGACTCTCTCCCCTGAAAGGAGGACTTTGATCCCCCTGCAGGAGGGACAGTGGAATTTAGCAGCTGAAGAGGGACTGTCCTTCTAAAATAGAAACTATTGGGAGGTATGTAGCACCAAGCCAAACTTAACTGGGCCTTTCAAACTGCAAGGCATGCCATAAAGGAAATTTTAGACACATTGCCATAGTCCATCTTTAGGACAGGGTGCCAGGGTAATAAAGACAAGCCAAGGAATTCAAAAGATCACTTCACACCAACCATAAACCGGAATCCTAAGTTCCCATCTCCACTAGCATGAGATCAGCTGGAACTTCACTTTACCAATAGACACACTGCTTCTGGTCAGTTGCCATTTCCAACATGTATGCGCTTCCTCTGGGGCTTGTAACTTGACAGTTACTAGCTGTAACTCTGCATGGAAACTGTCAGCTTAGAGGGGACACTTTCAGAAACAGCTGAGGGAGTCAATTAAGCCATTTCAAAGCGAGAACTGAGGACTCTTGGTTTTAAGTTTTACTTGGCCAAATTAAACAAATAGTGCAGGCACCCCACCACAGTTCTAATTTCAGAGCAACATATTTTCTCCCCTACAGTGCATTTAACTCTACTTTTAAGAGACCTCACACAACAGATTCTGGGAGTCTGACAAAGCCCCACTACGTCCTTCCTAGTCCAAGCAGTGAGGGATTGTTCCCTACAGAGTATTTTCTAGGTCTCTGTCCAGCATAACTTTGAATGAGTGGAGCAATAGCTTTGTAGAGGAGATGCTGACAACCCTATTTTACAGGCTCACGGTTCACACTCTTAGGAAAGAGTGCCTGCTCTCAGTCTAAGTGTTTCCCTTTGCTCATTTTCATCCAATTTCCTTTCTTTATAGCCCCCATAGAGGACTCTGCATAGTCCACTTCCCTCCTCTGCCTATATCCTGCAGGGCACTTGTAGATATAACAAGTATACACAACACAGGGACGAAGTCGATGAAAGCCTTGCACTGTTCTCAGCATTGCGATGCCATTCATCTGAATGCTGGTGATAGAGTGATGCTAAAAGGTTATGTTTGAACAGACAAAAGAATTCAGAGTCAAGTCTGCTAACTCCATAGTTCACTGGTAAATCAGAATGGCAGCCTTAATTATGAGCTCCCTGACTTGTGTGTCAATTTAACATTTATTATAATGAAGCTCTTTCAGACACCAGTTTATTCCCAAACACAAACGACTCCTGGCATGGAGACTAAGCGTTTGGTCTGGCCACCGTGGGCAGGAGAAGGTTGGGTTGGTCAGGAATCTTGAGGGGCCAGTTCTGAGCTGGCTCACCATCATCTTCTGCTTCCTACACCCTCAGATGGAACCAACAGAATGGGAGGCTGAGCCATATTAGCAGGTCAAACAGAGCTGGTTTGGGTGAAGGACTGAGCCAGCGTAATAGAGCTGACTCACTGAGTAGAATCTTCTTAGGGAAGTGATGCCTGCCTTTGGATTACAAGGGTATTTTTCACTCAGATAAGGGGGATGTTTCTGCTAAGGAATGAGGGAGGGGTGGTGGTGGCTGGGGAGATATTTACTGGAAGTTAATAAACCAGTACGGGCCCCACACTGCAGATCCACGGCCTCGCCAGCCTTACCCTTGTTGTTATAGACATCTAGGTAATTTGGTGCAGAGAAGATTGTGATTAGCGATGGGAAGCCTGTTGTCTGGCTCTTCCTGTACATTCGGTACCTGGAAAGCAGGGCAGAAGGCTAGAATATTGGTCATGCTAACGTGGCAGGAATACCACATGGCTGTTTAGAACAGTGCTAA
The DNA here is from genome assembly GCA_003113815.1 of Sphenodon punctatus. Taxonomy (NCBI): domain Eukaryota; kingdom Metazoa; phylum Chordata; class Lepidosauria; order Sphenodontia; family Sphenodontidae; genus Sphenodon; species Sphenodon punctatus. Next base: position 2,153,238 of record QEPC01007720.1, on the reverse strand, counting down.
TGCTGAGACACTTACCCGGCATCCTGGGCTTCGTGTGCTCGGATTACGGATAACAAACTATTGTTTTGCAAAAATTCACAAACTGCGGGGTAACTACAAAGAAAAGGTAAGCAACATTAAGCATGGAGGAAGACAGTAATCCTCATTAGGGCAGAGCATGGACAGGCATTAATGGTCTCATTTCAGAGGTGCAGAGCACCCACAGCTCAGCTCCCATTGGCTTGTCTGGGAAATGTGGGCACTTAACACCTCTGGAAAAAAGTCCAGGCACAAGCACATAAGGTCATCAATTACAAGTAACCTGTGAAGCACAGGTGAAAATAGAGCACAGCTCAGCTTGGATTCTCAACAACCACCCATTAGGTTTGCAACGGGTTGACCAACCACAGAAATAAAGTTAATTTTTAAAAATTATTCCATCCCTTCTGAAATCTTTTTCTTGTTTCCAGTCCTCTGTAAATACCTCAGAAAGCACCATAGCAGATTAAGGCTGCTTGTACAGGAGAGAGGAAGACCGGGGGTGTGGGGTGTGTGTGTGTACGACAGAAGTGAACCGCTGTGAGCTGAAAATCACATCAGGAAATCACATAGCAGCAGGGCTCATTCATCCCCTGCAGGTGAGCGAGGCTCCACCCCCTGGGAGGGCTCAGCCCAAGCCACAGGCCAAAGCTGCCCGAGGGCGCTGGCCGTTTTGAGGCCGTTGTGCGGCCGGAGCGAGGACAGCGAGGGGCCACCCCCCTGACAGCACCCACGCTACACAGCCGCCGCCGCCCATTGCCGTGGGACAGCCCACCCGCGCTCACGCGACACCTGCAGGCCTGGCTTCCCCCTGATACCTGAACAGGTAACACCTATGATGCCTCCCTATACCTCCCTTGCCTCCTCGCCCTCTATCACCTCCCTCCTTCTAGCCGCTCTCACGCACCCCCTCCTTCTCCCTCTTCCTTCACCAGCAGCCTTTCTCCAGCCAACCTACCCCTTATCCTCACCCACGCCCATCCCCCCTCCCCACCCTCATCCCCCCTTACCCATTCCCCCTAGGCCCAAACCCGCGACACCCAGGTGTTCCACAGACCATTGTGGCCAATACGAGGCCAGTGCACGACTCCCGCCCCGCAAACCAGGCCGTTCCCCATCCCCCAACCTCATCCGCATCCCCTGCCTTCCCAAACACCAATTGCCTTTTTCCTGCTCCCTCTGGAACTGCCGCTCGTCCGTGGCTAAAGCTCCCTTCATCCACGATCTCTTCCTCTCTCGCCCCTTTCAACTCCTGGCTCTTACGGAAACCTGGATCACGCCCTCCAACTCTGTTACCCCGGCTGCTCTATCCTCCGGGGGCCTGTCGTTCTCTCACCGCCCCCGCCCTGAGGGCCTGGGTGGTGGTGTGGGCTTGCTCCTTGCTAAGCACTGCCAATTCAAAACCCTCTCCCCTCCCCCCTCCTCCTCCTTCCCTTCCTTTGAGGCCCACTCTGTGCGCTTATACTCCCCTCTACACCTTCGGGTTGCTGTCATCTACCGCCCCCCGGGTTCCCTCTCCTCTTTCCTCCCGGACTTTGAATCCTGGCTCACCTTCTTCCTCTCCGATGATATCCCCACTCTTATCCTTGGTGATTTCAACATTCACGTTGACACGCCCTCCGCCCCCTCTGTTTCCCGCTTTCTCTCTCTCGCTTCCTCCTTTAATCTCCGACTCTGGACCGACTCCCCCACTCATACTGACGGCCATTCCCTCGACCTCGTCTTCACTCGAAACTGTTCTCTAACTGACCTCTCCTTTGACCCCTTCCCTAGTTCTGATCACTTCCTCGGCTCCTTCAGCCTTTCCCACCGACCCCCCTCCGCCTCCCCCTCTATGCGCCCCTTCCGCAATATGCAGGCCCTTACTCCCTCGGAGTTTGCCGCACATCTTTCCCCCCTTCTCCCCCCCGTTTTCGCCTCCTCCTCCCCTGACTCTGCTGTCTCTGCTCTCAACGCTTCTCTCTCCTCGACCCTTGACTCTCTTGCCCCCCCCTCTGCTCGCCCCGTCCGCCCCCTCGACCCCCGCCCCTGGCTTACCCCTGCCATCCGCTACCTCCGCTCCTGCGCCCGGGCTGCCGAACGCCTCTGGCGCAAATCCCGCTCCCTCCCTGACTTCCTCCATTACAAATTCTCCCTCTCCTCCCTCTCCTCGGCTATCTCCCTAGCTAGGCAGCGCTATTATGCCTCTAGGATCGAATCTTTCTCCCGCGACCCTCGCCGCCTTTTCTCTACTTTCGACTCCCTTCTCAAACCCCCCTGCCCTCCCCCGCCCTCTTCCCTTGCTGCTCGGGATCTTGCGTCGTTCTTCACCTCCAAGATTGACAAGATCCGTCGGGATATTGCCTCCCGCCCCCCTCCGCCCCCCGCTCCCCTCCCGCCCCCTCCCCCGCCCCCCTCCCTCCTCGCATCCTTCCCTCCTGCCTCTCTCCAGGAAATCTCTGCTCTTCTCTCTTCATCCAACCCCTCCACCTGCCCCCTTGACCCGATCCCCTCCCGCCTCCTGACCTCTATTGCTCCCACTGTCGCTCCCCCCCTTCTGCATGTTGTCAATCTCTCCCTTTCCACAGGCTCCTTCCCCTCTGCCTTCAAACATGCCACTGTCTCCCCCATCCTCAAAAAGCCTACCCTGGACCCTTTCGATCCCTCTAGTTACCGGCCGGTCTCCCTCCTTCCCTTTGCTTCGAAGCTCCTGGAACGTGTCGTCTACTCCCGCTGCCTGAACCTCCTCTCTGCCAACTCCTCCCTCGACCCTCTCCAGTCCGGCTTCCGCCCCCTCCACTCTACTGAAACTGCCCTGGCCAAGATCACCAATGATCTACTTGTCGCTAAATCGAAGCGCCACTACTCCGTTCTTGTCCTCCTTGACCTCTCTGCCGCCTTTGACACTGTCGACCACTCGCTCCTCTTGGACTCCCTTTACTCTTTGGGCTTCCGTGGCTCTGTCTTTGACTGGTTCTCCTCCTACCTCTCTGACCGCTCCTTTAATGTCTCCCTCCCCGAGTCGACCTCCCCCTCCCTTCCCCTCTCGGTTGGGGTTCCCCAAGGTTCTGTCCTTGGCCCTCTCCTCTTCTCTATCTACACCCGGTCCCTTGGTGAAATTATTGCCTCCCACGGGTTCCAATACCATCTCTATGCTGATGACACCCAACTCTATCTCTCTACCCCCTCTCTCTCCTCCTCTGTCCGCTCACGCCTCGTCGACTGCCTCTCTGATATCTCCGCCTGGATGTCCCGACGCCAACTCAAACTGAACATGGCCAAGACTGAACTCCTCATTTTTCCTCCCTCCCCCTCCTCTCCCTCTGACCTGACCGTCTGCATTGATGGGGTCACCATCCGTCCTGTTCTCCGTGCCCGCAGCTTGGGCTTCATTTTTGACACGCACCTCTCCTTTAAACCTTACATTGACTCTGTGGCCAAATCCTGCCGATTCGCTCTCCTCAACATTGCCCGCATTCGCCCCTTTCTATCTGTCTCCTCGGCCAAAATCCTTGTTCATGCCATGGTTATCTCTCGCCTCGACTACTGCAACCTCCTCCTTGCTGGCCTCCCTCGCTCCCACCTGTCCCCCCTTGTGGCGATCCAAAACTCTGCCGCCAAGGTCATTCACTCTGCCCGTCGCTTCGACCATGTGACGCCTCTCCTCCTCTCCCTTCACTGGCTCCCCCTTCCTGAACGTATCCTGTTCAAACTCCTGGTTTTCACGTTCAAATCGCTCCATGACCAAGCTCCCCCTTACCTCTCGGACCTAATCGCCCTACGCGCTCCTGCGCGCGCTCTCCGCTCTTCCGCTGTCCCCTCCCTCGCTCTCCCTCGCTTCTCCTGCTCGCCCAACCGCCTTCGTCCCTTCTCCCTCGCTGCCCCGCATGCCTGGAACTCCCTCCCTGCCGACGTCCGCCTCGCCTCCTCCCTCCGCTCCTTCAAATCCCTCCTCAAGACCCACCTTTTCCATGCTGCCTTTCCCAATGCCCTCTAGTCTTTCCCCTTGCTCTTACTGTCAGCCCTCCTCTGCTGACTGCTGCTACCGACCACCTTGTAACCAAGCCAAGTACACGCACCTGAGACTTCGCATCCGCCTGAATGTTTGTTTGTCTTCTCCCATGTCTCTCCCGCTGTCCCCTCTCCTTGTCTCCCCCTCCTTGTCTTTTAGATTGTAAGCCACAGGCAGGGACCGCAGCTGATTGTATGTTCTGTACAGCGCCAGGTTGTTACTGGCGCTTTATAAATGTTTAATAATAATAAAGGAAATCATGTGAAATTCTGCTCCTGTGCAGCAGCTTTTAGCCTATTTCCACCGTGATTTCAATGACAGGAGACAGGGCTAGATTTTCAGCCCTGCCTCCCATCACTGAAATCATAACAGAAATGGACTAACCACGTCAAAAACCCTGCGCATACAAGCAGAACTTCACATGATCTCCCTGATGTGATTTCAGCTCATGGCAGTCAGGGCCGGCGCTGCCATTAGGCAGGTCAGGCAACCTCCTGGGGCACCCAGATGAGAGGGCGGGGGAATCGAGGTTGTGGGAAACTGACTGACTGTGTCCGGAATTTGCCCCCTTCCCACGCTGCAGGGCCACACTGCCACCTTGCCTAGCCTAGCCCACCTCTGCTGCAGAGAGCACACAGTGCAGCGGCAGGCAGCGGGCGGGCATCTTTTACTCGCAGCGTGGCTGTGTGCCACATGAGCATTCTATCATATGACCCTGAAGAGAGAGCGCGTCCGGAGGGCTTCCAGCTGGGGAACACCCCCATTTCAAAGAGGAAGAGAGCAGCCAGCAGCAGCGGACCGCCCTTCCCCAAGACAAAGAGGTTTTTACAGAGGAAAAATTCCTCCCCCCGACCAACCCCCCCCCCCGCAAAAACCCAGAGCGGCAACCCCTCACCCCCGGCCCCTCCAAAGAGGGAACATGGCTACAGGAACGCCCAATGGGGCTCACTGGGTCCCTAAGAACCCCTCCCAGGCCAGTTTGAGGAAGGGTGGGAGAGCAGCCATCAGGTATCTCCCCCTGCCCGTATATCCCATGTGTTGCCTGACAGCTTGTGATGCCTGACAGGGAGCCTCTGGGCTTCAGCAGACTGGGAAGTTTCTGCAGGGAGGGATCTGCGTGCCAGGCAGGAGGAATCCCACTTCATGGCAAATCTGGCTGGTCCGCATTGGTAAATGCAGTCTCTGGGAGAGGGAGGACTAGGGCTTGCGGCAGTGGGGGTCTGCCTGGATCCTGGGGAATGAACAGATTGCACAGCGCAGGTGCTTCGAGGAGTTGGTGAGGGCTAGCTTCTCCTCAGCAGGGGCTCTCAACTCAGCAGGAAGCCCCCCTCTCTTTGCATTGGGAGCCTACCTGTCCCTGCTGGCACTACTTGGCTTTTCCATGTGGCCAGGCACGCAGGGATGATTTCCTCATGCAGTCCCCTCCCACAGACACTGCGTATTGCTTAAGACCCCAGAATGTGTAGCACTAGCAGTTGGTCAGCTCAATACAGACCTGTAATTTGGCCCAATTTGAGCTGTACTGAGCTGACCAACTGCTAGTGCTACACGTTCTGGGGTCTTAAGCAACATGCAGTGTCTGTCTGAAAGCTCCAGGTATCCTTTGTATGTGCCCAGTTACAGGGCTTTGCAAGGAAAAGTTTCATTGTATAGGCAGGCAGTAAAAAATCACTGAACTAAAGTGAGAGGTGGCAGGAGAGTTAGGTGCAGGTGTGGCTTCCCGTCCCCCCCGGACATTTGGGGCACTGCCCCCCTAGCTCAAAACGCCGCCGCCACTGACAGCAGCAGCAGCCTCTGACTTCTGCTTCAGAGACTGCTGCTGCTGTCAGTGATCTCCCTTCCGGGACCCACTCTCAGAGCCGCTCTGAAAGTGGGTCCCGGAAGGGACAAAAATGCTGAGCTGCTCAGCCGCCCAAACCGCGTTTTCTATTGAAAACACGATTTGGGCGGCTGAGCCCCTCAGTCCACAGCACGCATAGAATGTGCTGTGGAGGGAGGAGCTAGCCTGATGCATACGCTCAGGCGAGAAGCTTTGGGCCAGGTAACTGAGGCAGGGACCAGCACGCACGTGCGCTGCTCCCTGCCTCAGACGCACATGCTCAGGGACAAGGCTGGCGGCGCGCTGTTGTGCTGTCCTCGATTCAAACAGCGATCTTTAGGTGTGCTCACAATGCTGGAAATGGGATGCTTTTTAAATCTTGAGATGTAACTGTGAGTCTGGAGATCTTTAGGTGTGTTCACAATGCTGGAAATGGGATGGTTTTGAGATCCTGAGATATAACTCAGTCTGGTGATTCATGGGCCTTGAAATTCCCCCCCAAACACACACACGCACACACACACACAGCAGAGGGCAAGAATACCGCTTCAGAAGGGACTTCTGAAGCAGGGATTGGGGTCCCTCCAACATACATGCAGCAAGTCCCTTCTTTCTGAAGCAGTATTCTTCCTCTGCTGCGTGTGTGTGTGTGTGTGTCTTTGCTAAAACTGCTTGTAAGTGAGGTTTAAGGTTGTCTGCCTCCTTTTAAACCTGGCAGAGGAGGTGATTATAACCTGCCTAACCTAACTGAAATTGCTTGATTAAGTAATGTAATGTCCATCCCTTGGAACTCCTTGCTGCTGGGTTATGCCGCCCACCGTTGCCCTGGCTGCCCCTCCAACCTCAAAACCCACCAGTCGCCCCTGGTTAGGTGGGTTATATATAATGGTGCACACTCCAAAATTAGTTTAGTCCACTACAAAATGAAAGTGGCTTTAACAACTTTGTCTTGATGGTTGCAGCCCATCTCATTTTGACAAACTGAGGATAAACCCATTTTCCTCATCTAATCTTATTAAACACCATCACTTTCCCTGGGACTTTATTTCAGCTCAATTTTGGAAGTTTATTGTAACATTTGGAAGCTTATTGTGATATTCAATTTAAAATTTAATTCTTTTTTGGCAGTGGTCCTAGCATACACTATACATCAGTTTACTGCTAAGTGTGGTTATGCTTTGGAACTTCTTGATCGTAGAGAGAGACATCTAGAATAAAACCAGAGGTTCTCAACCTTTTCAGTAACATATGTTGCAATAAAAACGTTTTGAAACCTCCTTCCTATATAACTATAAAGAATGGAGAGTAGTGGTTTTGAACCCCTTCTTCACCTCTCAAAGAAAGGCCCCTTTCCACAGACCAACTGCGAAGGGGTTCCAGAGGAAACACAATCAAGGCCTTTACCTGCCTAAGGAAAATCCAAAGAGAGAGAGGAAGTTTTGCCGCAAGATCCTGGTCAGTACTCTGAGCAACCTATTCTCAACACAGTTTACTGTATGTCAGGCAGGTACTTCAAAATATGCTCACTAGAATAGAAGTTAGTTAGACAAAGTAATTATTCCTTTTGTATTTGGCTGCTGTGGATAGTGGATATGCATCCTACCTTCAGGGACTAATAATCTGAAAGGGAAATGGGCATAAAACAGTAGCAGGCTGAGAGATAGAAAAGATCATGTAGACTCTGATATGCACAATCCTTTCTTTCGGTTAAGAGATACTGGTAAAGCCACCACCAGCATGTTTCCATCACCAGTGTATTCACCAATTCCTGAGATTTAACTATTAACCTTGTGATTTTAGAGTTTTCAAAAGGCTGGAATTGTGATTCTTGTGATAATTTCTGCTTTCAGCTCTTGAGATTTTGCTGCTGGTCTTGTGATTTTTAGGTGTTTTCAAGATGCTAGAAATGCGATACTTGAGATAAAATCGAGGCTTTCAACTCCTGAGATTCAACTGTTAGTCTTGTGATTTTAAGTTTTTAAAAGGCTGGAATTGTGGTTCTGAAAGCAACACCGGGGGTCATCTAGTTCAACTCCCTGTGCCAGGGCAGAATATCCTGTTCCTACAGCATTGCAGGCAGATGCTTGTCCAGCCAGATTTTGAAAATATGCAAAGGAAGAGATTCCAGAACTTCCCAGGGCAACATATTCCATTGTCCAACAGTTGCTCATAGTTAGGATGTTTTTTCTAATATCTAATCCAAATCTACACTGATGCAATTTCAGCCCATTCTCTCTTTTTCTCCCTTTAGTCTTTTTTTTTTTTTTTTTTTTTAAACAGACCTGATGTCTTTCAACCCCTTTATCATCTTAGTTGCTCTCCTCTGAATCTTCTCCAATTTGTTAACATCTTTCTCGCAAGTGTGGTGTCTAAAACTGAATACAATATTCCAGATGAAGTCTCACAAGCGCCAAGTAAAACGGCACCACCACTTCTCTTGTGATGTACATATGTAGTACGTTGCAGTTTTAAGTTTCACTTGTTTAGACCACTTGTAGTTTCTTGGGTGGTTTGGGCCCAAGCCACGGATCTTTTTGGAAGCTAGCAACGCCCCTGGCTACTGCAATGCTTATGTTTAAATTATCACTTGTACGATTTATTTCAAATGTCAAGATAATGCTTACCAAGGAAGTCACAATTACTAACCTATCCATTCTAAGCTACCAGTTTCATAGTTCTTAATGAATAAAATATTACGCGTTTGAGGTAACTTGCGTGTATCCTTTATCAATTGTTATTTATAGCTCTAACTAGTTCAAGCAAGCAAGCTAGGTTAGGATGGACCATGCAGTAGAAGATGCATGGGCCACCAAATCCCTATGGCAACTTCGAGTGAGTGTGGAGGTGTTGATCTGCAGGACCATGGAAAGAGCAGGCAGCTGCAAGGCGGGCTCCAGCACCACCAGAGACCTGGCTGCCCTAGCCCAGATTGGTAGGCTGGGGCAAGGGCTGGTGACTGACCAAGTCGCCTAGGGTGCAAGAAACGCTTGCACCGGTCCTGATGGCAGTTCCCAACTGCCCCTCCCGTCTTGTGTACAAGCAGTCTAAGTCTCATTACAACCCATGGGTGCTTTCTGTTTCATAAAGTCATAACTACCGGAGTAGCATCAGGAAGCTGAGAACCAAGTGTTTTCAGAAGAGAGAAATAGTCACAAAACAAACGAGTGTATGTTTGTAGCCACTACCCACCATCCAAGAATCTGGTAACTGGTGGTAGGGTGTGTGTGGGGGAATCCAATGCAGCAACCCAGTTTCCCATTCACTTTGAAAGGCTCTCTCAGGTGGGCAATTCATTAGGGCCCCCCAGGAACACCACTCACCTGTAGAAATAAGAGCAACCTCGAACAGTGTTGTGGGTGAAATGCTCCAGCGTCTTCTCATTACCATAATCCTCTGATGGGTCAGACCAGAGCAGGTCACACATTGGACCAAAGGCTGGAGGCTCCTTAAACCTGTCTAACTGGAAGGCATACACAAAAAAGGACAATCACGGAAAGAATCCGGGGGCGGGGGAGAGAAGGACATGCACCGCACCTCTCAGTGTGGAATCTGGATAGAGGCTAATTGAATCCGATTTAGAGCTTTGGAAGCTCTTCATGAGGAAGCTAGTGCTCCTACATTTCACCATTTCTGTTTTCTGGTAAATGATGCCCTCAGGAAGTCTACTCTCCCTTCTTCCCCTAATTTAATGGCCAGAATAAATCTTCATTATGATAGAACCAAGAGATACAACCCAAGAATTCTGATTCTAAACTCTCACTGCTCCAACTACTAGAGAACAGTGTCTCCATTCACAGCACGTAATGAAATTCAGTGGATCTGGCACCAAGATAGCTATTGTCTAGTTAGCCAGCAAAACTAATTCTACACCATAAAAAACATGCCACTTACCTAGGGATGCAAACTACAACAATGGCACAAGCTACCAGATGGTAATTTAGGAGACAGCTTGAAACAGGTTATGGTAGGTAACCCAAGTATCTCTTAAATTTGAGACTTGAGGACTTGAGGTCTAGCTTAAGGCCAGTCTTTGTCTATAACTTACAACCAGGGTTGGCTGTATAAGAAAACTAGGGATAGGGTAGAAGGGAAGGGAGAAGAGCATGAGATACATTATGCACAAGTGTGCCAAGCTATGTAATTTGGAAGAGCCTGCCAACCCTTTGTGCTCCAGAAACACATATCAGGAGGCAGTCTCACTGCACACATGGGACAGCAGGAAGGACAGACGAGTTAATATGGATGGCATGCTCCAACCTCCTCTGATGGAGGGACAACCAACTAATGCAGGGTCCACTCCAGGATAGAATATTGCCCAAGGACTGTGGGAATCTAACAGCCACAAAATGCAAACAGTCCCCTGAAGTTCTGAAAAGTGCATTTGCCGTAATTTGCTTGGCACTACATTTTTCTCACAGACCTGACCAGGTCACCCCTACTGGGGTTTCAGGGAGGAACTGATCCTGCTTAGCCAAATTGTTAGAGTTCTCAAAAGGTCTTGAGACCACCATTACCAGCCTGAGATTCTACAGAGAAAGCAAGTGCACCACTGTCTCACATGGGAGAGCAGGGTAAGGTGAACTGATTACACAACTAATCACACTCTAGTAGCAAGTACCCAGACCCCAGTCACAGAGCCTGTAAGTGAAGGAACAGATTACTTACTTTCCTAATGTCATCTAGACACGTGATTTCTGGAGATAGTCCTCCATGTACACACAAGAACTGCTGGTTTAGGAGGGCAGCAAGAGGAAGACAGTCAAATGTATCCATACATGCATCATACACTCGCTCTGAATACTTGATTCGACCTACGGGAGGGAGAGGAACAAGAAGATTGTTTACCATCTATGCAATGCAGGCTGACTGAACCAGTCGCCATGGATTAGAGATCTTTTGTACCATTCATGCCTTTAAACTAACCTACTGCAAGTTTTGGCAGCAAAGGCTGACCTGCATGAGCAAAGACAGAACTTCCAGGCCAATGTTCAATGCCTCAGTAACAGCCAATACCTCTTATGTTCTAAGCAGAAATTTCTCTTTAAGTGTTTCCCAAGCCACTTCCATGAAAGCTTGATGAGCATGAGCATGAAGATGAAAAGGCTTCAGACTAACTTTCATTTTAATCTTCCCTCATGCTCAAGAATCATCACTATCTTATGCATCAACATTGCACAAAGTCTGAGAGGAAATTCAGTTTCAGTTGGGGTCAAGGGAGACTCGGGGTGCTTAAATGCAATTATCTGAATTTGGCCTAGACATCAAAAGGTTAACACACCAAGGCTGTGATCCACAAACCACTTCAGAGTAGCAGTGGTGGTCAAGATGTTGATCATGATTGACAGGTCAATCATGGGCAACAATCCCACTCCTTCCAACATAGTGATGACCATTTCCCAAGAAACATGGTATCATGGCACATGGAAAAGGGCCATGGCTATGCCAAAAAGGGCAGGGGAAAGATGCTCTTCCACCCTTCTGGCATAGCCACACACCCTTTCTGAGTGCAGTAATGTCACAGCACTCAGAAAACAGGCAGAGCTACCCTAGATAGAGGTGAGGTAGAGCTTCCCACCCCTCTAGCCCATACATTTGCTGGTAGACCTCGCCAGGCAGTTGATCGCCCAGAGTCACTGCCTGCCCAGGCAAGTCTACACACACCTGCCTTATGGGGTTACTCCAGAGTAAGGGATTTGTGAACTGCAGCTGTTGTCCTTGGAAAAGTGTAATAAGATCTTTAATGCCACAAATGTCTAGGTCCTCAGCGTGAACATGGGGACAGTGAACCAATAGTAAATGCCATCATCATGCTAGGATGCTGGTTCAATATCTAGAGAGAAAGTGGATTTGCTCGAGATTTTTTTTTTTTTTTTAAATCCAACAATTTCCACATGCCAAGAATTCAGTTTATTCTTTAAAATGGATACCAAACGAGGTGCTGCCCTAAGCCAGTAGGACGTGAAAGACAATCCAATAGTGTCGTTTGCTGTTTGCTTTAAAATCTGGCAAGGATGTTAGTAAATTCTAAAGAAATGGGGTTTCCAACAAGTTTCAATACAAGTTTCCAGCTGTGTTTCTGAACACCCCCGCCCCTTTAACATTCCACTAGAGACTCCAGACCAATCCACACTATTGCAATATTAAGAGACTGTTACACCTCTGAACATGCAGTCTTCTGTCTTGATCCATCTTACAGGTGAGAAAATAAGAACAGCAATACTGGCTCAGACCACTGGTCCATCAAGCCCAGCATCCTGTCTCGGACAGTGGTCAATCTTGGTTGCTTCGGAGACGTATCCAACAGGTACCAATGGGCAATCCATTCTATGGCCCTAGGTCCGTTTCTTCGGACCCAGGGAGTGTTCTCCCTTCCGTCCAGTAGGAGGCAGCACTGACTTTCGGCTGGGCATGCGTAGGGAGAGCGCGCCCTCGCTTCCCCAGTCAAAAGTCTGCCTCCGGACGGATAGGCAGTGCAGCACGGGGCTCCACTGCCCCACCGACTTTCGTGCCTCCCTCTCTCACGGGGGGGGGGCTTTCGGCTACAAGCGGCGGCTTGGCCGCTCAACGAAAAGAAAAAGAAAAAAGAAACCGCAAAAAAGCCTCTGCCGGAGCGGCGAGCTCGGCGGTTCCCTCGGCCCGGAGCCGACATCTTGTACGGCCCGGGGGGCCAGTGAGTGGCGTGCGGCCCCTGCGGGGCACACACGACCCGAGAGCGAGGCGGCGATGCCGGAGACGGGGAAGGCCCGACGAGCGGCCACCAGGCACGCCTCAGCTCAGAAGCCCAGCGCTGGGGCAGGCAGCGACGGAGCGAGGGACCAGCAGGCCCAGGCCCCGGCCCCCGCAGCACTCGCGGAGGAGCCACGTGGCCAAGAGCGCGACGCTGGCGCTGAGGACATGGAGGGGGCAGAATCCTCTGCCCCCTCTCAAGTAAGAGGGGGGTCTGAGGAATTTCAGAGGCTCCAGATGAGCGCTCTGCAGACAATGATGGGGGTGCTGGCCCGCATTGAAGCGAACCAGCACAAGGCCCAAAAGCGGAGGGCCCCTCCCCCCAAGGACACCTTTAAGGGGGCCTCCAGGCATGCCAGCAAGGGCAAGCAGAAGGCAGGCCCGCGAAAGGGGGTTAGCAAGAAGGGCCCTTCCCTCCGCGATCTCCTGGGTTCCTCCTCTGGGAGCGAGCAGGGCGCGGCCCCCTCGGAGGAGGGGGAGCTGGAGGAATCTTCCTCGGACCAGCTGGACACCCTTCTGCCCCCACCTCGCAAGAGACACAGGGTGCAGTCCCCACCGCGGCCTTCCTCATCCTCGGAGGACGCCGGCTCATTGGCAGAGGAGTATTCCTCGGCAGGGGACCAGCAGGGAGCCCCAGAGTGGGAGGCTATTCTCAGTGAGGGCCACAAGGAAGCAGGCAGGGAGCTGCCCTCCGAACAAGGCCCAAAGCTCCTTAAGAGGGCCCAGAGGGTGCTGCGAATCACCCCTACTTCCCGAAAGACAGGGGAGTCTGATACCTCGTCCTCCGATGAGGACTCTGATAGAGAGTACATCCCTAAGCTCTCCAAGGGGTGTAAAGGGGTGGTACTGGACCGGGCTTTTGAGAGAATTATCAGGGCCCAGTGGAGGCGACCCACTAAGGTGGCTAAGCTCTCCAAAACTCAACAGGCCCTCTATGGGTTCTCTAAGCAGAGCGACCCTATTTTCAAAACTCCTAGGGTGGATGCTGCAGCTGCTTCCCTAGCCCGCCAATCCGTTTTTCTATCCTCGGAGGACCTTCTACCGAAGGATCCTACCGATAAGGGCATTGAGATAGGCCTCCGTAAGAACTATGAGGCCCTGGCCAACACTTTACAGATGGCCACCACAACAGCTTATGCTTCTCGGGCCATAATGAAATGGTTTAAGCTGTCTCACGACCCTGCCATTTCGGAAACCATGTCGCGCAAGCTGGCCGCGAACGTCACCCTCGCCCATGCCTTTTTAATGGATGCTTCGGCTGACATGGTTACCTGGGCGGCTAGGGGAATGGCGGCTAACGTGGCAGCTCGCCGCCGCCTCTGGCTGCGGTCCTGGCGGGCGGATTCGCACGCCAAAAATCTCCTTGTGCACGGAAAATTCAGGGGCAGTAAACTGTTCGGCCCAGCTCTAGATAAGGCCCTTGCTCAAGCATCGAGTAAGGATAGGAAAACCACGCTCTACCAAGTGCAACCCTTTAAGACCCTTTTTCGTCCCTTCCACAAACCCAATCAGGGCTACAAGCGGCCTTACTCGGCCTACCAACCCTGGTACGCTCAGCAGCGAGGCAAGGGGCAGAGGGGGCGCGGGGCCAAACCAGGCAGGCCAGCAGCCCAGGCCAGCTCGTATAAGCGCCCGAGCTCCCCTGGCCGCAGGCAGGACTCCTGACTCCTGCAGTTCTTCCTTCCCCGACTCCGGGCGGTTGGGGGGAAGGCTCCTTTGCTTCGCGGAGCAATGGAGCAGAACTGTATCCGATGCCTGGGCCCTTCAAACTGTAGCACGGGGGTACGCCATAGAGCTCACGGCCCAGCCCAAACCGTTTTTTCGCCTATCCCCCAGTTCCCGCATCCCCAGCAAGCACCAGGCAATGCTATCAGAGCTACACAGGCTCAAGACTATAGGGGCTATAGAGAGGGTGCCGGGCCACCAAAGGGGTCAGGGACTTTACTCTCTTCTGTTTCTCGTCTTGAAGAAAAGTGGAGAGTGGCGCGCGGTGCTGGACCTCAGGCGGCTGAACCGGTGTGTCAAGCGGCAGCGGTTCAAAATGGAGACGGTGTCGTCCATCTCCCTCACCATAGCGCAAAACGACTGGCTCTGCTCCATCGATTTGAAGGACGCGTATCTGCATGTCCCTATCCTGCCAGCCCACTGCCGCTGGCTCTGCTTTGCGTACGATGCCCAGCACTGGCAGTATCGCGCCCTGCCATTAGGCCTCGCCTCAGCCCCACGGACATTTACGAAGATCCTGGTCCCCCTCGTGGCAAATCTCCGCCTGGAGGGCATTGCGATATTCCCCTACCTCGACGACTTGTTGATTTGAGCACCATCCAGGGAGCTGGCCACGCTGCATCTACAGTGCACCATTCTCTACCTCAACGAGCATGGGTTTCAGGTAAATCTGCCCAAGAGCCATATGGAACCCACCCAACAGCTCGAACACCTGGGCGTGATTTTCAACACCCGGCTCAACCGGATTTTTATTCCGCCAGCTCGTCAGGAAAAAATCAGGGGGCTCATAGCTCACGTGAAGTCGCAACCGCAACCCTCCCTCCAGTCCTTGGTCTCCCTGCTCGGGTCAATGATCGCTTGCACTCGCCATCTGCAATGGGCACGCTTTCATGCTCGCCCCCTCCAACGGCTTCTCCATCCGTGGCAGATGGAAATCATAAACAGGGTCCCCAGGGCCTTACCACTGCAGGGCACCGTCATTCAATCGCTCAGGTGGTGGGAAGACCCAACCCGCTTTTTGGAGGGCGTACCCCTGATGGAGCCGCCCAAGCTGGTTCTGACAACGGATGCCAGCTTGTCCGGTTGGGGGGCGCACATCGGGTCCAACCGGGCCCAGGGGATGTGGTCAGCCGAGGAGGCAGACCACAGCATAAACTGGCTGGAGTTGCGGGCTATTCGTCTCGCGCTGCTCAGCTTCCTGCCGATCCTGGAGGGCCGTCATGTAGTGGTGTTCACAGACAACACGAGCGCCATGGCCTATGTGAACCATCAGGGCGGATCGCGCTCAAAGGCCTTGCACAAGGAGGCGTCCCACATCATCAAGTGGGCAGAGCTACATCTGCAGTCCCTGTCAGCCCTCCACATCCAGGGATCGAGGAACGTCGAGGCGGACTGGTTGAGCCGGCAAGAATTGGAGCCGGGGGAATGGTCACTGAGCTCTGCCGCCTTCCAGCTGATCACAGAGACGTTCGGGCAGCCGACGCTGGATCTGTTCGCCTCCCCGGCGAATCACAAGCTGGCACGCTTTTTCACCAGGCACCCCTGCCACGACGCGGAGGCCACCGATGCCCTCAGTCAAGTGTGGCCGCAAGGTCTCTTGTACGCCTTCCCTCCCTTCCCGCTCATCAGCCGGACCCTCCACAAATGCAAAGCACAGGGGGCCACGGTCATTCTGGTGGCACCATTTTGGCCTCGCCGGCCTTGGTTCCCGGACTTGCTCAGCCTCTCGCAGGGGCACAGCCTCACCCTTCCGGTCTCCCCCGACCTTCTGACACAGGGGCCCGTGGCCTACCACCAGCCGGAGTTCCTGAAGTTGACAGCCTGGCTGTTGAATCCTTAGCCCTGCAGCAGATGGGCTATTCCGACGCTGTCATTCGTACCTTGATAGCGGCCAGGAGAAAATCTACCAGGCGCATATATCAGTGCACCTGGAGGGTATTTGTGGGATGGTGCAGAGCTAGGAGGTTTTCCCCACTATCTCCTTCAATCCCTCAGGTGTTACAGTTCCTCCAGGAGGGTCTGGACAAAGGGCTCCGCCCTAACACACTGAGTAGGCAATTAGCGGCTATAGACAGTGTAGTAGGGGCATCCGGCAAGGACAGGGTTTCTCCCCATCCCCATGTCAGGCAATTCATAAGAGCAGCCAAACGACTCTCACCACCCGTGGTCCACAGGTTCCCTAATTGGAACTTGAACCTGGTGCTCAGGGCTCTTACGGGGCCACCGTTCGAGCCGTTACACCAGGTTTCCTTATTCTTTCTGTCTATCAAGGTGGCGTTCCTGATAGCGATTACCACGTCTAGGAGGGTTTCAGAGCTGGGGGCGCTGTCTATTGACCCGGCCCTCTGTTCCTTCAGGAAGGAGTCTGTGTTACTCCGCCTGGATCCGGCCTTCTTGCCCAAGGTCTCCTCCCCCTTCCATTTGGCACAGGACATAGTCCTGCCCTCATTCTGTCCCCGTCCGCGCCACCCGCTGGAAAAGCAGTGGCATTGCCTAGACGTACGTAGGGCCTTGAAAATTTATATGCTGAGGTCCGCTCCTTTTCGACGCTCATCTAGTCTCCTTGTGAGTTACCACCCACGCCACAGGGGAAAACGGGTATCTAAAACGGTCATAGCAGGCTGGATATCATCCTGCATTTCCGAAGCCTATAAGGCATCAGGGCTACAACCCCCTTGTCCAATTCTAGCACACTCCACTCGGAGTGCGGCCACCAATTCGGCATTTCGCTCCAGAGCCCCCTTAGCAGAAATTTGCAAGGCGGCTACCTGGAAAAGCCTCCATACCTTTACGAGGCATTATAAAATTGACACGCAGCAATCCGCAGAGGCCGCATTCGGTCGGCGGGTTCTCCAAGGGGTCATGGGTACTAGTCAAACTGGGCCCTCCCCTACCGAATAAACACGACTGCTTTGACACCTCCCTGGGTCCGAAGAAACGGACCTAGGGCCATAGAAAGGGCAATTGGGATTCTTACCGGTGAATTGCCCTTCTGTGGCCCTCCAGGGAGTTTATTCGGCCCGCCCGGGCTATATATTTAAGTTTGGTTCCCCTGAACGGGTAAGGGGGGTTCATCCCCTTCCAGGGGCCTTGGTTCAGTTAACCCCGAGGTTTCGGGAAAGGTTTTGTTATTATTTCAGCTCCAGTCCATCGGCTTGGATACTCCTGGGGAAGCGAGGGCGCGCTCTCCCTACGCATGCCCAGTCGAAAGTCAGTGCTGCCTCCTACTGGACGGAAGGGAGAACGCTCCCTGGGTCCGAATAAACTCCCTGGAGGGCCACAGAAGGGCAATTCACCGGTAAGAATCCCAATTGCCCTTTCTCTGTTGTTCACTCCCAACAGTAAGAAATTAATATCCTAAACCTACTTGGCTAATAGCCATAAATGGACCTACCCTCCAAGAACTTATCCAATCCCTTTTTAAGCCCAGTTATACTACTTGGCCTTGACCACATCCTCTGGCAACAAATGCCACAAGTTAATTGTGTGTTGAGTAAAAAAAATGCTTTCTTTTGATTGTTTTAAATCTGCTACCAGTTGGTTTCATGGGAATGTCCTCTAGTACCAGTACTATTTGAGAGGATACATAACTGTACCCTATTTCCTCGTTCCACACCACTCAGGATTTTATAAACTTCTATAATATTCCCTCTCAGTTGTCTCTTCTCCAGGCTAAAGAGTCCTAACCTATCAAGCCTCTCTTCATACGGGAGCCAATCCATACCCTTTATCATTTTTGTTGCCCTCCTCTGTATCTTTTCTAGTTCTACTATATATTTTTGAAATGGAGCGATCAGAACGGCACACAATAGTCAAGGTGCAGTTGCACCATAGACCTATATGCAGGCATCATGATATTTTCAATTGTATTCTCTACCCCTTTCTGAATAATTCCTAACCTCCTGTTTGATTTTTTGGCCGCTGCAACACACCAAGCTAAGAATTTCAATGTATTGTCCACAATGACTCCAAGATTCTTTTCCTGAGTGGTAACCCCTAATCTAGAACCCAGAATTGTGTGCATATAGTTTTGATTATTTTCCCTAGGTACATCACTTTGCACTTGTGAACATTAAATTTCATCTGCACAGTCACCCAGTCTCGCAAGATCCTCCTGCAATTCTTCATAGTCCGCTCAGGTTTTAACTACCTTGAATAACTTTTGTGTCATCTGCAAATTTGATCACCTCACACTTTACTCCCTTTTCCAGATCATTAATAAATATATTAAACAACACTGGTTCTAGTACAGATCCCTGGTGCACTCGACTATTTACTTCTCTCCATTGCAAAAACGGAACATTTAGCCCTACTTTTCACTTCCTATTCTTTAACCAGTTACAGGTAGATCCACAATAGGACACTGCCTCCTATCCCATGACTATTTAATTTCTTCAAGTGTCTCTCGTGAGGGACCTTTTCAAATGCCTTCTGAAAATCCAGATACACCATATTGACTGTCTCACCCTTATTGACATGCTTATTTATATCCACAAAAATTCCAAGAGATTAGTGAAGCATGACTTTCCTTTGCTAAATCCATGTTAGCTATTTCCCGTTATGCTGTGTTTATCAATATGCCCCAGCTGTTTCCATCAATTTGCCCAGCACAGATGTCAGACTTACCAGTCTGTAGTTTCCAGCATTGCCTCTGGAGCCCTTTTTAAATATTGGCATTACATTCGTTACCTTACAATCCTCAGGTACAGTGGCATATTAACACAGTCTTAGTGCTAATGCAAAATTAATCTTTATTATTTTTATTGCTCCTATTTCTAGAGCATGAAAAGGCATCTACAGTTAAACATTTAGAGAAAGAGAAAGGTGGGTTCTGTTTTCTGTATTTCTCGAACAAGGGCTAAGTAGTTTGAGAAACACTTAGGAAGCTTTCACTGCTAGGTTACTGGCTCAAGTCTAACCAAAAATTATCACCATCTGATAAGCAAGCTGTCCTTTCAGCCCATTTCCCAATGAGCAGGCATCCTCATCATAAAACCCACCCCTTGTTCTCTTTGTCAACACTCCAGGCTAAAAGGCCATGGGCTCAAAAGACCAAAGAAATCTGAACTATCAGTTCTTTGAGGGGACTTCTCCAGGTCAAGGATGAGCACTTTGACATGTGAAAGGATTTCAAGTCCAAGAGCTGCTGTTCCTGTTCGACCTTTCACCACCACCAGCATCACCTAATTGTAATTACTACATTTTAAAATTTATTTAAACCTAACTATTCACCCAGTACCAACACACCATGGAGAAAAGTCCTTTTTTCCTGTTCTGATCCCAGCTGTACAATTGGGAACTGAAAGTCATTTGGGCACTAATTACAGGATGCCAGGTCTAAGAGCCAAGGGTGGCTTTGCATGGAGTCAGCTTGTCAGGGAGACAGCAATACAGGAGCTGCACACATGGGCCTTTTACTAGAAGGATTCAAATGATGTTTCCATGTACACTGAGCACTTCAGAAGATTTAGTCAAGGCCCTGTTTAATCGGAATCTCCACCCACCTCCCCCAAATACTGCAGCCAGTAAGACCAAATTCTCCAAGCATACAATCTGCATTCTCTGAGCAGAATAAATTGAGATTTATTTATTTATTTTAAATTATGCACATTTTTAATACAAGTGATTTCCCCAGCATGCTATTCCATCAATTTTGGACATCTCTCATATTAAAGGGTACTTTCAGACATGACGCTAACCACCCTTGGTGGTTATTTATGCATGTTGCAGGGCTGCATAGGGCACCAATACAGCCCTGCAACATGCATAAATAACCACCAAGGGTGGTTAAAGGGTGGTTAATGTCATGTCTGAAAGTACCCAAAGATAACCACAAAATATCCCACCATGCTCTTGGAGAGCCTGGGACATATTTGGTAGGTTTGGGTTATTTTTTATAAAACTCCAGCAGGGTGAGTGTGAGAGCTGCTCCTCTTCAGCAACGGTGGCAGGAGGCCCTAAAACATGCCAGCATCCCATTATCTAGCTTTCAGTGGCCCCCACGGAGGCTATAATTCTGTCCTGCTAGAAACTATTTCTACAAGAATTTAGCCCAGTGTGAAATTCTGCAAAAACTGCTGCAACTGCAGAATTTACAAGGTTCTGGATTTAGTCAATCAAAAGGACTGAAGCAATGCAATATGCTATTGGAAGGAGGGGCAACCATGTTCCAAAGCCAATGGGCCAGCCAGGAAAAGCCCAAAGATGAGTCATGCTAACACAGCTAAGTCATTACTGAGGAGATCTGGACATACTTACATTCTTGTTTAAAGGTGAAGTATTCTGTGAGGTGCCTGCACTCATGGTTTCCTCGAAGCAGGAACAGCGTTTTGGGATGGTTTATCTTTAAACTCCACAGATACAGCACACACTACAAGAGATTGAAGGAGAAGAGAGCATATGTTAAAGTCTTTCTTTAGGGCTGCAGTCAGCTACAGAACTTACTAAGCGTCCCTGGGAATAAACCCAAGAAGCAGACTTTAAAGCAGAGCTCAGACCATCATCCGTATCAAGGCTGATCTTCATGACTGAGGGAAAACATCACAGTGCACATTTCTCTGTCAGGTCCAAATCAGAGAGCTGACAGACAAGATCACCTTTGCACTGGGAGGGGGCAGCCTTTCCTTCCTCCCACTCAGTCAGCAGAAACCAAAGCCAAGCACCCATTTGCAGAGCAGGGAAGCAAAAACAGATGAGCGCTAAATCTCCATGCAGCTGTCCCACTGCAATCTAAACTGGAGACGAACATCAAGTCTAACAGACTGCCTTGCTGGCCATTAGACAAAGCATGTAACTAGAGTTAGAGAGTAGTTAAGAGCCCAGTGTTTTTTCATTGAAAACACTTTTAGATGCTACATTTAATAATTTTTAAACTTTTAATAATTTTTTCATTATTAAACTTTAATTTCTTATAATTCGACAATGAACAATTTTTTCAGAGTGCATTAACTCTGTTTCTACAGAACTGCATTTTGTACAACGAATTCTATAATGTTCTCTACACTGACATTGTTAACAGTTTATTGTATGAAGTGTATAGAATTTGTATACATGTAAAGGACAGAGTTAATGCACTCTGAAAAAATTGTTCATTGTTGAATTATAAGAAATTAAAGTTTAATAATGAAAAATGTGAAAGTTTAGTTATTGATAAAAATGAATAAAAGTTGTATGGCAAGGAATTAAGTACATATATTACATTTATGTTGAGGATAAAATATTAAATATTCCTCAAATTCTGTAATAATTTACATTTTTTGGGCATTTATGTCTTGTTAGAATGTATGGAGTGGAATGTTTTTTTAATTGTAATTGTAATGAATTTGTATTTTTTTTTGAGTTTAAGCTAGAGTGAAAATGATTTTGTGACGTTGTTGAAGAGGAAAGTTTTTAGTTTTAAAACCTTTTGTGCATTTAACTTTTTTTAAACTGTAAAGTTTTTTGTTTGGGTAAAATTTTCAGGTTTTGTGCAATATGATATATGAGCACATTAATCTATTAGTCGTTGAACTACTTTTAAGCTATATTTTTTTAGAAAAATACAACTGAAATATACTGCTGTAAGGAGCTGTACACAATCGTTGTTCTTACTCTTTTTCCACCTAATGTAAAGTGTGATCTTAAGAGTATATCTTGCCAGGTACTTTGTGCTACCTGATTTCTAGAAATGAATTGGTACAGCACATAGTTGACATTCACATTGGAATAGGTCGATGGCTTTGGCATAAACATCCCTGTGAAAGAACCTCCACTGACGTTACTAGCGACTGGCTGTAAACATTAAAGACGTTAAAACGAACAGCATTAGCAAACATCACATTATGTTTTATTGGTTCTGAAAACAGCGTACATGAGTTGATAGAACTATTTTAACTTCCAAACATAGTGGCAAGAAAACTCAATGCCACTGTTTTCACAAACCATAAGTTTGTGCATATTAAAATTAGGACTTTTAAGTGCTTGATACAGGTTAATGTAAGACTTGACACAGAACCTCTTAGTTTGCAGGAAAAGCATCTGCACTTACAAGTACTGCAAAGGTTGTCATGTACTTTAGAATCATTAATACTGACGTGGCTGGTCGGGGTGAGGATGATCGAGGGACTTGTCGGATCGATGCTAAAGGCTGCGCCGGCCGATCCCTGAGCAGGAAGGTCCAGTGCCAAGAGAGGATGCTCGGATGGACCCTTCTGTGTCTGGGAGGGTGTCCTCTACAACAGAAGTTGGTCCAGGGGGCCGGGGCTGCCTCTCTGGGTACATAGGTCTAAAGTCTACGCGGACCCTGGCTGGGGGGGGAAGCGGGCGAAGTTCCTTGTGTCTGCAAGTTCTTGTCGTTGATTTTAAAACGTCATTTTGAGGCAAACTTCTTTTAAAAAAATCTTTTTAAACAAGAAAATACAACAGCAGAAATACTTAACCATTGAAAGATTTCTGTAGTAAGGGCTAAAATAGTGGAGGGAAATGTCCCCCCCCCCTCCCCCAAATATACAGCGAGGGGTCTGGCTTTATTACGCCTCCCCAGCCCAGGTAACAGCTGTGCTGCCTGGGCAGTTGTACGGGGCTGTGGGTGGAGAATTTAATGTGAAGGGACGAGGGAGAGGGGCAGCGAGGTGAAACCTGGAGGAGCAGTTTGCAAGGGGATTATAAACACATGCATCCCATCCCTCTGGTCCGGGGGTTGTGGCTGTTCCCCACTTTGGTGCAGAGCAAGTGTCATCCGGGGCATGTGTTTCCTTGAAGTGGACTAGCGAACACCACTAGAGTTAAGCTTGTGCTAGCAGACTGGGCGAGGCAGCCTGGAAACGTGGGGCGGAGTCCTTACCTCCAACACTCGCTCACCGCAGGGGAATCACTGTTCAGACCAACCTGACCTGGCTGGTTTCTGCTCTCCCAGTTCACACATGCTCACAGCACCCAATACAGGTGTGAATGTGGGGGAGACGCGCCTCTTGGGAGGTAGGAGGGACCATCACTCACTCATAGCTTTTCCAAAGGGGTGTGTGCTGAGACTAGGGGTCTCTGGTCCGTCTCTATCCCCGTTCCCAAATCCTGTGGGCGAATAGGCGGTCCCGTAGCCCAGCCTGGCTCCCTGCTCTGTCCAAGTAAAAGTAGGGCTTCCTTGCCTTCCGCCTCCGCAAGAAAGCTTGGAGGTGTCTAGTCATGTCCCCCCTCCTCAATGCAGTTTGGAGGCGGCAGTGCTTTCACCCCTGCCAACAGGGGAAGGGGGGACGTGTGACCTTAGCCCAGGTTAACTCTTTCCCTCCCTCACTGCAGCCCAACACGACTGCAGTTCCCGGGTCTCAAGTGGCAGGGGAGGGGGGATATCTTGTCTTGCCTCCAAAGCCAGCTCCGCATGTTCAAATCGGGGGTGGGGGGTGGTACAGTTTGACATTGGAGTCCCAAACCTTTCCCCTTCGCTTTAGAACACTGCTGTCTGCTGGGATGCGAATCGGAGCTGCTTGTCCTGTCCTTGGGGTTGGGAGCAAGGCACCTCCGACTCCAAAGGCATGCATTTATTTCTTGTTGGGAAGCGCAGATCTCCACATAAAAGCAACAACGCATTGGTCTTAGGCTTGCGTTCAGGACGGGGGCTCTTCTCCGACCTCAGCATGTGGGCTGCATGATAAATAATCTATGTCTGTGGGAATAGTACCATGCAGGGTGTCATCTGCTCTTGCAGTTTGCTGGCTGCCATTCATTTGCAAATGGGTCACAACAAAAAACAGCGCAACCTGAGCTCTGCCAAGGAGATCATTTTAAACTACAAGGAGAAGCTGCAAAGTAAGAGCTCGGGATGATTTAAAGGCAAAGCCACTTCACACGACTTGAGAACTGCCAGGGCCGGGGAAGGTCCTGAAAGGATTTGTTGGGGCTGCTTTCTTATCCCAGCCAGCACCACCTTTGCCTTCATCACTAGCCCCCAAGCATTTAAACAGGGCCAGGCTGCCGACCGCATCCGTGCTTGTCTGCTTGCAGGGACTAGCTGAATCCCGCTTCATTTCAAAACTGTGGGAGCTCCTTACCTCCCCTCGGTAGCAACAAACATGCACCTTTATTTGATTTGGGGGTTTACCCGAACAGGTGACTGGGAGTAGGTAAAAAGCAGCTCCGAGCGCAGGGACACTTCGTCAAACCAGCTCATCACGGAGAGGTGGGTCTGCTCTGCCTGGGCTGGGGCCAGCATCCTACTCCCTCCCTCAACAAGTAACATTAATTCAGAGAAAACCACCCGGCAGCAGCAGGCACAGGGGCTTCATGAGGCGGGGGCTGTGGGGAGGGACACCACACCACCGAGATTACAGCAATAGTCGGCACATTGTAGCTTTGAGGTCAGACCTCTTGTAGGCTAAGAATGGGCCCGAATCCTGCAGGCACATCAACACCTGCTGCTCTAAAGTGCACCTTGGCCAGGCAAGTGGGTCTGAGAAGGCAGACAAAACGGATCTTTCGCCCAGTATTAGTATCTTTTTCCCAGCCTGGCTCCCTGCTCTGTCCAAGTAAAAGTAGGTCTTCCTTGCCTTCCACCTCCGCAAGAAAGCTTGGAGGTGTCTAGCCATGTCCCCCCTCCCTCAATGCGGTTCGGGGGTGGCAGTGCTTTCACCTCTGCCAACGGGGGCAGGGGGGACCTTAGCCCAGGTTAACTCTTTCCTTCCCTCACTGCAGTCCAACCCGACTGCAGTTCCCGGGTCTCAAGTGGCAGGGAAGGGTGGCAGCCTTCCACATGGTAAGAAACAAGGGTAGTTATGGGGGAGGGGGGAAAGCTTGTCTTGCCTCCTCCTCTCCAAAGCTGGTTCCGCACGTTCAAATTGGGGTGGGGGGTGGTACAGTTTGCCCTTGAAGCCCCAAACCTTTCCCCATCGCTTTAAAACGCTGCTGTCTGCTGGGAAGCAAATGGGAGCTGTGTGCCCTGTCCTTGGGGTTGGGAGCAAGGCACCTCCGACTCTCTGCACGAGTTCACTGGAGAAAAGGGGGGTGGATTAAGCCAGGTGCTTTGCTAGGGTCTAAAAACTGCCTTTCCTATGCTGGATTTAAGCCACCTGAAGCCTAAAACTGGAATTAGGGGGGAAGTGGGTTGGTTTTAAAAGGGTTCCACTGCGGCTGCGATAAAGTTACATGATTTTAAAAAGTAGAGTGTCATAACTTTTCTTATGCTGTGTTTTAAGGAAAGTTATGTGACTTTACCTTTCAAAATCACGTAACTTTACGAGAAGCCAGCTCTCTCACAAAGACTTTAAGGTCTAGTCAGTTTCATGTCAGTTACACAGCACCCCAATTCCGGCTCAGCTTCTCTCCCCTCTCTGAGAGCCAGGGAAGGGGGTGCTGTGTAACTGACATGATACTGACTAGAGTTAAAGTATTTGTGACAGAGCTGGCTTCTGATAGTTACGTGATTTTAAAAATTAGAGTCACGTACCTTTCGTTATGCTGGTCAGCAGCTGTTCAACTGCACATGTGCGAGCTAGCAGAACCAGCCGGTCAGCAGCTGCTCAACTGCGCATGTGCAAGCCTGCAGAACCGATTTTTAAATAATTAATAACTCGGTTTTGGATCACTGTCATATTACATAGACAGTTATTGATCTCATGCTCCAAGCCTGTGACGTTTGGGGGCTTAACTCATGCAGGAGGAGGAGATATTGACGATTCAAAATCGCGATGACGTCTGCATTTTGACCACAAGCAATTAACTTTTAAACAGTCATAACATTTTATTTTCCTGATGGATCTTTTTCAAACTTTGTGCATATAATGGTCCTCACAACTTACAGCCATGGTTAAATTTTCAGAAATGTAGTGCAAGCAGTTTCCTCAAAATCGGGGCTTCAGCAGTCCCCTGTTTATAATGGAGAGTGGTTGTGCATTTAACTTTCTTCCAGCTACTGCTGGAAGAAAATTTTGCTATTGGAAATTACTATTCCAGGAAAGACATTCAGTATAATTCAGTCTTAGTGCATGATGATATGATTGCACATTACTTCCTATCTATCTCAATCATGGTATGTTACAGTCAGCATGGTTTAAGCACCAACAGCTTACCTCTACTTCTGGTACAGTGCTAATAAGAATTGTGCTTAAGAACTCAATACAAAACACCAACGTACCCTCTTCTCAGGAAGTAATCACTTTCGTTCCAAACCAAACCATTCAAGGCTTCCTTCTTGCTAATGTGACATTAAAATCACCAGCACAGCCATCCAGCTCTGAGATCATGTGAATTCATCAGAGATTCTAAATTAAGTCTCCTATAACCTCAATTTTTATTTAAACCTCAATGTGCATTTCATGAAAGTTGATGTATTTAAAGCCCACTTCAGTGTCCAAACCCCTCTTAACCAGCACTGAATAGCTACGATAGCAGTGAAAGATACACTGCAACATATCAACGTTTTACTTAAAGAGGTTTTGGTCTCCATGATCTCGTCAGCCTTGGTCTCTTGCCTGGAGTGGCAGCTATGAGCCTATCAGAAAGACCACCACAATGAGTTGATTTCTATTTCTACCAAGAACTCAAATTGGAGAGAGCTCCAATCTGATTTTTCTAAGAGTTGGCTAAATTAGCAGCACAAAAAAAGCTGACTGAGCTTATAGGCTAACTTTTGGTCAACTTTTCTGGATGCCTGGAACATGGAGAAAGGACATTTACCCTTCGA
Source organism: Sphenodon punctatus (assembly GCA_003113815.1). Classification (NCBI taxonomy): domain Eukaryota; kingdom Metazoa; phylum Chordata; class Lepidosauria; order Sphenodontia; family Sphenodontidae; genus Sphenodon; species Sphenodon punctatus. Next base: position 2,126,310 of record QEPC01007720.1, on the reverse strand, counting down.
CTGGGCTGTAACATTAAGGGCGTTTTCAAATGAGACAATAACCCACTGAAGTCCGTGTTCGGTCTGTGCAGCCCCCACTCACATTTTTTAGTGTGTAGAGCTAATAAGCAGGCAGCCCCCTGCCTGCATTTCATGTGCTGGTGGTAGTTCCCTCTCCTCAGTCCTGGTTCTGATGGACGGGGGGGTGGGTGTCACAGCCAGAGAAGACTTCTTCCCTGGCTGGACCCTCTTTCCATCAGAAGCAATGCTTGTGACCTTGGGCGGCTGCAAGGAGAGAGAATGATCTGCTGACAAGCGACTGCAAGAGGAGAGCGCGGGGGTGCAGGAAGGATCGTCTCCTCTTGCAGCTGCCAAGCACACGAGCACAGTTGCTGATGGAAAGGGGGGTCACGGCCAGGGAAGAAGCCTTCTCTGGCTGTGACCCCCCCACACTTTCCAGAGCTCTCTCCTCTTACAGGTGGCTGACAGAGTGCAATCATTCTCTCTCCTGTAGCAGCCATGCTAGGTGTGACTCTGGTCCTGGCAGACCTGGATGCGGGAGAGGCTATGGGTGAACCTAACAAGACATAAGAACATGGGCGCGCATTAGCATGAACTGGTCCTTGGATGATGCCGTGAATGGGGAGTGACGACTGTGTGGGGGTGCAGGCCAACATTTGGAGAATACTTTAGATGGGCAAGTGAACATCCAACTGGTGGTTGCTAATGTGGGCTATCACCTTGTTTATTTTCAACCTAAGAAAAAAACCCAGAGGCTGGATAGAAAATGCATTAAGAAGCCCAACTCTTTGGGGAACAACCATGTCAGGTAAGGATTTTTAGAATTATGCACATCCCACTTTCAAAAGTAATATAGGCACTTGGAAGTTAAAGTCCCACTGACTTTTAATGAGACTTGGGTTCCCAACTCAATTTTGATAACTTTTACATCTTCACTTTACTGCTCCCTCTAATGATACTGAAACGGACAGGGACAGGAATCCTACTCTCTCGGAGTACACCTGGGAACCCAAACCAAGCCACTTGGTCTATTTTAGGCACACTGATCCTGACACCTTCTCTAATATTTAGCCAACATAGATGAAACCATGTATTCTAGCCTGCAGAACTACTGTACAAATTTAATTTGCAGTTAGCCTATGCCAACAAGATGTCCTGATGCTGACTAACTCTGCAAGTTTGTTTGGCCAATGTCTGCACCACTATCATTCCATCTCTATTGACAAACTAGATAAAATGGTTCAGTTATCCATTTGCACAGCACTGTGTTGAAAGTGATTGACAATCCTTGTTTAACTCATCCTAACTACCATGTCATCATCATTCCCATTTTATAGACAGGGAAGAGAGACAGAGAGTGTTTTACCCAGGGCATCCTGCAAGATTACGACTAAGCTGAGATTTGAACCATTATCTCTCAGGGCCAAACGCAACATTTTACCTACTCGGCTACACTAGATCATTCCATTTTTGGTCACAGAAAAGCTACTACTATTTGTATTATTGTAATGCTTAGAATTCAAGGTTGGTGACTCTGTGCAAGCTAGAGTACACAGCAGGAGGCATGTCCTATGAAGAGATGATAATCTAAATCGATGAGATCAAGAACAGGAGGGAAATGGAAGTAGACAGAAGAAGCGACTTGCCAAAGTTGGGTCAAAGAATCAGTGGCACACCTAGAAGATAACCCAGTATACCAACTCTGAGCCCAGGATCCTGCCCACTAGCATCAGATATTCTAAAGAGGATAAAAGGAGGCAAATGTTTTATTTTTGCTGTTGAACCACAGCTGTTCAATATATTACCAATTTTTTCCAGACAACAATGGGCAGCAACTCAGAAACACCTGACAAAGCTGTAGTTAGAACAGGCAGAGAGAGCCCAAACAAGAGTGAAAGTTGCATGGAGTCTCTCTACTGGACACAGTTTGACTGAAATTGTAATTTTAAAAAAAGGAATGTTTTTATTTTATTTTTTATTTATTTTATAAATTTATACCTCGCCCCTCCTGCGAACAGCCTGGGGCGGCTTCCAACACTAAAATACAAAAGGAAGTTTTGAAAAGGAAGCCCCCAGATTGAGGGATAGTCAGCTATCTAGATACGTGCCATGTTGCTATTAGTGAAAAGCCTGAACACCCGCAAATAATTTATTTTAAAACTTTAGATCTTCAATACATGAACCAGACCAGTTTAGCAAATAGCCAGAGTTTGCACAATAAAAATTAGTGACTGCAGTATGAAAGCTCCTTAAAAAGCAAAAAGGAGCCCAGGTTGGCCCAACATTGTTTGGAGGAAAGTCATCCCAGAAGTTGCATATTTTTGTGATCTGGTACCATTTGATTTTATGCAAATAAATTTCCAGTACCTATTTTTTTTTGTCACTAGCAGTTGTCACTGCATGCTTCACTTTTAAATTAATATTTAAGGCGAATTGGTGAAAAACAATTTTACTAATGTGCCACCTAAAGATATGTTACTATTATAAGTCAGGGACCTGAGTTGACTGCATTGCTGCAATTTGCAGTGATTTTCGCAGAATCAGCCAATCCTCCCAGAATCAGCCAACCATGATCCGAGGGTAAATAGGCAGCTGGGAGATGAATTGTGGGTGGGTGGGGTCTGAAGGCCCTATGTTTGCGTGAGGGAGATGCTGAAATTCCAGAGGATTTGAGTTGTGTTTGATTAGCAAAGTTGTGATTCTATGTCAAACCTATCGCAAATTTGCTTCCCAGCAAGCATAGTTATGCAAATCAAGTTAATTACGCAAATTTTAATGCTCGCTGTGAATTTGCAGAATTTGGCTTCAATGGTTGCAGAATTTAAGATTTTTTGGTGCAGTCAACTCGGGTCCCTGATTATAATAGATCCTTTCCACCTACATCAATAGTACTCAATCTCATACATTTCAATAACAACTCTGTCTATTATCAATGTCTTCTCAACATCATAACTCTCATTCTTCCTGAAATGCCATCAACATAACAAAAATTCCCACCACTTCACCATCTCTACTGATTAATAAACTCATTTTCATTCAAACACATTAATGAGTTAATTATTTATTACAGCATAACTGCTATTTCATTTCTGGATTTCCAAACCAAGTATACAATTTCTACATAAAAATCAACTTATTACGGCATTTGAATGAAAATGAGATGGTCAGTAAAGATGGTCAAGAGGTGGGAATTTGTTATTGTTATTATAATGTTGATAGTATTTAAGGAAGAATGAGAGTTATGGTGTTGAGAAGACATTGATATAGACAGAGTTGTTAATGAAACGTATGAGATTGAGTACTATTGATGTAGGTGAAAAGGATGTATTATAACAACATATTTTAAGTGGTATAGTAGTGAAATTGTTATTTTTCACCAATTCGCCTTAACTATGAATTTAAAAGTGAAGGTTTTTAGATGCTGGCATTTAATTAGGTTTTTGAATTGTTATATCAGAATAATATTTTGTGCATGTCAGAGGAGAAGCAATAATCTTAAAAGCTAGGCATGTGGCAGAGATACCAGCATGGTACAATAAGTAACTCAGCGCTTTCATCAAGTTCCACTTCAACTAGCCAGAGCACACAGCATGTTCCCAGCTGGGTTTATGTCATCCCACTGGACAGGAATGAGTTGAAGCAGGCAAGTCTTTGGGTGGGACAAAGGGAGCCTTGATCTAAACAATACAATGAAAAGCCCCAAATAAATTACTTTACTAACAAGTTAAGTTACATAGCTCAGCAGGAGAACATGCAGGCACATGCTTGTGTTCTACTGCAACAAGACATCTTACCCTATGCAAGGATGCTTGGCTTAGAGGTTGAAGTTAACATGCTGTTTTGGAGTCCCAGAACATACTCAAGGAAGACTAAAATTAAATGTCTTTCCAAAAATGACAGAAGTAGGTATTAAGACCACAGGCTGCAAACAGGCAATACAGAGAACAAGAAATGTAGAACTTCAACAAGAGGCAATTACAATTCATTTTAAACTGCTGTCCTGCAGATACCAAGGCTTTGTTTTCAGCTCATGTACCATGTAATCAAACGACATCTCCCTGCTTCCCCCTTGCTGGTGTAAAATGCTATGCCAAAGCTATGGAAGGTAGCATTTAAAATGCAGTACTGTTTGTTTTTACCTTACAACATGTTTAAGGCACAGTGTGAGAAAGCTGCTCCCGCTTCCAAACACACCCGCTCTTCCACATGTACACACATACACATTGCTGAGGCTGGATGGCACTGCTGAGCTGTTCAGGGAAGAGATCACTTCTAGTTTTTGAGCTGATTGGAGAGCCATTCCAAACCCTCATAAAGCCCATCTCCCCTGGTGGCACATGTCACTTGAACGTATCAGCTCCTCTGCTGAAGGTAATGCAAGCCAAGATTGTCTGTGATCGCTGCAACATTCATAGCATTAGGAAGGTCCTGCTTCTTTACAAACACGAATACAACATCCCGGAACTCATCTTCTGCCAGTATTCTGGTGAGCTCCTCCTGTGCCTCTTTTACTCTCTCTCGGTCATTGCTGTCAACTACAAAAATTAAACCTTCTGTGTTCTGAAAATAATGACGCCAGAGGGGTCTAATTTTATCCTGGTATCCGACATCCCGGACTGTAAAACTTATATTTTTGTCTTCTACCATCTCCACATTCAAACCTATGGTTGGGATGGTGGTTACAATCTCCCCCAGCTTCAGCTTGTAGAGGATGATAATTTTCCCTGCAGAATCCAGACCTACCATGAAAATCCACATCTCCTTCTTCCCAAAGAGGCTCTTAAACAGATTTTCAAAAGCCTTCCGCATGGCAGCAAGTTACTTTGCCTGCTTGGCGTGAGCCCCACTCCTCTGCACTCTAATAGTCGCTGCAGACTCAGCTCCGGTCCCCCCGCACGA